>SJYX01003874.1:213469-332672 GCA_006410675.1 Oreotragus oreotragus | reverse complement strand
CCCCCTGCAGTCGGAGCCTGGGTCAAGTGGGAATCTGCTTGGCCAGCTGCTGTCAGAAGCAGAAGGGAGTGGGGAGGGCAGTGTGGGGCCCTGGGTTGGCTGGGCTGCAGAGCCCCCCCACCCGACCGGCCAGGACCCCCAGGACACCCTCCCCTCTCGCTGCCAGCCACGGGGTAGAGCTGGTGAACTCCTCGGCCCTCTTCCTCCTGCTGCTCCTCAACCTCGTCCTCATTGGACGGCAAGATCGGCTGAAGCGTCGGGAGGTAGAAAGGAGACTGCGGGGTGTCATTGACCAAATCCAAGGTGAGGCCAGGCTGGGCGCGGACCTGCAGAGGGGCTGGTGTTGGAATGAGGGGCGCGGGTTGATGCAGGCCTTCTGGGGAAGCGAGGAGAAGAGACCTGGATCCCGAGGTGCGTGCTGGATCCGGCTGGTGTGTGCGGAGCTCCGGGTGAGGCTGTGTCCCACTTTCCACCTTCATCAGATGCCCTCAGGGATGGCAAGGAGGTCAAGTGGCCAGATGCTATGTACCCAGACCTCCACATGCCGTTCGCACCATCCTGGTCTCTGCACTGGGCCTATAGAGATGGACATCTCGTCAACCTGCCAGTTAGCCTGCTGGTGGAAGGAGACATCATAGCTCTGAGGCCGGGCCAGGAATCCTTTGCTTCCCTGCGGGGCATCAAGGTAGCTGGGGGCTCCTCTCCTTCCCTGGAAATTCTGTGGGAACGTCCACCAGCAGTGGTGGGAGGGTCCCGGTGCTTAATCCTGGTGCTTGCTGCCCAGCTCACGGGTTTCCTGGCAAGCGCTCTAGGAAAAAACGGAGAAAGCCTGGAACATCTTTCTCTTCATCATGTTCTTCCTTCCCTGTGACCCTCAAGTTGCTGGGAAACCCGTCCCCCAGGCTCTCCCCACCCCACCCCAGGTGACTCCTTGCTCACTGATGGTTCTTAACCTGGTGAGATGTCTCTGCATCGCTGGAATGTTCAAGGAAGAGTGGCTTCCCCGGAGCCCACTGACTACCCTACCCCTGCTCCCCTTCATCTCTGGCAGGACGACGAACACATCGTCTTGGAGCCGGGAGACCTGTTTCCCCCTTTCTCGCCGCCCCCGTCCCCCCGGGGAGAAGTGAAGAAAGGACCGCAGAACCCCCAGCAGCACCGGCTCTTCCGTGTCCTCGAGACCCCCGTGATCGACAACATCAGGTGGGGGTGCTGTGCTGTCCCCCAACCTCTCCCCCAAGAGCCTCCCCCTTGTGAGCCGTGAGCCGGCGATGGCGACAGGAAGGAGCCTGGTTCATGCCCGGGCCCCTTAGAGCAGGCATCTGCGAGGCCCTCGCTTTAGCTTCTTGTGAGGATTCTTTTTTTTCCCCAGTTTGTTTGTTCGGCTGTCTCAGGTCTTAGTTCTGGCTTTTGCAGGCCCAGTAGGTGCAACACGTGGGTCTAGTTTCTCCACGGCATGTGGGATCTTAGTTCCCCGTCCAGGGATCGAACCCACGTCCTCTGCACTGCAGGGTGGATTGTTAAGGAAGTCCCTTTCGTGAGAATTCTTCGACTGGATGATTGACCCCCTCTCAGTCTGGACTCTGAAGGGACAGCTTCAGAGGTGGCCACAGTGGTCAGGAGGCCATTCTCCCAGGGCCAGGGCTTGGGAGGGGAGCAGGGAGCTGCAGGACCCAGGGCTCGCCCGAGTGTAGGACCATCTCTTTCTGCAGGTGGTGCCTGGACATGGCCCTGTCCCGCCCGGTGACCGCTCTGGACAACGAGAGGTTCACGGTGCAGTCGGTGATGCTGCGCTACGCAGTGCCCGTGGTCCTGGTATGTGCGGCTGGGCTGTGGCGGAGGCAGCGGGGGGCCGGGGGCTGGAGAACCCTGGGAGCCAGACTCAGCAAGCCTGTGAGCAAAGACAGGAGGGTCCAGGCGTGAGCCAGCCAGTGCTGGGGGTGGGGGAGTGTGAGTGGGCAGAAGGTGGGGCGCCTTAGAGCCTGGGTCCCCCCTGGGGGGAGGCGTTAAGGCAGCATCTCTCCTGTCCCCAACAGGCCAGCTTCCTCATCACCAACGCCCTGCGCTTCATGCTGAATGCCCCGGGCGTCACCACCTGGCAATACACTCTCCTCCAGCTGCAGGTAAGACTGCCCTCTCCTCTCTTTCCCCAGAGACTGGGTCCCCTCGTGGTGCCCTGACTGCCCCTCCCACCCCCAGCCCAGGGGTCTCCCAGACTTCCACTTCGGAGCGCCTGCTTTCCTTCCCCTCTTCCCGCCCGCTGCCCCCAGCGGTCCCTGTTACTCAGGGGAGGGCCCCAGGAGCCTCAGCGGGGCTCGCTCTTTCCCAGGTGAATGGCGTCCTGCCCATCCTCCCCCTGCTCTTCCCGGTCCTCTGGGTCCTGGCAACCGCCTGTGGAGAAGCCCGCGTCCTGGCCCAGATGAGCAAGGCCTCCCCCAGCTCCCTGGTCAGTTGTTCCCGGGCCTCGGTGAGGGGGTGTGGGACAGTGCAGAAAGAGCCAAAGACAGGAACAGAAAGACAGAGTGGGCTGTGCCCCCAGCAAAGAGGGCGGAAGTGTGGCCGCCCCACCTCCCGCCCTGCGGTCCAGCACACAGCCCGCCCTGGGCAGCTCTCTGAGGGCTCCGCCTCTCTAGCCAGCAGGGTCTCCAGACCAGGCCCCGGGGACGGCCAGGCGTCCATCCACCCTTGCTCTCAGCAGACAGGGGTTCCGGGGCTGCCCGGTGTCCTTCACCGAGAGGTGCGAGACCCTCACCCGCCGGCTCCGAGGCCTGCGGGACGGTGGCAGTTTCCTCCCCAAGTCTCATGCCCTCTTCTCTGTGCAGCTGGCCAAGTTCTCGGAGGACACTCTCAGCAGCTATACGGAAGCCGTGTCCTCTCAGGTACCCTCACCCGGATGTATGCTGGCCCTGTACCCCCAGCCCAGCTCCCCTAGGCCCCTTCTGGAGCCCCCGGGTGCCCCTGCATTATGGCCGTGAGCTTCGCTCTCAGAGCCCCTCTGGCCCCCCGTCCCATGTGGGTAACGTGTCACTGCTGGGGGGGGCACACACTCCCCCCAGACCGTTTCCTCTTGGTCCCCAAGCCCCTCTCCAGGAAAATGTGGCCGAGTGCCTTGTCTCTGCCCCCAGGAGATGCTGCGCTGCATTTGGGGCCACTTCCTGCGGGTGATCCAGGGGACGTCGCCCACACTGAGCCACAGCTCCAGCCTGCTGCACAGCCTGGGCTCCGTCACGGTGAGGGGGGCCCCGAGGGAGGACCCCGCCTTAGCAGGCGGCTGTCCAGAGCGCCCTAGCAGCCTGGGGAACGCTGCGCCCCCTTCCCGGTCGCCATCTCCCCCTGCAGGTCCTGTGCTGTGTGGACAAACAGGGAATCCTGTCGTGGCCCAACCCCAGCCCGGAGACTGTGCTATTCTTCAGCGGGAAGGTGGAGCCCCCGCACAGCAGCCACGAGGACCTCACGGACGACCTGTCCACCCGCTCCTTCTGCCATCCTGAGGTGGAGGAGGAGGTGTGGCCTGGGCTGGGCTGGCGGCCTCCGGGGGGTTGAGGCGAGGTGGGAGGAGGTGGAGGGCTCAGGGCTCAGGCCTCAGGAGCTGCTGTCGAGACAGGCCCCAGGGGGCCGTAATGGCCGGCCTCCTGGCCCGAGGAGACGTCAGGAGCAGGGTCCAAGGCCTGTGCTCCTTGTTCTCCTCAGCCCCACGAACGCGACGCCCTTCTGGCCGGCTCCCTGAACGTCCCCCTGCACCTTTCCAATGAGCAGGAGCGTGGCGGCAACTGGCCAGGCGACGGTCCCAAGGCACCCGAGCCCCACCCTCACCACCGGGCACACAGCCGCAGCAAACACCTGTCTGGCTCCAGCGTGAGCTTCAGCAGGGACACTGAGGGCGGCGAAGACGACCCCGGCAAGGTGAGGGGGGTCCGGGGAGCGGCCACCTCATCCGTCGTGGGGCACCCTGGCCTCTTCTGCTGGGGGCGCTGCAGAGGTGCCGCCCAGCCTGGTGCAGGTGGAGCCCGGGGCTCAGACATCCTGCTCCCTGTTCTCAGCTCCGGAGGCCTCGTGCCTGGTTCTCCCGCAGAGTAGGCCCCTCCCCCTTTTCTGGCTTTGGTCAGTGGTGGTAATTGGTTGGGGCAAGACCCTTCCTCCTGAGTGCAGCCTTCAAGAGACAGAAAGCCAGTAGCTCCCTCTAAAGGTCTTTCCCCTGGCTGCGAGAGAGGCTTCGCCGTTTCTTGCCCAGTCTCGACAGCCTCCTCTGAGCTGGTGACAGTGTTGCTGGGCACGGATTCTAGAAGCCCCCAGAGCCAGGAAGGGTGCAGAGAGGTGCGGGGAAGGCTGGGAGAGCGTAAGCAGGAGCGTGCCCTGCTGGGAGGGGGTGCCTTCTCTCGGGGGCGCTGCCTGTATTACCCCCCCAGCTTCAGTCTAAGCTCCCCGCCTTCCCCACCTCCTGTCCTCCAGATCCAGCGCGGGCTGGAGGGCGAGCCCTGCGAAGCCGAGGACTTCGTGTGTGACTACCACCTGGAGGTGCTCAGCCTGTCCCAGGACCAGCAGAACCCCTCCTGCATCCAGTTCGATGACTCCAACTGGCAGCTGCACCTCACCTCGCTCAAGCCGCTGGGCCTGAGCGTGCTGCTGAACCTGTGCGACGCCAGCGCCACAGCGCGGCTCTGCCGGTTTTCAGACCACCTGTGCAACGTCGCCCTGCAGGAGAGCCGCAGCTCCGTGCTGCCTGTGCGCGTGCCCTGGGGCCTCTGCGAGCTCGCCCGCCTCATCGGTATGCGGCCTGGCGACTCTTCCCAGGGACTGGGCCACTGGGGCCAGCTGTGGCCTCAGCCCCTCTATCTGTTCACCTGTGAACTCCATGCATTTATTTATCTGTGGCTTGTGGGATTTTAGTTCCCCAACCAGGGATTGAACCTGTGCCCTCAGCAATGAGAGCCCAGCATCTAAGCACTGGACCACCAGGGAATTCCCTGATCAGCGCCTTTAACCAGGCACCGCCGCTCGATGGCGCTCCCTTATCCCGGAAGACAACTGCCCGTGGGGTGGACGGACGAAGGGAAGCAGCCTGGCCTGACTGGGGTTCTCCCCCGCAGGAAGGGAGGGAGGTGTGCGGGGTGGGGATCCCCCCCAGAGGCCCCAGCTCCAAACACACCGGGGCCAGATGTGGCCTCAGTCAAGAGCACCAGCATCCCTTTGAGCTTCCGATCAGCCCCTTTAACTGCATGTTATCTGTTTATTCATCCATCCACCCATCCCACAGGCTTCACTCCCGGGGCCAAGGAGCTCTTCACGCAGGGGAACCACCTCGCACTCTACCGTCTCCCCAGTGCTGAGACCATGAAGGAGACCTCGCTGGGGAGGCTGTCCTGCGTCACCAAGCGGCGGCCCCCACTCAGCCACATGATCAGCCTCTTCATCAAGGACACCACCACCAGTGAGCCTCCCGGGAGTGTGGTGGGGTGGGGCTCTTTTCAGGGTGTCTTCTCTCTAGGGAGCATTAGCTCCTCCCTGAGACCTCACACAGTGGCAGAGATGGGCTTTGGGGACGGGGCTGGGATGGTGGACGCCGTGGATCGTGGGGCTGTCTGGAGGACCAGTGGCCTCGTGTCCATGTTACGCACTCAGTGGCCCGGCCAATAGGTTTGTTGCCATGATGCCTGGGGGATTCTCACGGCCCGTCCCCCACTCAGGGGCTCCTTTTAGCATCCTTCTCAGGGCTGGCGATATGTCCTCAGAGGTCAGCGGGAGGGGCGGTGGCTTGGGGCACTCAGGACTTGGTCCTCCACTGCCCTCAGGCACAGAGCAGATGCTGTCCCACGGCACGGCCGACGTGGTCTTGGAGGCCTGCACAGACTTCTGGGACGGAGCTGACATCTACCCCCTTTCGGGTTCTGACAGGTAGGTGAGGAGGCATGTGGCCAGTGGTGAGAACCATCGGCTCTGGCTGGGTACCCAGAGGTCGGGACACCCTGGGACCACTCGCTTCACTTCCGCCCTCTTCCCCGGCAGAAAGAAAGTGCTGGATTTCTACCAGCGAGCCTGTCTGTCTGGTTACTGCTCTGCCTTCGCTTACAAGCCCATGAGCTGTGCCCTGTCCTCCCAGCTCAACGGCAAGTGCATCGAGCTGGTGCAGGCGCCCGGCCAGAATAGCATCTTCACCACGTGTGAGCTGCCCAGCACCATTCCCATCAAGCTGAGCGCCCGCCGCGGCAGCTGGAGCTCAGACGGTACTGTGGGCCCTGTCCCCAGGGGCCAGGGGCCGGGAGAGCTTGCGGGGGCCTGGATGAGAGCTGAGCAGGGGGCACAGCAGGGAGCGCTGGACCTGGAACGCCTTGGTGCCCTGTCTGGTGATGTAGGCAGGTTCCTCAGCGTCAGCTGTGCCCTGTTCACGGTTCGTGGTGCTGCTTCAGACATAGAAAAGCGCTTTCTCTGAAGGTTAGAAAGCAGTGGTGTGTATAGAGCCTTAGCCTGATTGGAATCAGACAAAAGACCTGGTCGAAAACACTGCTACAACAGAGGGTTCAGAGCTCCGTGCACCCCTCCCCACTCCGTCAGACACACAGCCTTCCGGGGTCTTGTGACCCAAGAGCCCGTGAACTGAAGCCAAGGCTGAGGGTGGGGCCCGCCTCCTGGCCCAGGACCAGGGATGGTCACGTGACTGATGAGTACCTTTCCTTGTCTCTCCCCCACCATCCCCGTCCGCCCCCGTGTCTGTCGGCTCCTTTCCTGTCTTGGTTGTACATGTGTGTGGTCGCCTGGGGCCCGTGTGCTCATTGATCTGGGCGTGGCGCCCACGTGTGTGGCCCCGGGCTGCCTCCTGGAACCCGCCGGCTCCTGGGTGTCCTGGCCGGGCTCTGTGCCTGGTGCCTCCTGAAGAAGGGATCGGGGAGGTGCTGGAGAAGGAAGACTGCATGCAGGCCCTGAGCGGCCAGATCTTCATGGGCATGGTGTCCTCCCAGTACCAGGCCCGCCTGGACATCGTGCGCCTCATCGACGGGCTGGTCAATGCCTGCATCCGCTTTGTCTACTTCTCATTGGAGGATGAGCTCAAAAGCAAGGTTGGGGAGCCACTGACCCCTCTGCTCCCGCTGCCCCTTTCCCCACGGCCTCTGAGGCCCCTCTGGTCATCGCTGTCTGCCTGGTGCAGGTGTTTGCTGAGAAGATGGGCCTGGAGACGGGCTGGAATTGCCACATCTCCCTCACGCCCAACGGTGACATGCCCGGCTCCGAGATCCCCCCCTCCAGCCCCAGCCACGCTGGCTCCCTGCACGATGACCTGAACCAGGGTGAGGGCGGAGGTTTACTGTGGACGCGAGGTGGCTGTGGGCCGTCCTCCTTCCTTGGAGCTACAGCTAGAAGAACCTCCCGGGATCCCTCCTAGGAACCTGGCTCTGATCCCCTGCAGTAGCTACAGTCTACAGGGTGGGGGGAGAGGAGAGCTCAAGAAGGAAGTTTTGTGCCATCTTCAGGGCTAGGATAGGCCCCCAGAAGGCTGGCCCCATGGTGAGGGACAGGCTTTTGTCCCCGCAGCATCCCGAGACGACGCGGAAGGACTCCTTCTGATGGAGGAGGAGGGTCACTCGGACCTCATTAGCTTCCAGCCCACGGACAGCGACCTCCCCAGCTTCCTGGAGGACTGCAACCGGGTACTACTGTGCCCCTGGAGCCTTGGGGTTGGCAACGGGGCTGGTCTAGGGCAGGGGAGCCAGCGAGGGAGGAGGGGCCTTGAGGCCACGCGCGTCTCTGCTCCCTGCAGGCCAAGCTGCCCCGGGGCATCCACCAGGTGCGGCCCCACCTGCAGAACATCGACAACGTGCCCCTACTGGTGCCCCTCTTCACTGACTGCACCCCCGAGAGTGAGTGCTGTGAGTGGGCGCTTGTCCAGCCCGGCCCCGGGTGGAGCACTGCCAGCCCCTGGCACCCCATGGGCTCCGGAGGGGTGTTGGTTTCCCATGCCGGGAGCAGAGGAAGCTGGGCTGGGAGGAGCCGGGGAGCCTCGTGGGCAGGAGCCCAGCGTAGCCCATTCTAGGGACTCAGAAATGACAGGATTCATATGATGTTTATGACATAGGGGGTAGAATGGCTCCAAAGAGGGGCCTGACTTCTGTCGTCTCCTGCCCTGGCCTGTGGGCTCTGCCCAGCGCCCCACGTGGGGCTCCACCTGCCTGACCCTTGTGCCCCCGACTCTGCCCCTTCAGCCATGTGTGAGATGATCAAGATCATGCAGGAGTACGGGGAGGTGACCTGCTGCCTGGGCAGCTCCGCCAACCTGCGGAACAGCTGCCTCTTCCTCCAGAGCGACGTCAGGTCAGCGTGACAGCCCAGAGCCAGGACTCCCCACGACAGGCCTGGGCCTGGCGGGGAGAGGAGGAAGCAGGGAGGGGCTGGCTCCGTCCCCTGGGAGATGGATGGGGTCTTGGTGGAGCCCAGCTGATGGGCACGCTTTCCCCTTCCCACGCTGAGCAGCATCGCCCTGGACCCCCTGTACCCGTCCCGCTGCTCCTGGGAGACCTTTGGCTACGCCACCAGCACCAGCATGGCCCAGGCCTCGGATGGCCTTTCCCCCCTGCAGCTCTCAGGGCAGCTCAACAGCCTGCCCTGCTCGCTGACCTTCCGCCAGGAGGAAACCATCAGCATCATCCGGCTCATCGAGCAGGTGGAGGATCACGCATGCCTGGGGGCAGAGGGCAGAGCCTGCTAGGGTGGGGAGTCGCCGTGCAGGACCCGCCTGGGCTCCCGGGGGCACTTCACCTCTGGGCACAGCTCTCCCAGGAGGTTGAGTTTGCCTCGGCCACTCGCTAACGTGAACATCTGCCACATCTGGCAGAAGCGTGTCAGCTGCAGGGTCTGAGCATGGCCACCCCCCGCCCTTCACTCCCTAGGCCCGGCATGCCACCTACGGCATCCGCAAGTGCTTCCTCTTCCTGCTGCAGTGCCAGCTGACGCTTGTGGTCATCCAGGTGAGGTGGGGCTGACACGGGCATCGGCACCCTCCCCACCCTCGGCTCCTGTGCCCTGGGGCCATTTGAGAGGCTGGGAGCAGGCAGCACAGCCTGGGGCTCCCCCAGAGCCTCTGAGAACCCCCGCTGGCGGAATCGTGTTCCCTTCAGCCCTCAGTGCAGGGCGAGGCAGCCCCGGGGCTCCCGGCATCTGACTCTTTGCTAGAATCTAACTGGGCTTCCCGGCTCTTCCTGGCCTAGTTCCTCTCTTGCCTCGTCCAGCTGCCGCCAGTCCTGAGCACCACCGACATCCTGTGGCTGTCCTGTTTTTGCTCCCCTCTGCTCAGGTGAGAGGCCAGGCCGCCGCCCACGTCCAGGGCCAGGATGTCCCCGAGTGTCCCCAGGAGCCCAGGTTCAGGCAGCTGTTCTAGTGCCCCCATCGTGGGGCCCCCAGCCCCAGGGGGCTCCCTTCCTTGTCGTAGCCTGTCTGCCCAGCAGTTGCCCTCGCTCTTGGGACTCTTGAAAAGCTTCTCCTAGAGAAGAATTGCAGGACATGGGGACTTCCCTGCAGGTCCAGTGGCTAAGACTCCATGCTCCCAATGCAGGGGGCCCAGGTTCAAATTCTGGTTGAGGAACTAGATCAACCAGTGCAGCCAAATAAGTAAATAGAAGTAAATATTTTTTAAAAAGAAAAGCGTAATTTAAAAAAAGAGAGAATTGGGGGCATAGGGTCACAGTCCCTATCCTTCACCGTGTCCCTGTTTTTTTAGCATCTCTCTGCTGGGAAAGCCCCCACATAGCTCCATCATGTCTATGGCAACGGGGAAGAACCTTCAGTCCATTCCTAAGAAGGTAAGCGACACGGAGCCCGTGGGCCTGGGCTTTTCCCCAGGAAGGTGAGTGTGGAGGGGGCTGAACTCTGGGGGAGCAAAGGGGGATTCCATCAGACCAAAGGAGCGAGTGGCATAGAGTGGGGAAAGCTCCTTGCTCCTATCCCCCCCGGGCCTGCCCACTCCCCGAGGACCCTGTGCACCTGAGTGACGGGCCTCGGCCTCCCGCAGACCCAGCACTATTTCCTGCTGTGCTTCCTGCTGAAGTTCAGCCTCACCGTCAGCTCGTGCCTCATCTGCTTCGCCTTCACACTGCAGAGCTTTTGCGACAGGTCCCGGGCCCACAACCTTACTGACTGCTCCTCCATCATGCTGCCCAGGTGAGTCCCGCCCCGAACCTCCACCCCCGGGGCCCCCTCCCCGGGGCCCCAGGGAGGCTGAGCCCACACGTTGCCTTGGCAGCCACGCCGACACAGCCCCAGCCTGGTTTGACGACTTCGCCAATGGGCTGCTGTCGGCTCAGAAGCTCGCCGCTGCCCTGATCGTCCTACACACTGGTGAGGGGCGCCCTGGAGCCAGGTGGGGGCCGGGGGTACTCCCCAGGGACAGGGCCTCTGGCTATGGGAGGTCTGACACACGCCACGACCGTTTCCCCAGTCTTCATCTCCATCACCCACGTGCACCGCACCAAGCCCCTGTGGAGGAAGAGCCCCCTGACGAACCTGTGGTGGGCCATGACCGTGCCCGTGGTGTGAGTCTCTGGGGTGGAGGGCGGGAGCCGGGGAGGGGCTGTGATGCGAGGTGGGCTTTGGGCCAGGGCTGAATGGCACCCTCCAGGCGCGCCTCCTGCCAAGAAGGGCAGGAAGGAAGCAGGGGGCCCCGGCTGACGCGGGGCTGCCACCATCCTGCAGGCTGCTGGGGCAGGTGGCCCAGACGGCAATGGACCTGCAGCTGTGGACACACAGGGACAGCCACGTCCACTTTGGCCTGGAGGACGTGCCTCTGCTGACGTGGCTCCTGGGCTGCCTGTCCCTGGTCCTTGTGGTGGTCACCAACGAGGTCGTGAAGCTGCACGAAATCCGGTGAGCCACCAGCAGGGTGTGTGTCCCCTCTGGGCTCGGGCGTGTTCCCTAGTCACCTCCTGTCTCACCCCCCAACAGCCTTCCTGCTGCCCGCACCCCATCCTCTGCGTCCTGTCCATCTCTGGCCTCGGCGTCTGCGCTAACCTGGTCTTCAATCTCCACCCCACTAGGGTCCGCGTCCGCTACCAGAAGCGACAGAAGCTGCAGTTTGAAACTAAGCTGGGCATGAACTCTCCCTTCTGAGCCGCTGGCCATGGCGACCATAGTTGCCATGGTCTCTGGGGCTGAAGCCACACCCATTTCTGCATCTAGGGAGTTGATATCATGAATGTTTCCGGGTTTGCTCTTGCGCCGCGTGGCCCTGGAGGCCCAGCTCCCGGTGTCAGGCCCGGCTGTGGTCCCCATCCCGGGGCTCCCTGCGGAGACGTGGAGCTGCAGCCTCAGTCCAGGACCGTCTGGCTCTTCCTCGCCATGGGGAGACCCCCGGGCTCTTGAATGTATGACCTCGTGTGCTTAGCAGAGGGGCCCTCAGCTCCCTCCACCTGTGGGCTGCCCCCATCCAGGGCCCCCTGACCAAGTGCCGCCTGGCCCTTGGGCAGAGCCGTGGACCGTGGGGCCTCTGGTGGGAGGGCAGTCCTGGGATGTGCCGGTGGTCCTCCAGGGTGCCGCTGGAGGCCGGGGCGGCAGGGCGCCCTCCCCGGGCTCCCATCGTCCTGTCTTCCTGGGGCAGAGCCCACTCCTCCTCTGTGGGGGGGCCTCATGCTGGGACCCAAAGACGGAGCCGAGCCCCCACGTGGCCCGAGAACCTCCTCCTGGGCCGCCCTTGGGCAGACCATGGAGCCAGTCCTGGGGGCATGGCCCGGGACCTCCTTCTAGCCTCAGCCCAGTTACCCTGTGAGAATGTTTTTACTGGTGTATATTTTTTACTGGAAATGAGCCTTTTGGGAATGAATACAGACTGGTTTGTATTAAAACTTATAAACTCCTGAAGCAAAACCTGTGGCTGGTCCCTAAGGCAGCCATGAAGGGGCCCATCCAAGGGTCGGGCCAGTGAGGGAACCCCTCCCCGAAGGTGAGTTGATGGGGCCCAGGCCTTCTCCCCATCCTCCACATTGCGGGGGTGGGGTGCGCTCAGGTCTGGCTCAGGTGCAACCCCTGGGCTCAGAGGTTCACGGTGCACATCCAAACACACACAGCACTGTCTCATGGAATGACACTTTCATTGGTGTTAGTTGGGGGAAGAGGTTAAATGCTTACAGAGCTGGGGCCTGGGCCAGGCATGTCAGGCTTGCAGCCCCATGGCGGGCAGTGGGTGCTCTCGCTGTGGTCTGAAGCCCCTCCCCCACTGTGTCCTCACAGGCAGTTATAGATAGAATAAATTCCATTTAAAATATATGCATTTCTCTCTGCTTAAAAAATAACATTTACAGTTGGAAACGTTTGGACTCTGGGGATCTGTTCAAGGGACCTGCTAATCCCACCGGCCCGCCACAGACAGCTTTGCCTCTCTGAGGGCAGGCAGGGGTGGGGCCAGAGGCTGGCTATGTGCCACTGATGGCAAGAGCAGGCCCCTGGCCCTTGACACGTCCTGTGTGTGCCTGTGGGGGCCGGGCCAGACACCCTGCTGCCTCCAGCCTCTCAGGATTCCAGGACCGTGCGGTGGGTGGCCAGGGGACCTTGGCACTTGAGACACTGGGGAGGTGGGGGAGTACAGAGAAGGCACCCCAGAAGCCCGGCCACCAGGAAGCTCTTGCCAGGGTCCCTGTCCGAGAAGCAGGGTCCTCCCCTCAGATTACACGCTGGGGGTGGGGTGGGGGGGCTTTGCTGAGACATCAGGTTCTGAAAAGTCCCCTCCGCTCTGCATGGGGCTGCTGTGGGGACGGCCGCAGGCTGGGGGTGGCAGGAGGGACCCTGCTTGGGCGGTGGGGGGGTCTTCTGCGCTGGGGGGGAAAAGGCGGTGGGCACTGTGGGAGGTGGTGGTAGGCACTGCTGAAGGCTGCCGGCAGGTCCGGCTCAGTCCAGCATAGCATCCAGCTGGTCAGCCAGGGCGTCAAACATGGTGCTGATGTCGTCTAGGATGTGCTTGGTGGAGGCGCCGGGGGCGCTGTGGCAGGGAAGGGCCAGGTCAGACGGGCCAGCGGTCTGCACCCTGTTGGCCCTGGGCACGGGGCCTGGCTGGGACGACCACTGGCTGTGCATCTTGTCCCATTTCTCAGAACTTCCTGAGGTCATGGGAGTCACGGACCCTTCCCACAGAGGCGCTGGGGTTCACAGAAAGAAGTGACTGGTCCAAGCTCGCATGCCTCTTAAGAGCCACTTGCCTGCAGGCCAGATCTGGGTGACCCCTCCCTGTGGGGACCTCCCCCCCAGCCTGAGGGTCTGATTGCCATGACACCGACGTCCCCTCCCCATCATGCCCAGACCCTGGGGAAAGGACTCAGTGGGGGAGCTGCTCTTAAGTTTCCCGTTCTCCCAGCACCCTCACCCCTCTCGCTCCTCAGCGCCAATGCTCTTTTCTGCGGCCCGCAGTGCAGCTGCCAGGGAAGAGCTGGTCTGCTCCAGTCTCTGCTGGGCCCGGCCCGGGCCCGCGGCCCCCGTGCTCTCCGGCCTTGGAGGGGGCACCGGCCGAGGGCCGAGCCGGGGAGCCAGCTTAGGGCCGGAAAATGCCAGCTGGGTGCAGGCCACTGACACAGGCTTGGGAGCTGTTCCTACAGAGACAAAGAGGTTGGCTTGTGACTCAGCTGAGCCGGACAGAGGCCCTGCCCACACCACCCTCTCCCTGCCAGCCCCGGCTTCATACCTGCTCCGGGCACCTTGATGAGGGCAGCGGGGACAGCCGGGGGCTCCGTCTCCCCGGGCCGCCGACTGTTTTCCAGGGTGGGCCCGAGGGGCTGGGCCGGGAGGCTGGGGGAGAGAGGGGCTGGAGCTCCGGGGGTGGGAAGGCTGCTTGGGTCAGGCCGGGGAGGGCTGGGAGAGGCTGCGGGGGACTCGCTGGGGGTCTGCGAGGGCTGGGGGGCAGGGGCGTTAGGCGTGGCACCCGCCACTCCAAAGGCCAGGAGTGCCGTCTGCAGGGGCTCCCTCTCCCGGCACTTGGGCCTCCGTTTAACAGTGTCTGACTCTGTGAGGTTGAAGTCGAGGCCAGCGGGCACCGGCGGCTCCCGGGGTGGGGGTCCCGCCGGCTTGGGCCGCTGTTTGATAGTCAGGTTCCCCTCCTCCGCAAAGGGGAGCCCTTCCCCTGAGCTGCCCCGAGACGGGGGTGTCCCCTCGGGCCCCGGGTCCTCCTCCTCCGTGTCCGATGCGGCACCGGCTGGGGTGGGCGGGCCGGGGGGCTCCGAGGGGCCTGTGGGTTCACTCAGTGTTCGCCTCCGGGACCCCGCGGCCCCCTCCTTGGGCCCCGGGCTTCCATCTGGTGGTGGGGGCTCCGGGGCGGAGCCAGAGACGGAGCTGAGGCGCTTGGGGGGCGGGGGCGGGGGGCCTTTGCGGCGAGCCCGGAGAGCAAAGGACTGGCTGCGGGGAGCCCCCCGCGTTGGGGTCGGGCTGGGGCTGGTCCGGGCGAGGGTGCTGCGTCCTGGTCGCCGAGTGAGGGTGGCGTAGCTGCCCAGGGCACTATCCACTGGCCCTTCGGCCTCCCCGTCGGCCTCCCCCTCAGCCGGGCCGGGGCGGCTCAGGCTGTGGGACCGGCGCTTGGGCCGCGGGGGGTCCGGAGGAGTGGCCGGGGGGCCGGCCAAGTAGGAGAAGGCCCGGGGAGCGCCCAGAGGCGGCCCAGGGGCTGGGCTGGAGGGTGAGGCCTGGGGGTACATGAAGACGTAAGGCGGGGGCCCTTGGCTGGGAAGTGGGGAACAGAGTTTTGGGGGCCGCTCTGTGCCCTCTGGAAGATTCCTCTCCTGTGGGGTGTTGGGGTCCCCACCACTGGGTTGGGAGGCAGGCTGTTCCTGCGAGTGGCCAGACCCCCGTGAGCGGGCCCCAATGCTCTCCTGGCTGGGGGAGCGGGCAGGGGGCAGGGGGAGTGGCTCGGGGCCGCCCCCTGCCATGGCCGCCTGGAGCTCCGGGCTTAGCTCGCTGCCCTGGAAGGTGAGGAGGCGTGGGCTGGCCGCAGGGGGCCCGTCCCCGTTCTCCAGCCCCTCGATGGCCATCAGTTCCGGGCCCCTGGCCAGCCGGCAGCCACCTTCCCCCGGGGACTCCCCCTGCAGTAGGCCCCGCCGGAGCTCAGCCAGCCGCTTCACCCCCAGCATGAGCTTCTTCTGATGACCTGAGAGCAGGAGGACAGAGGCGGCAGGGTGAGCTGCTGGAGGCTCACCTCCACCTCATGAGGCTGGAGAGGGTGCCCCTCATCCCTCCTGAGCCCGAAACATCTCGGGGGCCCTCAGAGGCACGTGGAGGCCCAGCCAGAAGGCCCAGGGCGGTCCTTACCGAGCTTGTTGACGCCGATCTCCTGCAGCTCCTCCCAGGTGAGGTCAGCCACCAGCCCCATGGAGTCGTAGCCACTGCTCACCAGCTGCTTGTGGTACTGAGGCAGCCCCAGGGCGCACAGCCACTCCAGCAGGTCCGCCTGCAAGAGCTACACCGTCAGCCCCCACGCCAGCAGGGCTCAGCCGGGGGTGGGAGCCTGTGCCTGCTGCCCACTCACTGGGATGTAGTTGGGCAACCACTCGGCGATGCTCAGCTGGGCGATCTCCGAGGCGATCTTCTTCCTGTGCCCAGGCTTGGTCACCCCGATGGCCGTCAGGTCCTGCCACACAAAGTCGTGCCGTCGGGCCCCCTCCCCCGGCCACGGGTTCCTGCCCTGCCCTCCCGCTGTGGCACCGACCTCGGGCGTCATGCGGCTGATAGTTGGCACGTCGTAGCCGGCCTGCAGAAAGTGGGCAGTGTAGCCCTCCAGCTGGAACTCGCTCAGCCAGTTATGAATGGCCTGAGCATCCTGCAAGTTGGGGGGAGGGGGTGCCATTAATGGCGTTGAGCCTGCTGGGGGAGGGGGCTGAGTGCCAAGGCCACAGTCCCGCCATTGATCCCAGCCCCCGCCCAGGGGCCTGGTCCGAACGGGAACTCAAGTCCACCCTGAGGCCCATCCCGCCCCCTCCTCTGGGCCCATAGCCACCTCCCCGGTGGAGGTCACACCTTCCCCTCCAGCAGCTGCTCAGGCCTCACGTCCTGGGTAAAGTGCCGCTCCCCCGAGCGATAGTTGGCCAGAGGGCGGTGGTTCGGCTTGTCTTTGAGGACGGAGAGAAATGCATTCAGGATGGCAGGATGCAGGGGTGCCAGGTCCTCGGCCCCCCACCTGCATCTCTCCTGGTCCACCCAGGCCCCCGCCTCCCTTCCTACCTGCCAGGGACGCGGGCTGCAGTCCTGGAGGCACCTGGTCCTCTCCGGCAGAGGGCAGCGGCTGGAGATGGGAAGGTGATGTCTCTTGTTTGGGGAACTGGCAGTGGGAGGCAGGGGAAGGGGAGGAGAAGGGGTTCAGCCCTGGTCCCAAGAGCCCCCCACCCCCCACCCACCTGGGCGTTCTCAATAAGGAGGCTGGTGCTGTGGCCGTTGGTGCCCTCGGAGCTCTGCCCACTGCCGGCACTGCGGATGCTGCCCACGCTGCCCTCACTGCCCACGCTGTTCCTGTCACCTGCTGCGGGGGCAGGAGCCAAGCAGTCAGAACCCTGGTGGGCCCCACCCACAGCTGGCTGGCAGCTGGCCAGAGCCAGATGCTCGAGCCAGTGCCCAGCATTACCATACCCGCTCCCGGAGAGGACATACCTGGGCTGTCTGGGCTGAGGCCCACCCGCGGCAGCTGGCCATAGGTGAGGGGGTGCAGGGGCTCCTCGGCAGGGGGCTGTGGTGTCCTGGAGAAGCCTGGGCGCAGGGGGGTGGGCACAGAGGGGAGGCGGGGTGCCAAGACACCCACCCGCTTGCTGACCACCTCGACGATGCCCGGGGGAAAGTAGCCCACACGGTCAGTACCCCTCTGGCTCTCGTGGATGTGGCCCTTCCAACGGCCGTCTGGGTGCTGCTCAAGCACCTGTGGCAGATGGGCAGGGGGGCATGGTCACTTCCTGCGCCAAGTGGCCAGCCTGCAGCCATGGTCCAGCTCCTCCCCTCCCCACAGGGAGCGCCCCCTGATGCTCAAGTGAACCTATAGTCCTGTCCCTGCCAGCATCCAGCCCAACCCCCAGGTTGCCTCCAAGGCAAATAAAGAGTCTGGAGTCAGCCTGGGTTCAGACCTCAGCTCCACTGCAGGCTAGCTTGTGACTCTGGACAAATCACTTTAATTCTTTTAAGCCTCAATTCTGTCAGCTCTAAAAAAGGAAGTGATAAGAACGCCTACCTTACTTAGAAGGGAAAGAATTCAATGAGATCGTGTAAATAAAGACCTCAACACAGAGCCTGATCCACAGCAGGTGCCCAAGTAAGTGACAGCAACCAATTGTGTTCTCAGAGGAATGCCTGCATCGAGTCCTCACCGTGATGACGTCCCCTGCCCGGACGTTGAGGGCAGTGGGGTCGTGGAGGTTCCAGAAATCCTTGAGTGCCCGGACCTTCAGGATCCCTGAAGCCTCTGAGACAAGGAAGAGGAAGGTGTCATCTGAGGGTTCCCAGGGCCTCTCCCCTCTCCAGTCCCCTTCGTGACCCTCCCCCAGGTCCCTGCCCCCTCATCCCCACAGCATCCCCCCAGCCAGCCCCAGGAATGTGACATCCGCTCCCCCTCCACTCCCGGGGACCCTCTGGAGTGGCTCTGAAGCCCCTGGGCTGGGTCTTCTCCCCACCACACGCACCCCGCAGGAGCTGCTTAATCTCCCGGCTGGCCTGGGAGGTGGTGAACTGGTTCACGATGTCCAGCGCCGTCTGGTTATACGTGTTCCGAATGTTCACGTCCACCCCTCCCTAGGCACACAGAGTGGGGCCAGTCTGTGCTGAGCACCGGGTTGGCCACTTCTCCCAATTCCCACAGCTACCTGGGAAGTAGCTACTGTTTTCACATTTTACACGAGGAAATGGAAGCTCAAATTTGTTCTGGGATGAGCTCAACACTCAACCAGTGAAAGGCAGAACTGGGTCTCAAACCACGTTTATCTGGTTTCCAGCCACTTGGGCCCCAACCCATGCAGGACACTCCTTCTCTTGCCTCCCCTCCAGTCTTGGATCCAGCACCTGGCGGGGATCTGTATACACATGCGGGGTGACCAGGGGTCCACACCCACCTCCAGGAGCAGCCGCACCACCTCGGTCTTGCCGTACAGCGCGGCCTCGTGGAGCGCCGTGCCTGTTTTGGTCTGGCGGTTGATCTCAATTCCGGCTCTCAGGAGCTGCCTGTGGACGGGAGGGCGAGTGACTGGCGTGGGGGGCAGCGGGTACGGAAGGAGAGGAAGCTGATCGCTGGGGGTTGGAGGAGCAATCCAGAGCAAGGGTGAAGGGGGTAGTAGGGCAGGGCACTGAGGGGACATTAACAGCCCCATGGGAAGAGGAGGAGGAAGCCGGGGGAGCCCCGGTGGGTACCTGATGACCTCTCTGTGGCCATTCTTGGCAGCCAAGTGCAGGGGCGTGGTGTAGTTGGGGTCACACGGGTCCTTGGCCTCCCCCTCCAGCAGTGCCACGCATAAGTGGCTGTTCAACAACAGCTGAGCCACCTGCGGCAACCGGCACTTGGGTAGGGCCTCCCCCCGGAGACCCCACGCACGCCCAGAACCCATTACCCCAAGGGCGGCAGGCCTCACCTTGAGCCGTCCGAACTCACAGGCCAGGTCCAAGGGCGTCTTCTTGGCCTTGTTGACCAGGCATGGGTTGGACTGATGCTGGAGGAGCATTTCTGACTGGGGTGGGGGGAGCCGGGTGAGGGTCTGGTCTGGCCAGGCCCCCTGTGCCGGCCCCTGCCCCAAGCCCCAGCGCCCCGTAGGCTGGCAGGCTCACGCACCACTTCGTAGTGTCCGTACTGTGCAGCCAGGTGCAGTGGGATCTGCCCGTCCAGCGAGGCGGCGTTCACGGCTGCAGAGGCACGCAGCAGCAGCCTCACGGGCTCCAGGCGGCCCTGCCAGGCCGCGTAGTGTAGTGGGCGCATGCCTGCAGGAGGAGATGGGTTTCTGAGGGAGGTCCTGGGACGGCCTGGGGTCAGGGGAAAGAACTGAGCCCAGCTGGAGGGGAGAAGACTCAGAGGAAGCTGGGTGTGGCCAGGAAGAGGCCGGGCTGAAGCCAGAAGGCCACTGTGCCCACCACAGAGGATCTGGTGGCCTTGTAACTTCAACTTCCCCAGCTGGATAATGGGCTGTCAGTACCACCCACGACCCCACTAGGCTGTGAAGACTGACGAGGTCCAGCATCTGCAAGCTCCGAGAAGCCACGGCCACATCCCTTGGCACTGTGGTGATATGGCAGGGGCACGCTGACCCCAGGGTCTGGGGTGGGGGGTGCCCTGGGCTCTCACCGTTGCTGTCCTTGATATCCACCGTGGCCTGAGCCTCCAGCAGCAGGGCGATGAGCTCCAGGCTGCCCCCCAGGGCGGCATGGTGGAGAGCCGAAAAGCTAGCATGGTAGGACACAGGTCGGGGTGTCAGGCAGCAGTCTTCACCCCCGAAATCCTGGTCTTCCAGGGCAGACTCATCCTGGGGGCTGGCGTGGCTGAGTTACTTGCCCACTGTGGCCGCCCCCCCGCACCGCCCCCCACCTTGTCTCTTATACACATCTCACCCCCACCCCCCGACACACACACACCCTGCCAGCCGTGCCGTGGGAGCGCAGAGCTGCTGGGCTGCGGCATGAAAGGGCTTAGTGTCTGGGCTGAGAGGCCTGTTTGTCTGGCCTCCCCCTCAGCGGGCCCAGGGGAGGGGGCCGTGGGAGCAGGAGCCCCAGGGCTCCTACCCTCCAGGGAGAAAATGGGGCCCAGCAGGAATCGGACCCAAGGAGGCCCCTCAGAGAGGCCCCCTCCTCGCACTCAGGGACAGCCCCACGAGCAGGCAGGCAGGCAGGCAGACAGGCCAGAGCGCTCAGTGAACACGCTTCCAGGGCAGGGTTTGAGAGGGAAAGGGACTCCAGGCCCCTGATCCTTCCTCACCCCTCCCCAACCACGGGGTTTTCAAGAGGGATTGAGGGGGTTCGCACTCACCCATCAGCATCCTGGTAGTTGACATTGAGCCTCTTTGTGGAGCCGAGGAGCTCTGGGGGTTAGAGCAGAGGTGTCAGGAAACCTGTACCCACCCCTGACCCAGGGTCCCTCCTGCCCACTGCTCGGCTTCTGCTGACCTCTCGGAGTGCAGAAAAGCACCTGTCCCATGGCCCGCCAAGCTGTCTGGTCCCTGTGGCCCTTCACCCTGGCCCATCAGCTGGAGGGCACTGACTGCAGGGAGCTGCTGCAGCAGTGGCCTGGCTTCCCCGGGTCCCCAGCCCCACTTGTTTATAGTCAAAGGGGGTGGAGATGGGGGGGCCCCCCAGCCTGCCGTGCCCTCAAAGGACAGGCCCACGAGTGCATGGTTAGCATTCCTGCCTGAATGGGCCGAGGAGCCAGGCTCATTGTTCCACGGGGCTGAGGAGGCTGAGAGAGAAGAGAGGAGCCAGAAGCTTGAGGGTGAGAGGGCGGATGCCAGGGCTGGACCCAAGGGCCACGTGCCCAGCCCGGGGGGCATCCTTGAGTGGAGCTAGAGGGGAAGATGGCATCATGCAAACCCACACCATGCCCCAGCTCTGCCAGGCACTCGCTGTGTGATCTGCAGAAAGTCACTTAACCTCTTCGGTTCAGGGTTCTCATCTGTAAAACGGGCTGATCATAGAAGCCACGAGGGTTGTGAGTACAGCGCCTGACCCTCATGAAAGATGGGAGCTATCCGCATTGAGCGCTCCTTACACGTTAGCCCATACTCCCGAGATGCGGTATATCCAGTGAAAGCTGGTACCATTCCCCGCACCGGCCCCTGTCAGGGGAGGAACTGCAGACTCTGCACCCCACAAGCTCCTGGCAGACAGCTCCATGTCCCGGGGGAAGGGGTAGGACAGCAGATCAGTCAGGGACAGGGTTCGTGCAGCCGTGCTCCACGTGTGAGCTAGGGCGCGGGAGGCGGGGGGCAGCGGTCCTCAGGGAGAGGAGAGTGCTGTCACAGGCGGCCCCTGCCTCCTGCTGGAACCCACCCCTGCCGGGAAAGAGGAGGAGGAGGCCCGGCTCAACCCAGCCAGGCACGATGCCAAGCATGCTGGTCCAGGCCTGCCCCCCAGGCCCCGGTGGGCCCCTGAATACCCCAGCAAGACAGGGCCTCATTCCAATAGGGAGGGACCAAGCGTGCAGTGAGGAGGCGCACAGGACAGGGAGGGGGGGACAGCTACGTTCAAGGCTGAGCCGAATGGCGCTGCACCGAAAAGGTAAGAGCCAAGGCTTGAGGAAGCCGCGAGGTGGGGGAGGCTGCTCCTAGCCATCCTGCAGCCCCCTTGGAAAGTCCTCATCACACAGAACCGCTCAGAGCAGTGGACAGAACAGAGGCCCCAGGAGCAGGAAGCGCATGGTTCAGATTCTTCTCCCTCTGCCCAGCTGTGTGACCTTGGCCAGCCCTGGGACCTCTCTGAGCCTCGCTGAGGGCAAGGAGGTCAATACAGGGAAGTCCCTCCACCTGCTGCCTGCCTGGATGGTTCGGGGCAGCCGAGAGGCAGCCCCTCCGGGGAGTGGCAGGACAACGTGACGGGAACAGGGGCAGGGCCAGCCTGGGTGACTCTGTGTGTTTTTTTTTTTCCAGAACAATGGCCGGAAAGGCGGTGGGGGAGAGGCCCTGAGTGACTGGGCTGGGGACCTTGGTGGGGAGGGCGGAGGGTCCTAGGTTCCTGGCAGTAGCTCCAGGCACTTCCCCTGCACCACCACCTTCTTCCCAGGCCTGGGCTCTGGGGGTGGAAGGGTCGCGCTCCTGATTTAGGCTCGGGCGGAGGATGTGAGCTCAGCGGGCCACCCCCAGCCTGTTCCATTTCCTCTGGTCAGAGAAGGGGACAGCTCAGAGCAGGGAGGAGGGAGGAAGGGTGGAGGCCAGGCCTGGGCATGGGTCGCCCTCTCCTCCCAGGCACCTGCTCCCTGAGGACCCAGGTGGGCAGGGAGGGCAGGCTCCTCAGTGACCTGGTACCCAACGGAGGAGGCTCAGGGCGCACCCTTCTTTGGACAGCCAGGAAGCTTGAGCCACCGCCCGGAGGGGAAAGAGGGAGCCTTTGACGCCTCCCTTCCGGCAATTCCCTTCACCCTTCTGGATATGGAGCAGGAGCCCGCAGCCCCTCCCTTCTGAGAGCTGCTTCAGAATCACCTGAAGAACTTTCTGATTCTGCAAAGTCCCGGGCTGTCTGTGGTGATTCTGTAATTCTGGGGGAGACCAGGGAATCGGCACTTTCAGAACAATCCCTGGGTGATTCTGACGGATAGCCGAGTACAGCAGCACAGGGAGGAGGGCTCGGGCTTGTGGTGTGATCTGCCACGCCACTGCTGTGTGACCTTGGGCAAATCTCTAACCCTCTCTGAGTGTCAGTTTCCTTATCTGTAAAGTGGATATAGAAGTACCTGTCTCACAGGGAATAGAGGCAACTACAGTATGTCCCCATGGACAGTGGGATTCTCCAGGCAAAAATACTGGAGTGGGTTGCCATTTGCTTCTCCAGGGGATCTTCCGGACCCAGCAATCAAACCCAGGTCTCCAGTCTTACAGGCAGATACTTTACCAACTGAGCCACGAGGGAAGAGCCCTAGGGTCTGCAAAGGTCGCTTTGGGATCTCCTTTTTGTCACCAGTTTTCCCAGTCCTCTGAGAGAAGGAGACAGGGAGTCCCAGAGACAGGGAGTCCCAGGACCCTATGACTCTATGCCTGTGCATAGACTATCCCTCTGACTCTATGTCTGTGGGGGAATGGTCATCTTCCCCCACAGACATTCCCCCCTGAGCACTGGGGGCCTTCCCAGAGCCTAGACCCCAGCTGCAAAGTTCCCACCACCCACTTCCAGCCACTTGCCTCCCTGAGGGCCTCATTTTGAGGCCCCAGGGCTACAAGGCCAAGGCCCCACTGGGCAGATCGCCAAAAACAACACCGAGGTGTGGGGAAGAGGGGAGTGGCTCCCACTCTTGGGTCTCTAGGGCCCTCCTTGGCACCTTCCCCTTACTGGGCTCACCCTGCACCCACTTCCCCAGGGCACAGAGAGCACCCTCTCCAACTCCATCTCCTGACAACCTGAGTGTCCTGCCCTGGTGTGGAAGTGGGGGCACTCACACATGTGCACAACTCCTAGGCCCTTAAAATCCTTTCTTTGGGCACCCAGACTCCCAGGTGTGGGTGGGGATAATTAGACATCTTCAGGTAGCCCGGGGGACTCCTTCCTGTGCAAGGGCCAAGCTGTGTCTTGGGGCTAGAGTCCCAGCACTTGAGAAGGGTCCTCTCTCCCCTCCTGTCCCTGCTGGTCGAGGAACTTAGGGGACAAGTCCAGTGTCCTCCCGGGACAGTCCAGGAAGCTTGCCCTGAAGCCCAGAGGTCTACTCTTCTTGGGGAGGGGGGTCTCACTGCAGAGGTACTCAGGAGCTGGAAGTCAGGTGTGGCCACCTGTACACGGAGCTCTCACAGCCCTATCGACTAGAGACCCCAGGCTGCAGAGAGACCTCTTTCTCTCAGAAAATTAACTTTGGACACACACCCTCCAGTAGGCTTCAGTAACCGGTTAGATAACGTGAACTTTGTTTTAAGCAGAAAGTGAAAGTTGCTCAGTCGTATCTGACTCTTTGCGACCCTATGGACTATACGGTCCACGGAATTTTCCAGGCCAGAATACTGGAGTGGGAAGCCTTCCCCTTCTCCAGGGGATCTTCCCAACCCAGGGATCCAAACCCAGGTCTCCCGCACTGCAGGTGGATTCTTTACCAGCTGAGCCACCAGGGAAGCCCAAGAATACTGGAGTGGGTAGCTTATCCCTTCTCCAGCAGATCTTTCTGACCCAGGAATCGAACTGGGGTCTCCTGCATCGCAGGCAGATTCTTTACCAGCTGAGCTACCAGGAAAACCCCTCTTTGGGGCAGAATTCCCTGTAAAAAAAAAAAAAAAAGCTATCTTACACTCAGAGGAGCCCACGATAAACATGTCCCACTGCTTTGATTAAATAATAGTAAAAAAGCTATCTTACAAATGTTGTCATCAAATTGATAAAAACACAGAGATGCTCTGGTTGGACTGAGGGGTCAGGGGTGGAGCGCTACCTATTCAGTCTTTCCCAACCCACTGCCAGAAACCCTTTGGCTCCAAAGCACACGCTGGAAAAACCACCTGCTGAAGGCAACTCCACAAGGCCAGGAATTTGGGTTGGTTTTGTTCACTGCTGGAGCTCGGAGCATAGAACAGAGCCTGGCACACAGTTAGCACTCCCCCCAAACTAGAATGAATGTACTTCAATCCTTTTACTTTACAGGTGAGGAAACTGAGGCCCAGAGAGGTTAAGAGATTTGCCTAAGGATACACAGCAAGGGGGACCCAACTTCCTCTCTGATGTTCCCACATTGAGGCACTCCCACCCAAAGTCCCCAGATCAGAGTGACCACTCCCCCCAGGCCTCTCTCTACAGCCTGGCACTCAGAGGAGGGTCTCAGGTAGACAGTCACCCCACCAAGTACTCACTTGTCTTTGTGGCCTTGACCTTAGCCACCAGTTTCTGCACACCAGTCACATCTCCATTCTTGACAGCGAGGATCAGGTCCTGTTCTCGACCCATCCTTCCTGGTCCCTGGGCTGGACTCTGGGCTCAGGGGTCCAGGGCAGAGGCAGGGAAACTGGTCTAAGCCGAGATGTCAGGGTGCCATCTCTTAGCCCTTTGGAGGGCCAGGCGTCTGGTGCGGGGAGAGTGTGTCTGGTGTCCCAGGCAGTGGGCTTCTTGGTAGGCGTTGACGGGTACTCCTTCAGGGTGCTTCGTGAGCTGCCGCCACAAGCAGGAAAGCAGATCTTTGAGGGGGTGGAGGCTGTGTGGAAATCTGGACGGATATCAGCTTGCAGCTTCCGACAGCCCAGGGATGGGCCGGGACTGGGGGTGCCAATCTTCCCAACGCGGCTCAGGAGCACCCGTGCTCACCCAGAGAGAAGCCAGCATTCCCTCGTGCCTCGGGCAGCAGGGGCGGCCGGGTCTTGGGGGTCTGGAAAAGGTGTGATCCGCTGAGGGTCTGCTGAAGGCTGGGTTGGAGTCTGTAAGGGTCCCAGAAGCAGAGCTCAGAGAAAGAACAGGACAGGGCTTCCAGGGAGCCCCCAAGTTACCCTGGCTGCCCTTCTGAGTCAAGGGAGGGGCTGAGCCACTCTAAGCGGGAGGGAGTCGCCATGCATGAGAGGAGTATTGGGAGCGGGGGAGAGGGTGTTCTGGGAGGGGGAGGCTGAGTCACCGAGGCCCCAGGGCACCTGGCAGTACCTCAACCCTGGGCAGGAGGGGCCCTGGCAGCACGACACACGGGGGCAGGTCGGGCCAGCAGCCTGTTCTCCACAGCCTGAGGCTCTGACACCCACAGACGAGTGGTGGGCCAGAAGGTGGGGCCTGGGAGGGTCAGGCACAGGAGGACTGGCAGGGGTCACCCCTCCCCATCTAGGCTCTGCCCTGATCACCGGAAGCCCTAGCCCCAAGGCTCTTTATGAATTCAGCAGGTGGAGTGGGGAGCTATGACCCCCCGTCTCTGGCGGAGGGTCTGCTTGCAGGACAGTGAGGCTTTACAGCGCCTGTTGCTGACCCATCCTCACCCCAGTGCGGGATGCAGAAGCAGTCGGGCAGAGAACAGAGATGAGAGCTGGGGTACTGCTGCTAAATGGGGCTGTCCGCCCTCCCAAGCCTGAATCTGAGTCCCAGAGCCCCGACTTCACTTTAGAAAAGCTTACGTCAGTTTCTCAGTGGCCGAGAATTTGTTGCCCGAGTCCCGTGGCATGAGACTCGCGGCAGGCCTGGGGCCCTAGTTGGGGTCCTCTTACTCCCCAGAAGTCCCAAGCCCAAACCAGATGGCACTCCAGCTCAAAGCCCGCGGCCCGACATTGGGGGTCCCGGGGAGCGGCGGTGGAACCCGCGCGCACTAGGGCCGCGCGGACTCCCGGAGGTGGGCGGGGCGGGGGGGGGGCTGGGGCAGGGCAGTGCGCGCGCAGCGTCGGCCAGCCCCACCCGATGGAGCCCGAGCCCGACTCGGCCTCCGTGGAGATTCCGGCCGGGCGGGTGCTCAGGTGCGGCGTGGCCGGGCCTGAGGATGGGGGGTGGGGGGCAGGAGCCGTGGCCGTGGGGTAGGCGCTGGAGAGAGCCCGGAGCACCCGAGCCGGGGATCCCCAGCCTCTGCTGAGCGGCCCCGATTGCGCGGCTCTAACGCCGCGGCCCTTTCGCCCCCAGTGCCCCGGAGCTCTTCGCCGCACGTTCCCGGTCCCAGAAGCTGCCCCAGCGCTCTCATGGCCCCAAGGACTTCCTCCCCGACGGCTCGGAGGCCCAGGCCGAGCGGCTGCGCTTGTGCCGCCAGGAGCTCTGGCAGCTGCTGGCCGAGGAGCGCGTGGAGCGCTTGTGAGAGGGGCGGGCCGGGGCGGGCTGGGCTGCTGGACCCCATAAGTCAGATCCGGTGGGCTTGAGACGGACCCCTCTCCCCGCTCNAGCGGCTGCGCTTGTGCCGCCAGGAGCTCTGGCAGCTGCTGGCCGAGGAGCGCGTGGAGCGCTTGTGAGAGGGGCGGGCCGGGGCGGGCTGGGCTGCTGGACCCCATAAGTCAGATCCGGTGGGCTTGAGACGGACCCCTCTCCCCGCTCCTCGCCAGGGGCAGTTTGGTGGCTGCCGAGTGGAGACCAGAAGACGGCTTCGTGGAGTTGAAGTCTCCTGCGGTGAGCGGCGGGGTTCAGAGACCGGGGACCGTCTTCCTCTGCCTTCCCGGGCTCCTTCGTGACATCTGCTCTGGGTCCCCCGCAGGGTAAATTCTGGCAGACCATGGGCTTCTCAGAGCAGGGCCGGCAGCGGCTTCATCCAGAAGAGGCCTTGTATCTGCTGGAGTGTGTGAGTGGGGGCCCTGGGAGAGTGGAGAGGGGATTGTGACCAAGGAACCGGAAGGGCGTTTCTACTGGGGGAAAAAGTATCTACAACCCGAGTATTCGGGTTGGGGCGGGGGCTTGTAATCTGCTTTCTAGAGCAGGAAACAAGAATGTCACGCAGGGAGCAGGCTTTCCAGTCTGTTAGTGATGCTGCCTCCCTCTCCCCGCTCACCTTCCTGGCCGGCCTGATTCTTGCCGTGATGGGTGTGGGGTGTAGCACGCAGANGGGTTGGGGCGGGGGCTTGTAATCTGCTTTCTAGAGCAGGAAACAAGAATGTCACGCAGGGAGCAGGCTTTCCAGTCTGTTAGTGATGCTGCCTCCCTCTCCCCGCTCACCTTCCTGGCCGGCCTGATTCTTGCCGTGATGGGTGTGGGGTGTAGCACGCAGATAGCAAAGTGGGGAAGTTGTTCCCTTGGCCGTGCCACCACAGGGAGGGTTCACAAGCTGAGCTGTGGGCTGCGTTTTCAGGGCTCCATCCAGCTCTTCCACCAAGACCTTCCGCTGTCTATCCAAGAGGCCTACCAGCTGCTGCTGACCGAGAACACAGTGACTTTCCTGCAGTACCAGGTATCAGCCACCCTTTATAAGAACCTGCAATAGCTTCCCTGGCGGCTCAGTGGTAAAGGACCCACCTGCCAATGCAGGAGACTCTGATTCAACCGGGTAGGTCCCCTGGAGAAGGAAACTGCAACCCACTCCAGTATTCTTGCCTGGGAAATCCCATGGACAGAAGGAACCTGGCGGACTACAGTCCATGGGGTCACAAAAGAATCAGACACAACTTAGTGACTAAACAACAAAAAGGTGCTGGACACAGAGCCACGTGCTGAGGCTCCAGGACTGACAAGGGCTTATGTCCTAGTGGTGGCACTTGGGTAACAGATAGGTGAGAAAGCAAATGGATGGTTGACTTCAGAGTTGAGTGCCAGGAAAAACACAGAGGAGGAGGGGCACAAGGCTAGAGACATAAATGTGGAGATCTTGATGGCATGGATATTTCAGGCTCCACCTGGCTGTAGGGAGGTGTGGCCAGAGTAGAGGCCTGTGTCTGAAATCTGGGGCACTCTAACATGAGGAGGTCAGGGGGAAGATAACGGACATGAGGAGCGTCCAGCAGTGGAGAACAGGAGAGGGGGCATCAGAGAGACCACAAGAAGGTCTTTTCAGGAGGAAGTGCTTGGCTGTGTTGAATGCTACTGAGAGATCAAGCAAGCTGGGGGATACCTGCGTACATTGGTCATATACGGATGCAGGACCACACGGAGGAACGTGTGGTTCATCCAAAACCCACCCATCTTTGGAAGTGTTGTGGGGCGGCAGGATGTCCATCTCCTTCTGTTGTCTTGTCTGTATTGTAGTCAGGAGCTTCACTTGTGATAGCTTTGGTATCAAAATATTCTGGCTTATAGTTTTTTCCCTGGTCCATCAGCTATTAGCTTTTTGGGATTTGCATTTAAATCAAGAAACTGCTGTCATTTGTGCCCAGAGTAAGCCCAGTGAGAGACAGAAACTCAGAGACTTGAGACCTCAGTGTGGGGAGGGTGTTTATTAGAGAGTATGGTCCTGCCGGTACCAGGGTTTGGAATCTGGGGGTGTGGCGAATGGCTTCTGTCTGGAGAACAGTTTGTTTTCATAAGTAGATGTCTGACTTCTGGTTTGTCTTTTTGAGGTCTTCAGCCACCTGAAGAGACTCGGCTATGTGGTTCGACGATTCCAACCAAGGTAAATCCCTGTCTTATTTCCCTCGAATTTATCCTAGTCCCCAGTGGCTCCACTCCAGGACTGTTGCCTGGAAAATCCCATGGACAGAAGAGCCTAGTAGGCTACAGTCCATGGGGTCACAAAGAGTCGGACACGACTGAGCGACTTCACTTCACTTCCAGTGGCTAAGCACAACACTGACTGCTTACTGGGTGCTGGCCCTATGCTGGCTGCCGAGGAATAGCAGAGAACAAAAGCACTACCCCACAGAACTTGTGTTTAGGGGAGCTTACACAAAACACCATCACTTTGCAAAATCAGTGATCGTGGAAACCTCCTATAAACCAAACAGGGAAAACATGGTCACACAGATTAGTTTATCCCTTAGATCAGCACTATCTGATAGGACTCTCTGTAGTGACAGAAATATTCTGTGTCTGTGTTGTCCAGTATATGTGGCTTGTGTGGAATTTTTAATTTTAATAGATTTAAGTTTAACTTAAATAGCCCCTTGTATCTAGGGCTACTATAATGGACAGTTCAGCCTCACAGCCATAAGAAAAAATCATGGCAGGGAAGAATGCTGTAATAAAGGGCCATAATATATTGTTGAGTATAAAAAGGACCAAACAGCAGTATGTTAGTACAGTGTCATTTTTGACGGAGAAATATATGGAGAAAGACAGTTAATATGTGTGTTTGTAGGAAACAAAATGTTACCTTGGTATCCATGGGTTTTATTTTCATTTTTCTTTATTTTCCAAGTTTTCCGGTTCTCCTGACTTTTCTCACCAGTGTTATTTATGCTGGCTCTGCAGGAGCCCTGGTGTCAGGGAACCTCTGTTCAAAGGTACCACTGATGAGACCCAGAGGCCTGGATAAAGATGCGCAGGGAGGCCCCTGTGTCTGCCCGCATTACTCTGTGTGGGGTTTGCCTGGGGCTCCCGCCCTTGGTTACAGTTCTAGCCCTGGCCCGCTGACTTACTCTGGGCCAGTCCCTCACACATTCCAAGGGGAGCTGGAATCAGTTGCCCGCCCCCCACCCCATTCTCACCCACAGCTCCGTCCTGTCCCCTTACGAGCGGCAGCTGAACTTGGACAGCGGTGCCCAGTGCCTGGAGGGCAAGAGGAAGAGGAGGAGCTCCAGCTCTCAGTAATGCTCCTCACGTGGCCGCCCCACAGGGAGAGTTCATTGAAAGTGCTGGTGTTCGGGACCTTGGAGAATGCCTGGGCTTAAGAGTTGGGCTGGGGCAGCTCCCGCGGGGGCTCAGGGAGGCAGTAGGCTTTTGGGGGTCACGTGCACCTCAGCAGTCAGGAGCAGATGGGCTGCGTTTCCTCCCCACGTCCCTCAGGTCCATTAATAAGAAGCCCAAGGCCCTGCAGAATCCCCTGCAGGGGATGGATGGGACACCCGAGAGCCCAGCAACCTGCATCCCACCTTCCCAGAACCAGAACAGCTGCCGCCCAGAGGAGAAACCCCAGGAGTCAAGCCCCATAAAGAGCCCCGTAGGCCCCCTTCAACTGCTGGGGTCCCTGGAATCCTGCCCTGGTCTGGGCAGGGAGGGGGCACAATGCAGCCCAGAGAATGGCAAAATAGAGGACGGGGTCACGGGGACTCGTAAGCCCCGCTGGAACTTTGAGCAGATCTCCTTCCCCAACATGGCTGCAGACAGCCGCCATACCCTCCTGCTCGCCCCAGCCCCTGAGCTGCTCCCGGCCAACGTGGCTGGACGGGAGACAGACGCCGAGTCCTGGTGCCAGAGGCTCAACCAGCGGAAGGAGAAGCTCTCTCGGCGGGAACGGGAGCGGCAGGCAGAGGCCCAGCACTTCCGCGAGGATGTGAACGCCGACCCCCAGGTGCAGCGCTGTTCCAGCTGGCGGGAGTATAAGCAGCTGCTGCAGAGGCGGCACCTGCAGAAGACCCAGAGGCGCCCCCCACACCTGTGGGACCAGCCTGTCACCCCCTTGCTGAGTCCTGGTTGGGCCGACTCCCCAGGTACCACATCACCGTGCCATAGGCCATGGGCAGCTGAGGAATCGCACAACTTTAAAAGCAGCGTGCATTAAAAAAATTAAAAAAAGCAGCGTGCATTGACTGCAGCTGATGGAGGCTTAAGGAAGATGGAGGAGAGAGTGGCGGGTGGAGTGGAGCCCACAGGGATCGTCCACTGCGGGAACCAGTGAAGAGGCTCGTGGGAAGGTTTAGACAGCCTGGTCAGTGCCCGAGGAGAGGCAAGGAGGAATGTGAACTACAACTGTGCCCTTAAAATCATAAACGGGATGCATGTGGATGGCTGCGGTCCCCTGCTATTCCACCTGTTAGAGGGAACAAGGGGGCAATGTGTTGGCCAAATGAAAGGATCTCCTATATACCCTACATGTTAAGAGTAGAGAATAAGGCAAGAACAGTGCTAATGAATTCTAATAAGTGAGTGCTAATAATGAGTACTAATAAGGACTACAATCCTTATGGGAATGTGGTGCATTGTAAGGAACTAGAGCTGGGTTGCCAGAGGCATTAAATTTGAATTTCAGATAACTTGTTTTTAGTATAAGTATGTCTCAGATATTGTGTGTGTTGGTCGCCCGGCTGTGTCCAACTCTTTGCGATCCCATGACTGGAGCTCGCCAGACTCCTCTGTCCATGGAATTCTCCAGGCAAGAATATTGGAGTGGGTTGCTATTTCCTTCTCCATGCATGAGACATACCTATACTTTAAAAAAAAAATCTACTAAATCTGGCAACCCCGAACAAGATGGCAGATTCAGAGATGTCAGGAGGTCTGGATGGTTGACCCTCCTCACGAGTGCCTTGTTTTCGCCTTCCTTGTAGCCACGGTCCTTCAGCAGATCTCTGTGCTGCAGACGACACACCTTGCTGATGGAGGTGCCCGGTGAGTCTCCAGGTAGTGCCCGCCTCTATAGTACTTGGGGTGCCAGCAGGAGTTGGCAGCTGGGATTTGACTCCTGAGGTTGGGCATGAGCTGGGGGATCATTTCAGGGGCCCCTACCCGGGTAGTAGTACTCATGTGTGTCCGCAGGAGTAAGAGCCAAGTAGATTGATGATTATCCTACCGGTTCTGAGATAGGGTCACTGCCCCTCCTTAGTCTCCCTGGAGGAGGCTGCTCCCTGAAACTGGGGGAGGAAAAAGATGGTATGGAAAGAAAAGGTGGGAGAGGAGTGCCCCTGTCTCCTAAGGTTTCTCACTCTGTCCTCAGGCTGCTGGAGAAGCCCGGGGGCTTGGAGATCAGCTTTGATGTCTACCAGGCTGACGCCGTGGCCACCTTCCGAAAGAATACCCCTGGCAAGCCCTATGTCCGGCTGTGCGTTAGCGGGTATGAGACCAGTGAGTGCGGCTGCGAGCCCTCTTGTAAACCACGTGGACGTCCCCGCCATGCCCCCCGCTAATCTGTCAGTCCCTGAGAAGAACCAGTGGTCCAGAGAGGTCATGCAGCCAGTTAGTGCTACGGGAACCCAAGCTTCCTCATCCTCAGCTCTCACTCCTGTCCTTTTCGAGTAGCTTCTTTTCTGGGCCACTTCACTTCCAGGCTCAGCCAGCAGAAGGATGTGAACGAGGGGTTTCCAGGCTAAAAGAGAGGCAAGACCCTCACTATTCCCAGGCTCCTTACCCTACCAGGGCCCTGGGTGTTACTTGGAGAATCAGAGCCATGTGGTTTGCAGACAGGAGAGCCCAGGGCCAGGCTTCTCGTCCCCCCAACTCCTGTCATACATCAGCCTTCCCTCGGAGCTTAGGAGGGTTGGCTTCCCAAACTCATGGGTGGGCTCTGCCAGGTCTCAGTCTAACCTTGATTCTTGCAGATCTGATGAGCTGGTCCCAGACCTCTGCACCCTCAAGCGGTTGTCCTACCAGAGTGGAGATGTCCCTCTGATTTTTGCCCTGGTGGATCATGGAGACATCTCCTTCTACAGCTTCAGGGACTTCACGCTGCCCAGGGATCTGGAACACTGACCACCCAGCTGGGGTCTGCCCTGGGGGACCTGGATTATCCACTCTCAGGGACCATCGCAGTTGCCTCCTACACTCAAGACTCTGACCTGTAGCTTCAGAGGCTAGTCTGGGCCTTGGCCTTGGGTGTCTGATGCCCACAGGAGAGCAAAGCCTTGTCCTGCTACCTGGCCGCTGCAGTGCTTCCAAGCCCCAGGTCCCAGACTGCTGCCTTGCAGTAATCCCCTTGGAATTCAGGACTAGATTCCAAGAGGCCAGTGAGGTGGGGCAGAAGAGAAGACTGTGTGCCTTTAAATGAGAGGGTGCCTGCTTCATGCGATAAAGCCAAAGCCATTAAAATAATATATATACATATATATCCTTTTACTGCTGTGGCTGGATTTACTCGAAGAGTCCTCCCTACCCCACCATCCTTCGGAATTGACCCCCAGGCCCTCCCCACCCACAGCGCTGCTTTCTCTGGTGCAAGAGCTAGGAGCAGCCCGTAGGAGGGCAGAAATGCGACCCCAAGCCTTTCTCCGGGAAGTCACTGACCTCTAGTTTGGCTTTCAGAAACGTAGTCCGAGGTGGGAGGTTGGCACTCCAGCGGTCCTTCCTAGAACGCAGCCGGCTCCGGGTAGAGGGGAGGCGGAGAGGCGCCACGTCAGCGTGGCTCGAACGCTAGTCATTTCAAACTGTGCGGTGGAGCGTGCCATCCACGGCCCAGTCCTTGGGCCTGGCCTCCGCCCCTCGTTCTTCTCCCCTCTCGTCGTTCCAATTGCCCTCCCTCGTGCTAAAAACTGCTGCTGCCGCTGTCGGCGACTCGGAGGAGGGATCAGGCTTGGGGCCGCCCGGAGAGTGCTACAGCGACGACCCTGTTCCCAAAGCACCTAGCTCTCGGGTCTCGAAACTTGGCCTAGTGTCCGCTGGTGCCCCTCCCTGATAGGGTTGGGCGCTTTCAGGAAGAACAGGCAGGGCTTTGCCCCTCCCTCCGGGGCAGCCCGGGGCCGGGTCGTGGGAGGGACTGCTCTCCTCTGCAGCCGGGCCTGGGAGGTAGCCCGGGGCAGGCGCGCGTTCCGGGAACTATTTCCTCCTTCGGGAGGCGGCGGGACACTGGGCGCGGCGCGGAAGTCCTGCGGCCCAAGGTGCGCGCAGGTGAGGCTGGGGCCGGGCTAGCAGTGCCTCGTGCATATTCACGCGGGCCGGGGCCCCGCCCCCGGGCGGGATGGAGCTGTAGATTGGCCCGAGCGCAGTCCCGCCCCCTCGAGGGCGCCGGGGCGGCGCCCCCGCCTCGACGGCCGTGGACTGCTAGGGGCGGGGCCAGACCCAGGGGTGGGGCCATACCGGGGGGGCGGGGCCCGGCGCTCAGGGCCGGCTCGCCCTTTATGTAAATAGCGGCGGCCCCGCCCCCTGGTCGCCGCGCCGGAGGTGAGCAGGAAGGAGACGGCTGCCCAGCAGCCTGCGGGCCCGCGGCGGAGCGAGGGAAGCCGGTGTCCGGGGCCGAAGGAGGACTCGGAGGCCTCGGGCGGGGGCCGGCCTGGGGTTCCAGGTGAGGTGCAGGCCGGGGACCACCTGGCCGAGGCCGCCCCCTCGGGGCGCCCGCCGGCCGGAGCGGGAAGGCAGGGGAGGGCCGGGACTCCAGGCTTCCCCGGGTGGGGAGGGCTGCGCGCGGGTCCGCTCGCCTCGCCCCGGATCCTGTCGCTCCGCTCGTCTGGTAGACAGACACCTGTAGAAAGTGCGGCTGGGAACTTTTCCGTGCCCGATCCGCCCGCGATCACAGACAGAACTTGGGTTTCGGGCTTGCACAATCGTGTTGGCTTGGTAGAGCCGGGGAACAGGTGCTCGGCCCGGCAGAGTGCGAGGGTCGCCGCGGGCGGAGACGGAGCCCCCGGGCCCCGGGCCCCACGTGTAAGGCGCCTGGCCGGAGAGGCCGGCGACGCGCGCACCCAGCGGCCCTCTCTCCGCCCGAGGGGGCCGGAGCGCGTTACGTCGGCGGCTTAGCCCCTGCCCCTGCCATCTGGGCCCTCTGCCTGCCGGCCCTTTGTGCCTCCTAATCCCCGGACGCAGGAAGCCCGCGGGAAGGACTTGGGTCTTGGGGCCTTTCTCCGCCCCAGGCAGCTTTGGATCCCTTTGGGGGACGTGATGGAGACCCAGCCTCTTTTCCACGGCCACGGGGGTGGGGTTGCGCTGCGGGACGCTGGGACTGGCGAGAAGTGAGAAATTCTGTGTGTCAAAGAAAATGCAGTTTGCTCTTGGTTTTCCCGGGGCTGGACGGTTCCCAGGCACCCTGAGCTTGGGCTGCGAGGAGAACTGACGTTACCAGGAGAGCTATGGTAGTGGCCCCCTGAGGCTCTCACCTGAGACAGGTGAGCTTTGGGTGAGGTGGGCGGGGCGTAGACTCAGCGCCCTTCCCTTGGGGATCCTTGTGCCAGATGCAGGGCATCTTAACCTAGGCTCTAGGCACCCTTCCCGGAGTTTCCAATTCAGGGTCTTTTCCATCTGGGGAGGGGATTCTGAGCAGAAACGGGAAGAAGGAGGGGTTGTGTGTCATGGAGACAGGAAAACCCAGGTGGGAGGCTCAGAGCAGCAGTACTGAAGAGCCCTGGCCCAGGTCAGCGGGGAGCCAAGGGCAGAAGTGGCTTCTGAGGAAGACCATCAGGGTTTTGTGAGCTGAAGCATGGGAATGGTCCTGGAAGAGGTGGGCCAGCTTCTTTATGTTATTCACAGGGCATTCGGATTTGGTTTTCTTCAACCGTCTGCCCACAGTGCTCACTTTCGTCAGTGAGGACTCAAACCAAACTGGGTGCTTCGAGTGCCTGCTGCTCTTCTCTAAAGTTAGATGGGGCCAGTCTCAGTGGGAGCCCCTGGGCAGTTGTTTCCAAGGTCTGGGTCCTCCTGCATCCCTAATCTTCTCTGAGTCAAAGAAGCATCCCATTTAGCAGCAGATTAATATAATTTTATTAATTTAGTAACTTAGGTGAAGGTGAAGTCGCTCAGTAGTGTCCGATTCTTTGCGACCCCGTGGACTATAACCTATTAGGCTTCTCCGTCCATGGGATTCTCCAGGCAAGAATACTGGAGTGGATTGCCATTTCCTTCTCCAGGGGATCTTCCTGACCCAGGGATCGAACCCGGGTCTCCCACATTGGAGGCAGACGCTTTAACCTCTGAGCCACCAGGGAAGCCCAATTTAGTAACTTAGTCCTTTGTTATTGTTTAGTCACTAAGTCCTGTGGGATCCTTTCCCGACCCCATGGACAGTACCTGCCAGACTCCTCTGTCCATGGGATTTCCCAGGCAAAAATACAGGAGTGCATTGCCGTTTCCTTCTCCAGGAGATCTTCCAGACTCTGGAATTGAACCCATGTGTTCTGCATTGGCTGGTGGATTCTTTATCACTGAGCCACAAGGGAAACCCAACTTCTTAGTAGCGTTTAACAAGTGTCTTAATCCCAGATAACCCGTAATAGGTTCAGAATTTTTAAAGGTAATAGGAGCTCCCTGGGGCAAATGAAGCATTTTAGAAAGAGTAAAATAAGAGGGAAAAAACTTCCCTCTTGCTTCGTAGTCTTCTCAGGTGTAGTGCTTGCTTTTTTTTTTTTTTTTCTTTTTTGGTTGTGCTAGGTCTTCTCTGCTGCACCGGCTTTTCTCTAGTCTTGGCGCGTGGAGGCTACTCTCTAGCTGTGGCGTGCAGACTTCTTGTTGCAGTGAGTTTTTGTTGTGGAGCACGGGGTCTACGGTACACAGGCTTCAATAGTTGCAGAAGTGGGCTCAGTAATTGTGGCTCCTGAGGTCAAGAGCACACGCTCAATAGTTGTGGCAAATGGGCTTAGTTGCCCTGCATCATGTGGGATCTTCCCAGACCAGGGATTCAACCTGTCTCCGTCAGGTGGATTCTTTACCACTGAACAACCAGGAAGCCCTCAGCAAAGTTTTTAGAGTCTTTCCAGACTCAGGTATAGTTTTGAATTGTGCCATGCTGATTTTTCACTACATGACCTTGACTCTGTTACTTAACCATGCCAAACCTCGGAGAGCCTTGCTTTTACAGATGTTGACAAGAGGATGAAAAATATAAACACCTGGTCCTGGCCGGCGCCAGGTGAGGGCGGGCTGCTTAGTCTCCCCACGAAGCATAAGAGCCATGCGGTCACTTGCAGCAAGCCTTAGGGCAAATGCCAGAGCCTTTTGAGCCCTGACGGGTCATGAGGGCAATTGGCTTCTCTCTCCAGAAATCCTGATTTTTGAAAACCTCTGGAGAATGAGAACTTTGAGAATGAGGCTGTTGCTTCTTGGAGGGCTGAGGTCTCTCCTAACTTCACTTCGGTTCCAGTGGCCCTCAGTATTTCTGCTGCTGCTTAGAAAAGCTGGGAGTGAGGCCTGATGGCCAGACCCCAGCTGGGGCAGCCTTTCCTGGGGGGAGTGTGTGTGTGTGTGTGTGTACAATCTAGTCTCCTCTGCTTTGTGCTCAAGGGAGGGCTTGACTGCACCCTGGTGGTTGGGGGGGTGGCGGGGTCTGTGGGTAGGGGAAGCGAGTTCCTGGGCTGCTCTGTTGCCTTTAAGGAGATTTTCCTCTGAACTCTGTTGCGTTCTGTCAACCTCATTCATGGAAGAGATATCTCCTGCCAGGACTTCCTGGCCCCAGGACCCTCCCTCCCATAGAGAAGGTGGTGCATGGAGCTGGGAAGGGTGGGATCTTCTGCCATCAGCCTGCGCCCTGCCGTCTACCCCACTGGAGACACTGAGCATCCCTGGCGGGAGTCAGGGGCAATGTGGCGTCCGTAGAAGCGTCCTCCCAGACATGTCAGCCACAGCTTTTGAGACACCCGAATCAGGGGCCCGGCGAAGGCCCATGGCCTCTGCCCCCGGGTTGGCTGCTTTGAGCGGCACTGGCCGCCTGGGCCCACTTATCCTGAGTACTCAGCCCGGAGAGGCCTTCTTATCTCACTCGGGCGATAGCACTATCAGGGCTCCTCCTGGCTCGAGGCTCGGCAGGTCTCTGGTCACGTTGTTTTCCCTGGCTCTGGAGTCCTTTGCAGGAAGAAGTGGGGTGTGGGACAGAAGATGGGGTCCCCATGGGACCACTGGTACTGTTTGCCCTTCTCCAGCCCCGGCTCCGCAGGGTTCCCTGGGAGAGCCTCCCCTCCCTGTGGGCTGTCCCCGTGGGCCTTTGTCCACCTCCCCTGGGGGTGGCCTTCTCTCCCCCCCACCGCCCACCTCTCAGGAAACTGGTCCTCAGAGGAGTCACCCCATCCCATCCCTTCCTCAGGAGCCACAGTGAATTCTTGGGCTAGGAGAGGCTCCTCTGGGCGTGGGGACAGGAAAGCAGCTAGGCACCTGACTCTACCCTTCAGGAATCCAGCAGAGACCGGAGACTTTTCTCAAGACGCCTGAGTGTTCCCAGCGATGAAGAGAGGGACATCTGGGTGCAGGACTGTTTGATTCTAGTAAATAATGTTATTGTTGGCTCCCCTTGCCAAGGAGCCGGGTCTCCTGAAACTTCGGGCTAAGACCAGGGCCATGAGGGTATCCCCGGCCCCACGTCAGGTGTAGTGTGTGCATGGCCCTGGCCTTGGCCAGAGACGTGAGAACAGGAAGTTCCCCTGGGGCCCCAGCCCAGTGCTCTTTGGGATCAGTGGCTCCTACCTGGAGACCATGTTTGCCTACTTGATCCCCGTTCAGTCCCAGCTGTTCATTTATTCAACAGGTATTTGTTAGTGTCTCTGTATGTGCAGTGTGGTTTAGACACCAGGCATAATCCTTGCACCAAGCAAAGATCTCGGCTGTCACAGGATTCCTGTTCTAAAGGATGGGAATCTTGAGTGGCCAGGAATAAGTGTAGGTAATAAACAATCTGCTAAAAGGCAATATGAGCTATAGAGTAAAAACTAAGGTGGGGAACTGAGACCCCTTGGGAGGGAGGCAGGTTGCAACTTTAGAAAGGGCTTCATTAAAAAGGTCACATATGAGCACAGGCTTACAGAAGGTGCCTTGCCTTGCTCAGTCGTGTCTGAGTCTTTGGGACCCTATGGACTGTAGTCCGCCAGGCTCCTCTGTCCAAGGGGATTCTCCAGGCAAGAATACTGGAGTGGGTTGCCATGCGCTCCTCCAGGGGAATCTTCCTGACCCAGGGATGGAACCCGCATCACTGTGTTGCAGGTAGATTCTTTACCAGTGAGCTACCAGGGAAGCCCTACAGGAAGTGAGGGAGTTCTTTAAATAAAATTTGGTGCCTCTCATGTCTCAGCGGGGAAGGCAATGGCACCCCACCCCAGTACTCTTGCCTGGAAAATCCAATGGACGGAGGAGCCTGGTGGGCTGCAGTCCATGGGGTCGCTAACAGTCGGACAGACTGAGCGACTTCACTTTCACTTTTCTCTTTCATGCACTGGAGAAGGAAATGGCAACCCACTCCAGTGTTCTTGCCTGGAGAATCCCAGGGACGGGGGAGCCTGGTGGGCTGCTGTCTGTGGGGTCACACAGAGTCGGACACGACTGAAGTGACTTAGCAGCAGCAGCAGCAGCATGTCTCAGGGAGGCTTCCCTGGTGGCTCAGAGGTTAAAGCGTCCGCCTGCAACGTGGGAGACCTGGGTTTGATCCTTGGGTCAGGAAGATCCCCTGGAGAAGGAAATGGCAACCCACTCCAGTATTCTTGCCTGGAGAATCCCATGGATGGAGGAGCCTGGTAGGCTACAGTTCATGGGGTTGCAAAGAGTCGGACATGACTGAGCGACTTCACTTTCACTTTCACGTGTCAGGGCTCTAAGCACTGGAGATAAGACCATGGAAGGTGAGGCATGTCCATCCTGGGGCTGACATATCCTGAAAGCTCCATGGGTTGGCCTTTCAAGTTTTAGGCAAGTCGGAGGTCATGTTATGGAGCTTGATGGGATGAACCAGGCAGCTTACCCACCCCCACCCCAGGCAAGTTGTCGTCTGTCTTCTCCCCAGAATGGCTTTGCTTTTCCCCGTAGTTGGCCAGTCCCAGTCTGTCACTTGGAGGGAGGCTGGGGTTAGACTGCAGGTGAGGACTGAGTGGAGATGTGGAAAGATGCAGGCATTCTGACTTCCCACCCCCGCACCCTGGAGGAGGGCCCGCCCCGGGCTGGAGGACTGGCCTGTGGCCCCGTGGGATGGACAGTGCAGCGGGAGGGGGTGGAGACTGACCTGGAGCCAGCCAGGGTGGGCGAGCGCTCTTGGGGAGCCCCTTTGTCCTGGGAGCGAGGCTTGAACTGAGCGGACGCTGTGCAGTCTGGTTGGAGTTCAGGTTGGGACTTGGACTCCTCTCAGGCTTGCTAGTGCTCAGAATTAGCTGTTTCATAAGTAGTTGGGAGAATTACATGAGGTGATGCTCGCTGAGTGCTTCAGGCAGCATCTGGCCACAGTTCCCTCTCCGTCGCTTTTATTGCCCAACAGCAGCAGTGACGGCAGTACTGTGGCTGCCGCCTCCTGTGTTTAGTCCCACCTCCACAGAGGTGCCCTTTGAGCCAAGGTTTGGTTGCTAAGCTGCTGGCCAGGGGCTGCCTGGTGCCTCTGGGGGACTGGGTTTCCCAGGACAACTTAAGCACCAGCGGAGCAGCCGTGGACATCTGAGTTGGCACGGGCAGATGCCGGAGGGGTCAGCAGCTGTTCCGGGTGCTTAGAGCCCTGTCTTACCATTCCCCCCGGGGTGGGAGGTGCAAGGGCGTGCTCACACCCTGCAGACGGAGGCCAAAGCCATGCGCGGGCCTCACACAGGATGTCGGGGAAGGGAGGGCGGTTTCAGCAGCAGCAGGCTGTGGGGAGCTGGCTTGAGCCGGGGCTGCGCCCCACGCCAGACATGCTCCCAGAGATTGTGAACAGGGCACACGTGCTCCCACGGCTCCAGGAGCCTTCTTTCCCATGGACCCCAGGTGTCCCGAGCGCTGCTTCCAGATGTAGCCTCTCCCAGCAGCCCAGGCCATGGAGGGACCTTCTGCGGGGGAAGGGCTGGCCCATCGTACACCTCCAGGACAGGCTGGCACAGCTTGGTCAAGCCTTTGTTCCCTGGGGATAAATGAGCCCAGGTGCCCCAAACCATGCCAGCGTGGAACGAGCCCGTCTTCTTCCTCCCTGTGACACAATCAGAAGTGCTGCTTAGGGCAGGGAGCCGAGACAAGCCCACCCCCATGTGTGTATGTCTTCTCTGCCTTCAGCAGGTGTGTGTAGGTCCCCCACCCATGCAGGGTCTGAGCAGAGGATGGGCAGGGAAGACCAGGTAGGATTTTACTAGCCTGTGGCCAGGTAGGCGGGCTTCCCAGGTGGCTAGTGGTTAAAAAACACACACACACACACACACACCTGCCAATGCAGGAGAGGCAGGTTCGATCCCTGGATCGGGATGATCCCCTGGAGAAGGAAATGTAACTTACTCCAGTACTCTTGCCTGGATAATTCCATGGACAGAGGAGACTGGCAGGCCACGGTCCCTGGGGTCACAAAAGAGACGCCACTTAGCAACTAATCAACAAATATCTGGCCAGGTAGGCAGCTCTCCTATTTTTTTTTTTCCCAGGGTGGGCATCTGGGTAAGGGGAGACCAATTTTAAGCCAGAAGTCGTGTTGGACGATTGGAGCACTGAAAGGGAGGGGATTGCCAGGCCAGTGGCCCACGGGGGCCTCTCAGGCCAGCTCTAGGCATGAGGCACAGACCTGCGGGGCAGAGCAAGTACAAATGAGCCCCAGGTTGGCAAGCCTCGTGGCCCGGCGGAAGCCTGAGCGGCCACCCCCGGGGGACCAGAAAGCTGGGCAGAGCAGGGAGGGTGGCCCACAGGTAGATCTGGTGACAGACAGAGGTTGTGGTGGGCAGTTTTGGGGACCGAGTGCCGTACACATCAGAACTGCTTCTACCACGAGGGATATGGGAGAAGAAGTCGAGGCTCCTAAATGCTAAGGTGCCCCCCACATCTGATGCCAAGAAGAAGGTGTTAGTCACTCAGTCGTGTCCAACTCTTTGCAGCCCATGAACTGTAGCCCACCAGGCTCCTCTTGGGAGCCTTCAGAAAGTTCAAGGGATGGAGAAGGTGTTTCTTCTCAGAAAGCCGCCCCCGCTACCCCGCCAGGGGTTGTGCTTTAGCCAGGTCGTTCCCCCAGTGCAGGAAACCAGGACCCTCAGAGCTCTTCCATCCCCACTGAGTTGGTAAAGAATCTGCCTGCAATGCAGGAGACCTGGATTCAGTTCCTGGGTCGGGAAAATCCCCTGGAGAAGGGCATGACACCCTACTCCAGTATTCTTCCTTGGGGAGTTCCATGGACAGAGGAGCCTGACAGGCTACAGTCCACGGGTTGCAAAGAGTCGGACACGACTGAGTGACTTTCTTCTTGGCATCAGACATGGCAAGGGGCTCCTTCGCTTGGAGGAGCCCCGACTTCCTCTCCCACCTCCCTTGTGGTAGAAACGGCATTGATGTCTGCAGCACCTGAGAGCTCGCCAGTCCCCTCCCAGGCCTTCCTGTTGAAGCTCACGGCCTGGGCCCCTGAAGCCTGAGGTCACACAGCTGGTTCCACCCACCTGTCTGCTCCCTGCCTCTGCTCTCAATTCGAGGTCCACAGTGGCAGGGGGGTGGGGGGCGGCAGGAGCGATCGTCCCCCAACAGGACTGAGTACCTGCTGTGAGCACAGGGCTGTCCTCACACCTGACCGTTCCCTGGGCCCCTCTCCGTGTGATCTTCTTATCGCCCTTCCTGGGAGGCAGATAATCAGAAAGGAGGAAAAACATCACTGGTAATCCCATAACCCCTCCAGTGTGTTGTCAACTTATGTAAATATTTTTAATAGATTCTTCCCGACTCCCGGATACATTGGACACATGTTTCCGCAGCCATCATCTCCTGCCCTTTTCGTGACCGTCTGCCTCCCATCATGGGGCTGAGCACCCCTCACCTGTCCCCTGCTTTTGGCCGCTTAGGTGGCCTCTGAGTTTTCCTAGTAGCTTAATGACCAGCATGACAAGGTGGGGGAGGGCATCCATGGAGCTCAGCGGGTGCCCGAGTTCACGGTGGTTTTAGACATCATTTTAGCCTGAGTGGTCCAGCACTGAGGGAGCACAGTGAGTGAGCATGGTCAAGATGGCTTCAAATACAGATGCTTTTGGAAGGTGATTTTAAAAAAAAGTTTTTATTTTATATTGGTGTATAGCTGATTAACAACGGTTGTGATAATTTCAGGCGAACAGCAAAGGGACTCAGTTGTACAGATACATGTATCCATTTTCCCCCAAACTCCCCTCCCATCTAGGCTGCCCCATAACATTGAGGAGAGTTTCCTGTGCTGTACGGAAGGTGATTTTTTTAATATGCTGCCTGAGGGGCAAGAATATTATTTCAGAGAGAATTGTGAAGACAAAAGCATGGAAACCAGAGTGAATGGGACTCGTGTGGGGGGCCTAGCAGATGGTCAGAGGGCCAAGCAGAGGGGGACACAGTTGGGGAGGGGAGGGCGGACCCCGTCAGGCCCCTGGCCAGGACTGTCAGGGGGTTCCCAGTGGGGACAAACTGAAGCTCTTCGCTGTGACCCACCAGGACCCCCTTCCGACTCCTGTTGCCTGCGCCCGGGCCCCCCAGGCACACGCAAGCTTGTTCTGGCCACCTGACACGCCCTGCCCTGAATCCTCCCGGGGCATACTGCTTCCGCCATCCAGGACAGGGTGGAGATATGGTCACCTTCATTCATTTATTCAGCGAGCTCCATGGGGGAGGAGGCGAGGGTGGGAGGTGCTAGAGCGTCTGGAGGTCTGGAGGAAAAGCGTCCCAGGCAGAAGGAACGGCAGATGCAGAGACCCAGACCCAGGAAGGTCCTGCTGACCACCCTGGTCCCTCCATCAAAGCGTCTTCCCCTATTTTCCTGGAGGTTCTGATCTCTACCTGAAACCAGCCCGCCAACTGATTTCGTGTACTTGTGAGTCACCACACCCCCCCTGCCAGGGCATAAGCTTGGCAAGCTAGAGGATCTCGTCTGGCTGTCAGAGGATCTTGTGCGCGCAGTCCTAGGACGGGGTTTGCTCTGTGCCAGGCCCTGGAGTTTGATAACTCTCACTGCAGACCAGCGTTCTCGGCCTCCAGAAACTGCCTGAGGGCCACCCAGCTGTGAGCCCTAGCTCTGTGTCCCCAGCCCTGGGCGTTTTCCCTGACGTCTTTTTCTCCCGCTCAGGACTGGGTTGAGTCGATAGCATCTGTTCCGCCCCCGGACGCTCCAGGCAGGCCCAGGTTCCTGAAGCTTCTCTGCAGAGAACCTGCTTGTCTGGGGTGTGTGGAGCCGAGGCTTTGCCTGGAGCTGAGTCCAGCCCGTCCCAGAGCTGTCTTCCTCCGAGACTGGAACGCTCTTTTTAGGCCTCATCTTGGGCGGTGCTTCTGTATTGGGAGTTCCTCTAAAGGGTGGGTTGGAGTGAGGAGCACATGCAGTGTGTACCCACTGAGGTCCTGACTCCGTCCCCGCAGGCCACGGGTGTCCCAGCCCGCGGTGGAGTGAGTGGCAAGGGCAGGCAAGGCCACCCAGCCCTGCCCAGCCACAGCGTGCCCGTGGCCACACCGCTGCCTGGTTGGCCCCAAGCTGAAGGCATGTGGGAGTGTGTCTACATGCGTCTGTGCCTTTAAACCTGGGGCTATAACCAGGCATCCTCTGTCCTGTCGTATGCCTCCTTGGCTGCCTCCCAGAGCCCCAACCAAGAGTTGGGAATCCACCACTCCTGGGGGCAGTCTGCATTCTGTCCATCTCTTCTCAGTGATGTGATGAATTGCCCAGCCTCTGCGGTCTTCCTTTCCTTGTCTGCCAAGTGGGGATATTCCACTCACCTTCCAAGGAGGCTTTTGGAAGGTGAACACCCAGAATGAGGTTCGGGTATACCTTGTTCTAACTCACAAGTGTGTTTCAGTGCTGCTAAGCAGCAGGGGCCCCGAGGGGCAGCTGGGTGGATGGAGCATCCATCCTCCCTTCCCAGGTGGGGCTGCCCCTGCCCCACCCCCCCGACCTGCACATCTTCCCCGGGGTTGTGCAGCGTCATCCTTGCGCCTGTGTGGGTCCTCGGTACAGATGGCCCTGTGCCTGCTTGACCTCAGGCCCTACAAGGGTCTCCGGGGCAGAGTCCAGGGCAGCCTCGCCCTGGAGTCTGCGGGCCCCTCGCCTCCTCCGGAGCGACCCTCCTGGCTTCCTCTAACTTCTGACCCAGTGACCAAGGCCGGGGAAGGGGGAGTGGCACCACCAGGAGCCCGGGGCAGCTGGCTGATGAGCTGGTGCACCCTCCCCCACGGCTGGAATGCCTGGCCACCAGCTCAGCTGTTTGTCCAGGAGGTCGCTGCAGCCTAGCGCTCGGTCCGTTCTCACTCCCAGAAGCCTGCGGGACTTTCCCATGTTTGTTCCCCAAACCTCGGGTCAAGCAGGCACCTGGGAGTTTCCCGACTGCCTGCGGGTCCTTGGAGGAGTGGGGCCTTCTCTGGCTCTCCCCAAATGGGAAGCCATTTCCAGGGTGGGCCTGAGCCCCTGTGTTTCCAAAGACAGGCCCTGGCGTCCTGTGGTCAGTGGGAGGTTGTGCTCTTGGAAGCCGGAAGCTGGAACCCATGTGATCCCACCCTCTTCCCCAAGGATGAGCCAGAAATAGTTCCCCTTGTACTGGGGAATGCGTTCTGTGGTGGGCGGGCGGTCTGGGGGCTTTGAGCTGGTTTCTTTATTGGGAGCAGGTTTTTTCTCTTGATTAGCCTCCACTTGGGCCCATGGGAAAACCAGTGCACCCCATCAGAGCCCAGGGGCGCTGGACCTGGGAGAGCCAGAGCTGAGACAGGGAGGTGGGCCACCTGTCTAACAGCCTGGGGCTGTGCAGGCCCCAGCAGCTGTGGGGGTGAACCCAGCTCCCGCATGGGTCCCCGGTGTAGGGTGGGATGGGGGGAGCAGCCTCAGCCCAGAGCCCTGGACAGCCTTCCCTGAAGTTGGAGGGACCAGTCTTTGCAGGGGTGCTGACCCCTCGCGGGAGTTCCCCTGGGCCTTTCCCCTCTCCCGTCTGGGTTCTGATCTGTGAGCCCAGGTGGACCGCCTTTGCATTCCCACTTCCCCCGCTTCTGAAGAAGAGGCTTGTGAAATTTCCCTTTCTGGGTAGCCAGAGTTTTATGGTTCTCCAGAAAACAGGTTAACTATTAAGCTTAATTAACCTCAGGGCCTCTGGCCCTTCTTGTTGCTATAAAGCCGGGCTAAATGGCTTCCTCCCCCAGCTTCTCCCATTGGCTTTACAAGGGCCGCAGGTGGCTGGGAGCAAGCGTCAGAGCGTTAACTGGCTGTGGGCCTCCGGGTACAGGGCTCCCTCCCTCCGGTCTCCTGTTAGGGAGGCGCACTCCAGGGATGGGCGGTGGGGAAGCGCAGGGTGAAGTGAAGCCGGCCCAGCCTGGGGCTCAGCCACCTGCAGGCTCCGGGAGAGAGGCTGCCTGCACTGGGCGCTGGGCCCGGCTCTGGGGCCTCCCTCGCCAGGCGCTCAGCTGTTTCCCGCTTTCCCCAGGGGGCCGCCGCACACAACAAGATGAGGAGGTTCCTGAGGCCGGGACACGACCCTGCGAGGGAGAGGCTCAAGAGGGACCTCTTCCAGTTTAACAAGGTAAGGGGAGCGAGGGGCCGGCTGGGTGTGGATGGTGGGCATGGAGGTACCCCTCCTGCAGGAACCTCCCCGGCGGCCCAGTGGTTAGGACTCCATGCTCTCACTGCCAAGGGTGTGGGTTTGATCCTTGGTTGGTCTTCCCTGGTGGCTCAGAGGTTAAAGCGTCTGCCTGCAATGTGGGAGACCCAGGTTCGATCCCTGGATTGGGAAGATGCCCTGGAGAAGGAAATGGCAACCCGCTCTGGTATTCTTGCCTGGAGAATCTCATGGAGGAGCCTGGTAGGCTACAGTCCACGGGGTCGCAAAGAGTTGGACATGACTGAGCGACTTCGCTTCACTTCACCTGGGGAGCTAAGTGCCACGCAGCCAAATAAACGTACAGAAGGTGTCGCCCTCCTCCCAGGCGGGGGCTGGCACTGGGGTCGCCTTTACCTGGACTACAGTGCTTACTTGGCGCCACCCACCGTGCCCCCTGGGACCTAGGTTTTGGAAATGGGGTCTGGGTGGCAGCTTTCCTGGGCAAGAGAGCAGGATGCCCAGCAGTGGGTTCTCCTTGCCCCTCATCTCTCTCTGACCTCGGTAAGTCCCTCCATCTCTCCCAGCCTCAGTTTCCCCACCTGTAACGTTTAAAACCATGCACCCCGCCTACCTCCCCCGGGCTTATGGGGAAGGCTTAGGGCTAGGGAGGATGAGATGTCAGTGATTCCTGCAGAGTGTAGTCCTGTTCCCATGATGCCAGCTTCCTTGGAGCCCTGGGGCCACAGGCTACAGCTGTCCCCTCCCTCCTCAAATCATCCCCCAAAGAAAACATGGCGTTCCCTGCAGGGGGGATGCATGGTTCCTTCTGGCAGGTTCTAGGCCTGGGCGGGTGGGGAGAGGCACCTGTGAGAAGGTACGGGTTGGCATTTGACTGCCCCCACCCCACACCTGCTCCTAAGCCCCCCGCTCTGTCCTTTTCCCAAGATCACAGGGCTTCTGCGAAGGCTGGGCCTGGGAAGGCTGGAGCTGGGCTGTAAAGGGGAAGGAGCATAGCATGGTTTATTAGCTCCAAGGCCACCTGGCAATCTGAAGCCAATCCGGGGTAATTAGCCCCTCTCACTTCTGCTTTGATCTAGGCCCCGGCCTCCCCTCCAGAAGGTGGACGGCAGGAAGGGGAGCAGCAAAGTGCTCCTCCCCTCAGAGGGGCACCTAGGGTCCCTCCAGGCCACTCCGACGGGCGGGCTTCCAATCCAGCTTAGCCTCTTAGAAGTGGGGAGAGCCAGTGCCGATCACACTGTGTAGGCCCATCATGTGGACCACGTGGAATTAGATCATTTAAGGGCTGGGCACAGTGGCCCGGAAGTGCCAGCTGCTGTTTCCTGGGACTGCGTGCCTCCCAGGGAGAGGGAACTCCCAGGGGCGATCTGCCGTTTTCCTCTAATTTTCTTGACCTGTGGCTCTGAGGGTACCCGCCTCTGGGATCAGGGCTTCCCCGAAGAAACACCTCCTCCCACTGGGGTAAGGAAGCCATGGGTGGGGCTTTTAGGCCTTGGGATGGGTGTATGTTTGTGTGTGCACACGCAGGTGTTATGAATGGGGGAGCTGCCATTCTCATTCCCAAGGGAGCAGCTCATGGGTGTTGAGTGCGGGTCTCAGAACCTCAGCACCCACCACAGGGCCTGGGTGTGACTGCTGTTGCCTTCCATTGCCCCTGTTGACGCTGGGATCTTACACCCCAAAAAGGTGGCTGATTCCAGTGCAAACCGGATAGACAGGCTCAGCGAAGAGGGATGAACCCCCGCCTCAAGTTCCTGCTGTGGAGCAACAGGGTGGAGCTGGGGTGGAGCCAAGGTAGAGGAATCGGCCCCCCACCGTGCCCCCAGATTCAGCTGCCCCACCCCCAGGCCTGGCCTGGGAGAGGGAGGGGAGGCTCCTGGAATTCCTTCTTCCTTCTATTCACTTCTGGGAAACATGCTTTGAGTACCTACTGTATACACAGCCCAGGGCTGGGGCTTTGAGAATCTCAGATAAGACCTTTGCCCTCCAGGATGTTTATAATCTGGTGTAAGGAAGAGGGCTGGTGGTCCGAAGTGGGGGAAGTCTTGGGAGATCTTTGGGGAAGGTGAGGGCCTTAGACTCATCTAGGCTCTGGGTGAGCGGTGGAGCCTGGAGGGTCGGGATTGGAGGGTGAGGTCAGATCCTCGGTGATTGGGGAGCCCAAGCCCCGCCCCCAGCCGTGAGGTCCAGGGAGGCTGGAACCTCGGACTCTGGGTGTGCTACACCAGAGCCTGGTGGGTTTTGAGCAGGGGTGTGAGCGATCTCATTTATGACTTAGCTAAGGTGCTTCTGGGACTTTTTTCAACCTTTCAGTCTGAAGCAGGCAAGCTCAAAGCCCTTAGGAGATGTTGCGTTGACTGGGTGGGGCCCAGCAGTGGCAATGGGGCGCTGGGCTTGGCACTGTTGACATTTGGGGCCTTCAGGAGCAGCAGCATGCCCGGCCCTGCCTCCCCGAGACATGACAACCAGAAACGTCTCCAGACGTGGTGCCTTACTGCCTGGGTTCGTTCACCAGCCAGGTGACCTTGGACAAGTTCTCGTTGTTCAGTTGCTCAGCCGTGTCTGATTCTTTGCACCTTTGTGGACTGCAGCGTGCCAGGCTTCCCTGTCCTTCACCATCTCCTGGAGTTTGCTCAAACCCCTGTCCATCGAGTTGGTGATGCCATCCAGCCATCTCATCCTCTGTCGCCCCCTTGGACAAGTTCCTCATCTGTAAATGGAGAGGCTGGTAGGAACTAGCCCGCAGTGTTGGTGTGTGGATTAAATGAGCTAGTGTGTAAGTCGAGGGGCCTAAGTGGCCAGTGGTTCCAGTACTGGCACAGCTATGAATGTTATCTGGCTCGAGGTTGAATTTGGACGGTCTTGGCACCCTCCAGCAGAGGTGTGTGACCAGGTCCCAGCAGACAGTGGGATGCACAGAGATGGAGCTCAGAGCCTCACATCTGGGGAAGCAGGCAGTGTCCGCCCTGGAAGGGCTGGTCTGCAGGGCACCGAGCTGGGAAGTGGGACTTGGCACCATCATTGGCCAGTCACAAGCAGCTTGCAGATGCCCACTTCTAAACCAGCGCTGGGTCTCTCCCTCCAGCACCTTCTGGCGAAACTCTGACACTCACTGCAAGGGAGATGCCTCAGAGAGAGCAGCATGTCCTGTGTCTTTGGGAAGGAGCTCTGTCTGTGGACAGATGCTCAGAAGCCCCTGCTGGGGGCTGATTGTCTGAAGGGCAGCTCCAGTTCACCGGGGGCTCTGGGCCAGGCAGTGAAGGGGCCAGGAGTGTCTGGGTCCAGGTGGTGTCTGGGTCTAGATGCCAGCTCACTGAGTGACTGCAGAAACGTCACTCTCTCTGCTCCTCAGTTTCCTCATCTGTAAAGTGGGTATTATAGTAACCCCTCCACCCCAGTGGTATGCTGAGTGAGTTAAATTGCTTAGAATGGCGCCCACAAATGGCTGGTGCCCTACAGGGTCAGCCTCGTCTTCGCCTCCTCCTGACGACTTAGGTGGTAGTGTTCCTGCTTCTGCAGGTGAAACTGAGGGCTCCATGCTTGCACGGCCTGAGCACCTGGAGGGGCACCGACTCGGAACACAGCACCCAGTTCCATCTGTCCAGCCGAGCCCTCAGGATGCTGGCCCTGACTCTTACCCGTGCCGCATGCTGGGTCCTCGGTCCGGTTGGGAGGACAGAGGAGTCGGCTGGCCATGCCAGCAGGGCCGCCGGGGACCACATGTAGGGACTGTGGGACCCACCGGAGGGAGGAAGGGACCCCGAGGGCACGTTTGTCAGGTTAAGTAAAATCTCTTCCTTGAAAAAACTCCCTTGAGGCCTGGCCTCCCTGGTGAGACCTGCCAGCCGGCTGATAAGGGCGCCCGGGCCCTTCCTGCCTGGGACCACCCTCCCCCACCGCAGGCCCTGAACAAACAGTGTGTTCCTGACCAGCTGCCCCTGTCCAGGGCGGTCTGGTCCTGGCTTTTGCATAGCTGGGCCCCTGGTGTCAGGTGACAGGCTCCCAGGGAGGGCCAGGTTGCTGCCAGTGCCAGGAATCTGGGCTGACCACACCCAGTCTGGGCCAGTGCCTCCCTGTCCCCCACTCCGCCCCCCAGCACACCCCCAGGCACCTCTAGGCAGCCTTCCTCCTCGCCTCCGGCAAGTGCTAGGGGCTCCTCAGCCCTTGATCTTGGATAGGATCCCCGCTTTCTGGGTGCACGGGGGACTTCTGCTCTCTCTCTCCCTCCCTCTGCTCTCCTCCTTCCGGGGAACCTGAGTGAGACAGACGGGCTTTCTCTCTGCACCCGGCTAATGTTGCAGTCTGGCGGCTCCTACAAATCTCTCCTTTCCCAACTCCCTGTCAAAAGGGTTCATTGTTCTCCCTTCTCTTGGCAGAGGTCACCTGAGCCAGGTAGCAGGGCGGGGGCAGTGCCAGGTAGGCTGGATGCTGGGCCTGGGAGGTAGGGGAGGACAGCCCACGGCTGCCAGGTTCTGGTCAGCCTCTGCTTTGAACTGGAGCTGGAGGCGGCTGGGAGGGCTGGGCCTGTGTCCTGGGCAGAGGGCTGATGGGGGTTGCTCTGTGCCTTAGAAGTCCACAAAGGGCCCCCCAACCCTGAGGCTGAGCCCCTCCCGTACCCAGGGGCTGCTTCCTTTAAGGGAGGTCTGATATCTGCCGTGCTCCGGGGTCCTGGAACTGTGCCTAAACCCTCCGCCAGCCTCGGGGAACGCTGCCCACCTGGGCCTGGTGCTCCAGGCAGGGGAACCGAGTCTTCAAAGGCTGAGAGGAGTTGGGGAGAGGGGCACCTGAGCGTAGAGGGCAGCCAGAGCGCAGGCCATGGCGCCTTGTGGAAGCTTCTGCTTCTCCCGGCGTCTCTGGCCCTGGGGGTCCACCTCCTGCCTGTTCCCCTCCAGGCTTTCACTGACCTCTCTTCTCTCCCCATATCCAAACCCCAGCAAGACCTCCGAGGCCCCTCGTAACTAGCCTGGGGTCCCCACGGCTCCTTGTTCTGCTGGGCCCCCCAGCGCATATCCCTCATGTCGCTTTGCCTCAGTCAGGGGTTTGTGGGTCTTATTTGCCTGTGGAAGCAGGGCCACTGTGCCCACTCCCGGGCCTTGGGGAAGCCCCCGTCTCCACACTAATTACACTTGAATCCACTCTCTTGGCCCCAGCCAGTTAGTTGTTATTCAGTCTGACTCTGCGACCCCATGAACTGCAGCACGCCAGGCTTCCCTGTCCTTCACTATCTCCCAGAGTTCGCCCCAACTCATGTCCATTGCGTCAGTGATGCCATTCAACCATCTCATCCTCTGTCGTCCCCTCCTCCTCCTTCAGTCTTTCCCAGCACCAGGGTCTTTTCCAGTGAGTTGGCTCTTCACATCAGGTGGCCAAAGTATTGGAGCTTCAGCGTCGGTCCTTCCAATGACTATTCAGGATTGATTTCCTTTAGGATTGACTGAGCCAGTTAGGGTCACCATTAAATTCTCTCCCATTTTGTTTTGTTTCAGCCACATTGTGAGATACGTGGGGTCTTGTTTCCCTGACCAGGGATCAAACCCACACCTTCTGCATTGGAAGCGTGGGGTATTAACCCCTGGACCACCAGGGAATTCCTCCATTAATTTGTTTTTGAGGGAGCTTTGGTCCCTCCCAAGTTGTCAACTTGGAGAAGATGCCTTGAGGGATATGAGGGAATGAGAGAGAATCTTTGAAGGAGGCAGGGGCCTTAAGGAGCAGGCCTTTGCCCTGTGAGGCCAGCTGAGCCCTGAGGCTCATCTTGTCCAAGCCAAAGGCAGCCCTGCTCAATGCAGTCTTTAGGATCATCCTGGGGACCACACGTGAAATGAGGCAACTTAGCTCGCCCAGCTCCAAACACCTTTTAAGTGGTAGCTGAGGATTCTAAGTTTCGTTGGCCTGACTCAGTTCCTGTTCTTTCTAAACCAGCCTATGAGAAAGAATGTGGTTTGGGAGGGAAAGGTGGCATCGTGTCCTCAGGACCCGAAAGGAAATGAGCTATGAGTACAAGTGATTGAACCATAGACCTGACCTTTATCTCCTGCTGCTGTTGGAGGAAAGAGTGACCTGCACCAGGAATGACTCCGGTGAGATATTAGGAGAACTTCCTGCTGATGCATTGCTAGGATAACGTGTGGCCTGAGCCCCTGACGGAAAGCTGTTTTCTCTTTGGCTTGACTTTCCTGCCAATGTCCCGAGGCAGACATGTCTAAGGCAGCTAGTCTGATGGGAATATGAGACGTACGCAATTTAAAATGTTGTCAGAGCCACATTACAGTTTTTTAAACAAGTGAGTTTACTTTTGATGAGGTATTCTGTTCACCCCAATATATTCAAAATGTTGTTGTTTCAACATGTAGTCAACAGATATTAGATTTTCTTAAATTTTTTTTTTAATAAAAAGGATTATTCTATACTTACTGCACATCTCAATTTGGCCATTATGTTTTCTTTTGGAATACGTGATCTATATTTAGCATTTGGAAGACTTACAGTTGAAAAGGGAAATTCAAGGCTCTGGTCTGCCTGACTCCAGCCCCTGTTGCTCTGGAACCCAAGAACATAACCTGGAAAGTTTTCTAATTACTGAGTTGTGAGGGCCCATCCTTGAATTTAAGTTAAATACAATTAGAAGTTCAGTTTCTTATTGGCGGTAGCCACACTGTGAGGACGCAGGATCTACTCGTGGCTTATGGGTATTTTACAGGGCATCAGGCTTGGGCCCCCCACCAGGCTCCTGCTGGGTGCTTCCCCCAGAGTCCTCCAAATTCCAGAGGCTTTGGCCTTGAGCTGCTGCTGCTGGTGGTGATGGGAAAATGCTGTCAGCCCAGGGAGGCCCCAGCAACCTGGGGCCGGCCGAGGGGGGCTCCTGGGGCAGCTTGTCCCACACACCGCATCACCCTCCTTTTTCTGGGAAATGTTTACATTCCAGATACCCTGCTATCTCCCCAAGGCTTTTCCAGGCTCTGCATTTTTTGCATAGCTGAACAAGAACCTGGACTGGAGCGGGTGGGGGTTCCTGCCGGCCCACTGCTGCCCCCTTCTAGGTACAGCCACTTAGAGGGCAGACTGTGTCCCTGGCAGAGAACCGGGCCTGCGGGGGCCCACACCTATGCATCCCAGAATAGCCACTCTTTGGAGCTCTCGTCCCCTGGTCGACCCCAGCACAGGGCCTCCTTCCTGGGCCCACTGGCCAGGGCAGGCAGGCAGCAGTTGGGTTTGCTAAGCTATCGCCCCAGCTGTCACCAGGGCTTATTTCTCTCTGCTCCTTGGAGGCCAAGTGAAGCCCAGAGCAGAGCCTTGGGCCTACAGAGAGCTGCCTCACTGGGGAAGCCTTTTTCTGCAGGACAGTCTCCATGGTTTAAAAGAAAAAGTATCTTCAAAGTCGCTGGCTGACATCCTGTGTCCCACTCTAATCTAGCTCTACAGGTTCAGTATCCCCTGGGGTGGGGACCAGGGGTTGAGGTTTGCCGACTAAGAAACAGGTGAAAACCCTCCTGAAGATGGTTTGTCAATCTCAGTCTCTAGTGCTTACATCCATACATTTTTAACCTGTAATTCCACCCCAGGACATCTGCCTAAGGAAATACTTAGTTACAGGCAGAGATAAGAGAGCAAGAATAGTCATCAGTGTAACCGTCAGTTGCAAAACCTCGGGTAACAAAGTAAATACTCAATAATAGAGGCCTGGTGAGTTAGAGTGCCTCCCCGTGAAGACTCTTCCTCAGCCATTTGAAAGTCATTTTAGGATTTCCCTGGTGGTCTAATGGTTGAGACTTGGCACTGTCATGGCCTGGGTTCAATCCCTGGTTAAGAAACTAAGATCCCACAAGCTGTGAAGTGCAGCAAAAATTTAAATAAAATAATAATTTTTTAAAAAGTCATTTAGGCGCTTTGAACAGCCTGGGCTAGCTTTAGGTAGGAAGACAGAATACCGAGCTGTATGTGTGTATATCCATGTGGTGTGGTCCAACCTAAGTCTCTGCTTTTTTTGTTTGTTTTTTTAATTTATACTTTATTTATATTTTTATTAAAACAGTTTTTAAACTTATATGTATATATATATATATATTCTCTAACCAGGGACCAAACCTGTTCCCTCTGCAGTGGAAGGATAGCGTCTTAACCACTGGACCTCCAGGGAAATCCCAAAATTTAAAAAAAAAAAAAAATTGTTTAGAACGGTTACTTCCATTTATAGTTATTACAAAGTATTCAAGTTGCTCAGTTGTGTCCTACTCTTTGGACTATACAGTCCATGGAATTCTCCAGGCCAGAACACTTTCCTTTCTTGAGGGGCTCTTCCCAACTCAGGGATCCAACCTAGGTCGCCCGCATTGTGGGTGGATTCTTTAGCAGCTGAGCCCTGAGGGAGGCCCAAGAATACTTCTCCAGCAGATCTTCCTGACCCAGGAATCAAACCAGGGTCTCCTGCATTATAGGCAGATTCTTTACCAACTGAGCTATCGGGGAAGCCACAGTTATTACAAAGGGTTGGCTCTATTCCCTACATTGTATGGTACGTCCTTGAGCCTGTCTTGGACTCAGTCATTTGTACCTCGCACTCCCTACCTCTGTATGCCCTTCCTGACCCCTTCCCACTGGTAACCTCTAGTTTGTTCTCTGCATCTGTGACTCTGCTTCCTTTGGTTATATTCGCTAGCGGTTGTGTTTTTTTAGATTCCACATCCAAGTGAAAACATAGAGTGTGTGTCTTCCTCTGAAGTCGCTCTCTGCAAGTAAGAGCCACATGCACCTACAATGGGACACACGGCCTGGCTAGCAAGGGTCACTCTGGTCGTAAGAGTGTGGGTGACTGTTGTTCTCTTTCTCAAGCTCCTTTGTATGTTCCAGGTTTTCTACCACATGTGTTATTTCTAGAAAGAGAAATGAGCAAAGAAGCCCTCCAGAAGCTTCCTCCGTGGGGAGATGGGGTTCAGCCCTGGAGGAGCCTTGGGTCGCCCAGAGTCAGGAAGGGCGGTTGTGGGTTCTGTCAGACCCCACACGCCCACCTGGAGCCGTGATGCAGCCGGGCTTCCAAACCGCCTGGTGCCTCCCCTGTGCCAGCCCCCCAGACTTGCCCCGCACCCTAGCAGGAGGGCTGGGTGGGCTTCCCACAGTGTAGGCAGTGGAGTGACCGTGTCAGAGTTCCTGGAGAGCAGGGGGCCCCCAAGGCGTCTGGGGAGAATGAGCTCCCAGGGAGGTCCACGTGGCCAAGGACCAGGTCAGGAATGGGCAGAGGCTGTGGCCCAGGTGGGTCCAGCTAGGGACCGGGATGCGATTGAATTCCTCCTTCTACCTACGGGTGGCTCTGTCCTGCAGCTCCACCCTCCGGTGCTGACCCCTGCCCCCAGCTGTGGAGGGGCAGAGGGGACGTGTCTGCAGGCCCGTGCATGCCTGGTTCTCGTTGCAGACAGTGGAGCACGGCTTCCCCCACCAGCCCAGCGCCCTCGGCTACAGCCCTTCCCTGCGCATCCTGGCCATCGGCACCCGCTCCGGAGCTGTCAAGCTGTATCCTTTCTGTCCTCCTGGCTCCCACACAGGGAGGCCCTGGAAGGGCTGGGGGCCTTGGCATTGGTGAGATTCAAGAAAAGACTCCTCCACTGTCCATATAAAAACAAGCTGCAGATGACCCCTCTCGTTCCAGGGACGTTCCAGGTACCCTCTTATTCAGCCCTGAATGCAGCGAGTGCAGGCCGGGGATGGGCTGAGCAGTGGTGCTGCGGTTGTTTTTCTTTCCCCACCCCCACCCCGGAAGAATTAGTCGACTGGCCCCAGGGCTCTGTCCAAACTACAGACAGGATGGCCTTGGGTCAGAGGAGCTGTCCTAAGGCAGCTGCTCTTCCAGTTTCTACCCCGATCATGTGCACTCCCTCATACACATACAGACATACACACACATGTTGGCAGGGACAGTCTACACACACGCACGCACGCACGCAGGCTGGTTGTCCCTGAAGTCTTTCCCTGGCCTGAGGTCGACATAGTCAAGTGGGTCCGTTTCAGAAGCCAAGACGGGGGATCACTGCTCAGGTCATCTGGCCTGGGCTGGGCTACAAGTCTGGGAGTCCCACCCCTGGATCTGACTTGAGCCCCCAGGGTGGGACCCGGGGGTACTGGGAGGTGGGGGTAGGGGTCACACAGGGAGAGCCCAGCTGGCACTTCCTTCGGCAAAGCAGTAACTCCCTCCTGCTCCTCTGCTGCCGGATGGGGGCGGGGAGCTAGGCAGGGGGTGGTGTAGGCACAGGGGTGCAGAGGCCAGGTCCCACAGGGCTCAGCCCTCCCTCAGCTGGTTAATCATTGCCGGCCCGCGGCCATATCCTGGTTACAGCTCTCAGTGCTAAGACTCGTGCTCCCCGGTTGCCGTGGGTGGGCCCACAGGTGCCCGCTGTGTGTCTCCTCACGGGCGCCACCATGTGGTGGCTGATGGTCTCCTACAGCTCAGGTTTTGGGGTTCAGGGAGGCCAGGGCTGCAATGGGCAGCTGACAGTTGCCAAGATGAGGCTTCACCCTTCTAAGAAGTCAGCCCCGCCGGCCTGCCTGCGGCAGCCCCCCCTAATTGGCTGACTTCCCCTTCGGGGGTCAGGTTGCTCAGCCTTGTCCTCGCTGGCCTACTGCTGCCTCCTCCCTACCTGACCCCCCACACAGAGGGGTCCCGCTGCCTGGGGGAGGGAGCTCTTCTCTGCACTCCGAGGGCAAGCCAGGGGTCGGGGATGGGTCCTGCCTTCTGGAGCTGTTTCCTGAGCCCTCTCCTCCTAGCTATGGTGCCCCAGGGGTGGAGTTCATGGGCCTGCACCGTGAGAACAATTCTGTGGTGCAGATCCACTTCCTGCCTGGCCAGGTGAGCCCACCCCACGCCCTTCTTACTGGGTTTGGTGCTAATGAGAGGACCCGGGACAAACTTGCCTTTCCCCAGCCGCAGTTCATGACCTGCATCTCTGCAATGACACCCTGGGCAGCCCCGGTGTGTTGAGGCCAGGGGAATGCTGCCCCGCCCTGGTTAATGAGACCGGCCACTCCCGCCCCGTTCCCTCCCCAGTGCCAGCTGGTCACCCTGCTGGATGACAACAGCCTGCACCTGTGGAGCCTGAAAGTCAAAGGCGGGGTGTCGGAGCTGCAGGAAGATGAGACGTTCACACTGCGTGGCCCCCCAGGGTGAGAACTCAGTCTTGTCGCCCCCAGCCAGGAAGCAGGCTGGGCTGCGGGCCGCCTCCCCCCATCCTGAGCCCCAGCTCTCTGCCATCGGTCTGCAGCCTTGGCAGAAAACAGTAAATATGTTTATGCGGTCTGAATCGCTGTGGACGCCATTAAAGGGCACCCCAGGCCTGGGTGTCCCTGGCGCCACTGAGGGAGTCACAGGATTCCGCCCCCGCCGTGGGTCCCCCTTTGCCTGGGCAGCAGCCGGCTCACAGGCCGTCCTTTCCATCTGCAGGGCTGCCCCCAGCGCCACGCAGATCACTGTGGTCCTGCCACACTCCTCCCGCCAGCTGCTCTACCTGGGCACCGAGAGTGGCAACGTGTTCACAGTGCAACTGCCAGCCTTCCGCGCGCTGGAGGACCAGGGCATCAGCTCAGACGCTGTGCTGCAGCGGTGAGCCCCAGGCCCCTCATGCCCTCGGGGTGGACGCGGCCCACTCCCTTCCACCCCAGTGATGCCTCAGGAGCTTATCATTTCTCTCCTGGAAAGTCTGTGGGGACAGGAGGGCAGACTCTGAGCACCCTCAACATGTCCCCCAAACTGAGAATCTCGCCCTCCAAAGTGTTAGCACCCCAGCACCAAAAGGGGTCTTGGGAGTACTTGTCATCCCATTTAAAGGGGAGGAAAAGGAGGCTCATAAAGACCGTGTAACGATGCCGCTCTCAGCCCGGTGTTCCTGGCACTGGTAACGCCCCTTTCAAAGCCTGGGGGCTCCGCCGCAGGGCAGACAAGGCCCAGACCTCCCTGGTCGAATGGGCAGCTTCCGCTGATGCTCCTGGCTACGTGTTTGCTCGCAGGCAGGCTCCACGGCCCCAGACACCCGACGGCACGACCTGTAGGGCTCTTGGGATCGTTTCAGAATCTTTGCTCCTGGACGGTGGTGTCTAAAGTAGAGAGGAGTTCAGATCAGTTCTGGAGGTGGGGAGTGGGTGCCAGGTCCCCAAAGAGAGGCAGTGGAAGAGTTCAGCAGGAGCCAGTGGAGACCGCGGGGCCGGGATGTGCAGCCCCTTCAGGCTCGAGCTTCCTCAGGGCTCTGGCCCAGGCAGGACTGTTTGCAGGGGGCCAGGCACACTGGTGCTCAACAGGGCCGCCTGGCCTGCAGGCAGGACGGCAGAAGGACCTGCTCCTCACTGTGGCCGAGCCAGCACCCACCTCACCCACACCGATGGGCATTTAGTTGGTCAGGGAGGAGCCCTTGCTGGGCTTTCCTAGCCTGAGTGCCCTGGGAATCCCTCCTATGAGTTTAAATCCTTATTTTAAATGTAGCAAGTTAGGTTTGGGTTTGAGCATAGCAGCACCCTCAGGATTCAGGCTGTTTCCATTTCATCCTTGGTATTGGCTCTTGGTCCCGTGCCTGCTGCCTCATAGGCTTCTGTTGGCTGAGCACCTCCAGACTTCACATCAGCATTCCAGGCCTAGAAAAGGAGGAGGGGCTCAAGGCCACGAGAACTGATAACAGAGTTTTGTTTTGTGGGGCTTAAAAACTGTTCTTATGGAATGCCAGTGCCTTACAGAAATGCACTAAATTTGAATGTACGTTTTAACAGATTTTTGTTAAGTGTCCATGCAGCCAACTCTGGGCAAAGACAGAACTTTGCCAGCCCCGCCCCCACCAACCCAGGATCCCCCTCCTGCCCCTCTCAGTCACAACTCCCTCCCCCAGAGGTAACCATCACATGGACTTTCCTAGAAACCACGTCCTTGCCTTTCCTGGTGGTTGTACCCCCTGTGTCTGCATCCTTGGAGGGTTTTCTCCATCTCTATGCATTCTTTCTCTCTCCCCTTGACGATGCGTCCTAGCAGCCTTTCCATGCTTGACACATTCAGCGCCCGCTGCTTTGTGGGTGCCGTGTATGTAGTTAATGGGTGGCCAACACTCTCAGCCTTGCTGCGTTGGTGGCTGGTGACCTGACTCACAGTGTCCCTTTGTCCAGGTTGCCAGAGGAGGCCCGCCACCGGCGGGTGTTTGAGATGGTGGAGGCTCTGCAGGAGCATCCCCGGGACCCCAACCAGATCCTTATCGGCTACAGCCGGGGCCTCGTCGTCATCTGGGACCTGCAGGGCAGCCGCGTGCTCTGTCATTTCCTCAGCAGCCAGGTAGGGGTGTCGCCCGCTTCTCCCCGGCACATCCAGCCCCTGTCTGAGGCAGGGGGGCACAGGCGATGGGACCGCCCCCCGGCCCCAGCCCATGCACGCTGTTTCTTCTTTCCCACCGCGAAGCAACTGGAAAACGTCTTCTGGCAGCGGGACAGCCGTCTGATCGTCAGCTGCCATTCTGACGGCAGCTACTGCCAATGGCGCATGGCCAGCAACAGCCCGCAGCCGGAGCCCCTGCGCAGCTGTGTGCCTTACGGTCAGTGCTCTGCCCGCCGCTGGGGGCCACCCGCCAGTGAGCGGGGCAGTGTCCTCTCCAGTCCCCAGCTGATCTCCTGGTTTCCAGGTGTAGGTGCCCAACTCAGAGGAGCAAAGCTGGGGCCCGGAGAGGGTGGAGAGGGTGAAGGCAGTGATGACAGCCACACGGCGGGTTTTCTGACGCCCACTGTGTGGCTTTCTCTGGGCACTGCTCTGGGCAAGACTCCTAAGCCTAGATGCGCTCTGTGGGTGCGCAGGGGTCTGTGCTGCGGCCGACGGGCCTCTGAAAGCAGGAGGAGCATTCAAGCTCGTTCCTTGTCTTTTAGGTCCTTTTCCTTGCAAAGCTATTACCAAAATCTTCTGGCTGACCACCAAGCAGGGGTAGGTATCAGTGCCCTGTCCTATTCCCTTTCTAGAGTCTTCCTAGGGAGCGAAAAAGGCTTGTCAGGCCTCTTCCTGGGGAAGATGGTGCATAAAGGATGCCTTTGGGTCCCCCATCTGGGTCTCCAGGCAACAGAGAGGGGGACATTCATATCTCTCTCTGGCAAATTCCTGAAAAAAATATTCCCTTTCTTTCCCCTTCACCCTCCTGGAGAGAGAATTCAGATCAGCAGGTTCCAAACTCTGTCTTACCAAACAGAATCATACAGGGAAACTTGATACAGAAGCAGAAAAGGGTGATGGGGTCTGATTCAAGTGGGCGTGGTGGCAGAGACTCAGCCCATAGCCTGCGTGCCTGCTGCTCACCACCACGTTCTCCCGGGCTATTGAGTTGGGGCAAGAAGGGGTCTGCCCCAGCCCCTCCTGGGAACCTTGAGTGCACACTCGCCCTGAGACTGGCCGCCCTCCCAGGCTCTGCCCTGGAGGCCAGTCACAGGACTGTCACTGGGCCGGCTCAGCCGCGAGGTGAGCCCCAGCCCACTCCTGCTCTTCTGTGCCTACCAGGTTGCCCTTCACCATCTTCCAGGGCGGCATGCCACGGGCCAGCTACGGGGACCGCCACTGCATCTCAGTGGTCCACAACGGCCAGCAGACAGCCTTCGACTTCACCTCCCGCGTCATTGACTTCACTGTCCTCATCGAGGTGGACCCTGCGGCCGGTAGGCAGGCGGGAGTGGGTGTGGAGGGTGGGCCCCTCCCCCGTAAACAAAGAGGGGGGCCCTGCAGGTGATCCCAGAGCTGCCGCCCTTGCGTCCCTCAGCCCCACTGGGGGCTGCTCCCTTTCCTTCCCTGCTGGCCTGGGGCTTGTCCTTGCTGGCCACACCTCCCGACCACCCTAAAGCTCTCCTTGCCCTTCAGTGGCTCACCTGGGACTTAGCCCAAAGCAGGCCAGATCTGCACTATTGGGTTTAACATTCACTTGGACATAGTGAAGCCCTCCTTGTGGGGTGGGGCCATTCGAGCTGGCCTCCTGGAGCTCAGCCAGGCCAAGAGAGCGCTGAGTCAGCTTCCTAAATTGGGTGACAAGCAAGACTAGAAAGGGCCGGTGTCGAAATCTGGAGAGGAGGCCTGGCGGGAGATCTCCTGACAACTCCTCCCTGGACGGCTCTGACCCGACAGGCCCGAGGCCTCCGGGTGAGGGGGCTGTGCTCTCCAGGCCTCGCCGGCAGCGCTTTGGAGGGAGACTAGGAACCTGCGTCTCCCCTTTTTCTCAGCCCCTTCCGTCCTCACATCTGACAGCGTGCCGGCAGCCAGGGCGTTCTGGGTCAGTTCTTCCAGACTTCCTGTACTGATGGTCTGTGAACAAAACCAGTTTTCCTTCTTCCTTCCCAGTCTGCATAGCTTTTATTTCCTTTTCTTGTCCTACTGCGTTACCTAGTGCTTGAATAGGAGTGGTGAGAGGAGGCTTCCTTGCCTTGTTCCTGATGTCAGTGAGAAAGCTTCAAGTTTCTCACCATTGATCATTACATCAGCTGTAGGTTTTTTCCTAGATATTCTTCCTCAAGTTGAGGAAGTCTCCTCTATTCTCTTTACTGAGAGGTGTTTTTTTTTTTTTTATCATAAATGGGTATTGGGTTTTGTCAAACACTTTCTCTGCACCCAATGTTATACTCATGTGATTTTCCTTTTTTAGCCTGTTGACACAATACATTACATTGATTGATTTTCAAATATTGATATACCAGGGATACCTTATATACCTGGAATGAATCCCACTTAGTCATGGCATATAGTCTTTATGCATTGTTGGGTTTGGAGCCTGTTTTAATTTATTATTTTTAAATATTTATTTAAATGTACATATTTTTCTGTGCCCAGTCTTAGTTGTGGCATGCAGGAGCCTTAGATACGACATTCAGGATTTAGTTCAATCCTGGCCAGGGACTGAACCCAGGCTCCCTGTCTTGGGAGCATGGCATCTTAGCCACTGGACCACCAAGGAAGTCCCTGAGCCTGTTTGTAAAATGCAGATTCCCTGGCTACAGCCCCTGAGCCTCAGATTCCACAGGACTGGGCCAGGCCAGGCACACTGCTTCCCTGTGGCTCCTGCAGCCCCTGACCCTTGGCCTGTCCCCACAGCCTTCGATGACCCCTATGCCCTGGTGGTGCTGGCCGAGGAGGAGCTGGTGGTGATTGACCTGCAGACGGCTGGTTGGCCGCCAGTCCAGCCTCCCTACCTGGCCTCCCTGCACTGCTCTGCCATCACCTGCTCCCACCACGTCTCCAACATCCCACTGAAGCTGTGGGAACGCATCATAGCAGCTGGCAGCCGGCAGAGCACACACTTCTCCACCATGGTAGGTGTGGCCCGGCCCGGCCCCGCCCCCATGGCCAGCCCCGCCCCACCGCAGGCTCCGCCCTGCCCGTGAACTTCTCCGTCATCTCCTCCAGGAGTGGCCCATTGACGGCGGCACCAGCCTGGCCCCGGCCCCGCCACAGAGGGACCTGCTGCTCACAGGGTAGGTGACGCCGATGGCACTCTCCTCCTGCCAGGTGGGACTTGCGGGGTGGGAGCAGAGCCCAGAGGGCTGCATGCCGGCCTGGCAGCCCTCTGACGGGCGGCAGGCCGGTTCCGCCCACAGGCATGAGGATGGCACGGTGCGGTTCTGGGACGCCTCAGGCGTCTGCCTGCGGCTGCTCTACAAACTCAGCACCGTGCGGGTGTTCCTCACTGACACAGACCCCAGCGAGAGCCTCAGTGCCCAGGTCGAGGAAGAGTGGCCACCCCTCCGCAAGGTGAGGCCCGGAGCTTGGGCACGAGGGACGGTGGGGGCGGGTCAGGCCCAGAGCTGAAGGCCACTCACGGGCCTCCTCTCCCTTGGCAGGTGGGCTCCTTTGACCCCTATAGTGACGATCCTCGGCTGGGCATCCAGAAGATTTTCCTCTGCAAATACAGCGGCTACCTGGCTGTGGCCGGCACAGCAGGGCAGGTAGCATCCCAGGCTGGGCATGGGGAGCAGTGGGGAGGAGTGGTCAGAGGACCCAGGGCGGCCTCCAGGGCCAGGAGCTTCCTTGTGAGCATTGGCGGGGAGGTGGGGGGCTGGTTGGAGGGCAGCAGAGCCAGAGCCTGGGCTTCCCAGGTGACTCGGTGGTAAATAAAAAAAAAACCCCGCCTGCCCATGCAGGAGGCATGAGACCAGGTTCGATCCCTGGGTTGGGAAGATCCCCTGGAGGAGGGCATGGCAACCCACGCCAGTGTTCTTGCCTGGAGAATCCCCATGGACAGAGGAGCCTGGCAGGCTACAGTCCATGGGGTCTAAAGAGTCAGACACAACTGAAGTGACTTAGCATGCACACGGTGGGCCAGGAGCTAGTCTCCTGAGTGCCCACTGATGGTGTCGCCAGGAGTGTCACCTGCCCTTGACTTCTCCCAGTGAAGAGGAGTTCCCAGATCCCATTATAAGGACACCTTGGGGATGGCGACTTCTCCTCCAGAAGCCAGAATTAAGGGCCAGAGGTTGGGCACTTGTGACCCTGGGCCTTGGCGTGTGTCTTGGGTCCCCTGCCATAGGGGTCCCCGGGCCCAGCTGTCCCTTGGAGCCGGGGTGGCTCAGCCCCTCTGCCATCCGCCCAGGTGCTCGTGCTGGAGCTGAACGACGAGGAGGCGGAGCACGCGGTGGAGCAGGTGGAGGCCGACCTGCTGCGGGACCAGGAGGGCTACCGCTGGAAGGGCCACGAGCGCCTGTGTGCCCGCCCGGGGCCCGTGCGCTTCGAGCCCGGCTTCCAGCCCTTCGTGCTGGTGCAGTGCCAGCCCCCGGCCGTGGTCACCTCCTTGGCCCTGCACTCCGAGTGGCGGCTCGTGGCCTTCGGCACCAGCCACGGCTTCGGCCTCTTTGACCACCAGCAGCGGCGGCAGGTCTTTGTCAAGTGAGCAGCCCACCCACCCAGGGCGGTGGGGGCCCAGGTCTGGGATCGGCGCCTGAATCGGCAGGGTGTCCCTCAGAGCGTGACGGCCCCGCGTCCCTTCCCCGGCCCCCAGGTGCACACTGCACCCCAGCGACCAGCTCGCCCTGGAGGGCCCGCTATCCCGCGTGAAGTCCCTAAAGAAGTCCCTGCGTCAGTCCTTCCGTCGGATCCGCCGCAGCCGGGCATCCAGCAGGAAGCGGCGGCCCGCCGGCCCTCTGGGAGAGGTAAGGCCAGGGCCGGCCGTGCCTGCTTTGGCCGCAAGCTCCGGCTCATCCCCCCCCACCCGACCCCGTGACCTTGGATCTATCGCTGTGCCTCTCTGTCCCTAAGTGTGAACGGCAGTCTCTGTAACACCTCGGGGTCACGTCCTCGGTCCGTGAGACCAGGTGGATGGGGGCGGGGGCGCAGTGGCCAGTCCTCCCTAGAAGGGAAGCATGGAGCAATCTGATGCCCTCCGGGAAGGAAGGCCCGTGCCCACTCTCAGGCCACGCCCACCCGCTGCAGGTGCAGGAGGGGAGCAGCAGGGCAGAGCGGACCGGCCTGCAGAACATGGAGCTGGCGCCCGTGCAGCGCAAGATCGAGGCGCGGTCAGCAGAGGACTCCTTCACCGGCTTCGTCCGGACCCTCTACTTTGCTGACACCTACCTGAGGGACAGTGAGTGGCCGGTCTGAGATGGGGGGGCCCGGGCAAGCATCCTCTGGCTTGAGGGTGTGTTGGAAGCTGCTGGCTGATTTGCCCTTAAGAGGGTTGCCCCTTCGTGAGCTCGGGCAGAGCTGGAGCCCCCGCGCCTGCCTCTTTCTCTGTGCGGCCTGGGTCTCTGAGTATGGTCGCCCTGGCTTCATACCCAGGCCCCACTGCGCTCTAGAAGCGTGACCTTGGATGTGTCTCTTAGCCTTTCTGGGTCTTGCTTCTCCCCCTATAAAATGGGGTGTAGCTTCCTCCTAGAGTGGTTGCATGTGTTGGGACATGCCACATACCTGCTGGTACCCAGGAGGCTCTCTGGAAGCTGTCTGACTGTGTCTCTTTTCCTGCCAGGGTAAGGGTGGGCTGAGGGCTCTTTGCTGCTGTATCTCAAGGGCTGAGCCGTCCTGGGCTTGGGATCATCTTCACGGGGCCCTTGACTGTCAGGGAGCCTTGCAGGCCCTTCCTGTCTACACCAGGACGTAGGCAGGGCCCACAGCAGCTCCATTGCACAGAGGAAGAAAGGCTTGTGAAGTTCACTGGCTTGAACTTGGAGTCACATGGGTAGTGAGCCAGGTCTCCTGGCTCCCCTTGAGCCCCAGAGTCAGGGGTTAAATGTAAACCTCGGCCTCCTGGCAGGTTCCCGCCACTGCCCCTCGCTATGGGCTGGCACCAATGGTGGTACTGTCTACGCCTTTGCCCTGCGCGTGCCCCCTGCCGAGCGGAGAATGGATGAGCCAGTGCGGGCGGAGCAGGGTGAGTGCTGGGCAGGGGGAAGGCACTTGTCTGCCTAGGCTGGGGGCAGGGTGGCATCTCCAACCTCACCTTCATCCCCACCATCTACCTCCATCCCGCAGCCAAGGAGATCCAGCTAATGCACCGAGCACCCGTGGTGGGCATCCTGGTGCTGGACGGACACAGCGTGCCCCTTCCCGAGCCCCTGGAGGTGGCCCACGATCTGTCAAAGAGCCCGGATATGCAGGGGAGCCACCAGCTGCTTGTCGTGTCGGAGGAGCAGTTCAAGGTGCCTTACGGGAGGAGGCGGGGCCCGCAGGGATCCCTCCACAACAGACAGCTGCTGGGACTCCTTTAAAGTTGTGTATGTAGTTGTGTGAGGGCTGCAGAGGCACCAGAGAGAAGCGGGGTCTTGGTGGAGTCTGCAGGGTCAGTGGTAGGGACACTGAGGCAGGACTTGTGTCTGGAAGGGAGAGAAGATGCAGATAGGGAACTAAGAGACCCTGGCATCCTCGCAGTCCAGGCGCAGTAACCGCACGTCTGAGTGCCGAGGATGGGAGCACTGGGGCTGAGCAGGCCTCACCAGGAAGCTGGGCAGGCGGCAAAGGGCCAGGCCCGGCAGCAGCACCGGGCAGGGACGCGAGAAGTCCTTGCTTGGCTGGATGAAGCACTGCTAACCGGTCCGGCCACCAGTGTGACTGGATGCCCTGCGCCCTAGGTGTTCACGCTGCCCAAGGTCAGTGCCCGGCTGAAGCTGAAGCTGACCGCCCTGGAGGGCTCGCGGGTGCGGCGGGTCAGCGCGGCCCGCTTCGGCAGCTGTCGGGCCGAGGACTACGGGGAGCATCACTTGGCCGTCCTCACCAACCTGGGTGACGTCCAGGTGGTTTCACTGCCCCTGCTCAAGCCCCAGGTGCGGTACAGTTGCATCCGCCGGGAGGATGTCAGCGGCATCGCCTCATGCGTCTTCACCAAATATGGCCAAGGTGTGCGGAGGGTGGGCCCGGTGGGGCCTCTGCCCCCGGGCCAGGTCTGGGGCTCCCGCTGCATTGTGGGGGCTGCTGGGAAGGACAGCCTGGGGTATTTCGGCCTAGCCAGGCTCCTTAGGCAGAGAACTTTCGGAGGCTCTGGTCCCTAGTGACCCCCAAGGTGGGGATCGGGGGTGGGTAGTACAGGGCCAACTAGGGCTGCCCTCACCTGTCCGCCTTCTCCACCCCACCCCCAGGTTTCTACCTGATCTCACCCTCCGAGTTTGAGCGCTTCTCTCTTTCTACCAAGTGGCTAGTTGAGCCCCGATGTCTGGTGGATTCAGCAGAATCAAAGAACCGCAGCCACCCGCGCAACGGATCAGGCCCCGAGAAGTCCTTGGGCCGAGCCAGGTGGGTGGAAGGGCAGACGGCTTTTGCTCTAGCCGCTCCTAGCCCCACCTTTCCTGGGGTGCCCGCTCTGGGGCTGCTCAGAGTCCCTTCCCCTAAAACTCAGCCAGCCACCCCACCCACCCTTTCCCAGCCAGAATGGGGAGACTCGTGGCCCCCAATCCTTACAGTCTCTTCCCCATAGGAACTCAGGGAGCCAGAGTGATGGAGAAGGTAAGAGAGGTCTCTCTGGGGCCGGGGGCATGTGGGGGCAGAGGTGTGGTGAGTGCAGCTGGGGAGGGTCAGGGAGCCCAGGTGGTCAGGCGGCATGTGGGCCGGGGGTCACACAGCTTCCCTTGCGGTCCTGGGCTCCGGCTCCAGCACCCCCGCCCCCACAGAGAGGGAGCTGGGGCAGCCGAGGGCCAACGGCTCACGTGGCCTGGCCCCTGCCTTTCAGAGTGGAGGTCGGGCCCTGTGATGGAGCACGCTCTGCTCAATGACCAGAGTGAGTCGGGGCAGGAGTTGTGGGACTGGCAGGAGGGATGTTCGGGGTGGGGGGGTACTTGGAAGGCCAGGGTGGAAACGCGGGCTCGTCTCCTGAAGAAGGCAGGCCAGTTCACCGGGTCAGCAGAAGGGGGAGCGAGGCGGGCATCTGGCCCCGCCTGCACTGGCCTCACCAGGCCTCCCTCTCCACCTCTGCCCTGCAGGGGTTCTGAAGGAGATCCAGAGCACGCTGGAGGGAGACCGAGGGTGAGTGACTGTCCGGCTCACCGGGGCGGGCCCCAGGTGCCAGGAGAACTGTGGGCATGAGGGTCCTCGTCCGGAGTCCTGTGGATGGTGATAGCCCCGACTTTGCCCACGCAGGAGCTGTGGCGATTGGCGTTCTCAGCGAGTGGCTGTGGGGTACAGCCTCAGCAACGGGGGAGGTAGGGGCTCTGGGCACTGCTGCGGGCTTGCGGGGGCGGTGGGAGGAAGAGGAGGCCCCGTCCCGGCTCTCCTGGATCCTTAGGCTCATCCCAGCCCTGACACGTGCCCTGCTTGCCGGAAAGCTTCTGTGTCTGGGCTCACGCTCTGGTGCCCTGTCTCCTGCAGCAGAGTGAACGGAACGTGTGTGCAGCCTGCACAGTGATCACACTACTGAGGGCTCCTCCGCGGGGCCCCGCCTACCTGGAGAAGCCCGGCACGCCCGTGCAGGGGCTGGGGGCACCCCAGGGTCCACCCTGCTGCTGCTCCTGGTCTCAGGAGAATGGGGACCCCCACGGCCCAGGGCTGTCCCTCCCTGGGCCCTGACTCTCCTGGTCTGTTTGTCAAAGTTGCACAGTTTTGAACCCCCCTTTCCCCCCGCCTTTTGTAGTGGGTTGGGTTTTAAATTATAAATGTTAATTCCCTCCAGATGAAAAAATTTTTAATAAACACCTTATTACCTCTTCACGGGACTGGTCCAAAATTTTTAATTTTTTTTTTTTAGCATGTACAGAGATTTTTCAATGTAAATAGAAACGATGGTTAGCTGGTTCCTTGCCTTTGCCCCCTGGGGTCCATCCCTTGGACCAGGCTGGTGCTCAGGAGAATCTGTCGGTTCCTTTAAGCTATTTGGAATCAGATACATGAACTGTACGTGGTTGTGTCTGAACACCACATGCCTTCTCTCTTTGGGAATAAATGATGACAAGTTAACTGAATTGAGTCTGTCTGACTGCATCCCTGGGTGGGGGGCCGTAGGAGGGCCCTGGCCACCCCTGGCCGGCCTTTCCCTGCTGTCAGGAGGGGAAGATGCTCACAGGATGTTGACCTGATGGCTTCTCCTGGACTTCGGGGAAGGACTCTGGGGTGCCACCGAAGTGGGGTCGGTGCCTGGAGGTTAAGGTCTCGACAAGCCAGGGACTTGATTCTTCTTGGCCTACATCTTTACCCACCCGGTATCTTGTTTTTTGAATTATTTTTGGCTGTGCTGGGTGTTGGCTGAGGCACAGGCTCGCTGTTGCCGTGCACGGGCAGTCCCTAGTTGCAGAGCGAAGGCTTATTGTGGTGGCCTCTCGTTGCAGAGCGCAAGCTCTAGAGCGTGGCTCAGTGGTTGTGGCACACAGGCTTAGTTGCCGGACCAGGGATCGAACCCGTGTCTTCCTGCACTGGCAGGCGGATTCTTAACCACTGGACCACCATGAAGTTCCCCACCCGTCTTCACTGAGCGCCTACTCTATGCTTGGTGCTTGAGGTTCAGAGGTGGCCCAGACAAGGTGGCCCCTGCCCTTGTGGGGCTCACGGTCCCTACAAGTGCAGGAAGTGTTAAGATGAGGGAAATCCGGGGCCTGGGAGAAATGTGCCTGGGGAGGTGACATTAAGCTGTGACTAGAGGGCCTCCCTGGTTAAGACTTTGAGCTTCCAGTGCAAGGGACACAGATTTGATCCCTGGTTGAGAAACTAAGATCCCACATTTTGTGGAGGAGCCAAAAAAAAAAGGCATACGCTGGGACAGGAGAGGTGACCAGGAGTTGGCTGGGGGGCAGGGAGGCACAACAGCATGCAAGGAAATGGTCTCCTCGCAGTGGAACGAGTGAAGAGCCAAGAGTGGTTGGCAGGAAGTGAGTGAAAATGCCGGGGCCAGTCAGGGAGCCCTGGGAGCCTCGTGGGGGCAAGGGCACTGCCCTGGGTCACAGGAGACCCCCTGGCCTGAGCTGGAAGAGGGCCTGTTGGAAGGACACTGATTAGCACGGGGAGCAGAGGAGGAGCTGAGTTCCAGGTCCCAGGACAGACACCCTGGGGGAGCATCCTCTGTACCTGCCCTCCAGCGTGTCCCACTAAAGACACACTCTGAATGTGGCAACTTGGACCACTCAAGCTCCCTTATTTCTCCTTAGAGGAATAGTAGGGGCTTACCCAGATGGACGAATTGATGGTTTTGAATTGTGGTGTTGGAGAAGACACTTGAGAGTCCCTTGGACTGCGAGGAGATCCAACCAGTCAATCCTAAAGGAAATCAACCCTGAATATTNGTAGGGGCTTACCCAGATGGACGAATTGATGGTTTTGAATTGTGGTGTTGGAGAAGACACTTGAGAGTCCCTTGGACTGCGAGGAGATCCAACCAGTCAATCCTAAAGGAAATCAACCCTGAATATTCATTGGAAAGGCTGAGGCTGAAGCTGAAGCTCCAGTACTTGGGCCACCTGAAGTGAAGAACTGATTCATTAGGAAAGACCCTGGTGCTGGGAAAGACTGAGGGCAGGAGAAGTGGGAGACAGAGGATGAGATGGTTGGATGGCGTCACCGGTCCAATAGACATGAGCTCTAGAGTTATTCTAGAGACCACTGTAGCTTCAACCCCAGCAAGTCGCACTTGGACAAATTACTTACCTGCTCTGCACCAGTTTCTCCTGGCAAATAGGGGGATAATAGTATTCCTTCCTTATCTGTTGCCAGGTTTCTATGAGTCCGTGTCGTTAATGGGTTAATGATGGTGCTGACCCTGTTAGGATCAGGGGAAACACCATAAGAGTTTGATGCACAGGAGGTCTTTATCCTTTTTCCTTTGGCTGCGCCGGGTCTTAGTTGCAACACGTGGAATCTTCATGTGTGTCATGCGACCTGTTAGTTGTGGCCTGTGGGCGCCAGTTCCCCGACCAAGGATCAAACCCGAGCCCCCTGCACTGAGAGTACAGAGTCTTGGCCACGGGACCACAGGGAAGTCCAAGACGTCTTTATCTTTTACCACAAATTAAGCTTTGCTGTTTCAAACGTGGGTTGGCACCGGGATCTTCAGTCTGTGGGTCAGGATCCTGCACCAAAAGTGGGTGCCAAGGAAGAAGTGGGAATGTCACACTGGGGGAGCTAGGCGGCCCTTCCCCTGCCTAGGACGAAGGCATGCTTTTGTGACTGCCCGTTTAGGGGGGGCTTCCGTATGTTTTATCCATTTAGCTAAGTTAACTCACACAAACGGACAAGCGACATGAAGTTTCCTGCCAAGTAACTAAACATTGGAAACACCAATAAACCAGAAGAAAATGGTAGAGCCAACACTTCCATGGCTCAGAGAAGCTTTGTGGCTGCAGCAGTGATCCAGTTAATCAGCTTGAACAGGAAGTCAACAGCAAGTACACACACCTGAAAATACCTAGAGATCTCTTTGGAAATTTTGAAAATGGATTAACCCCGTGCCCATTAAGGATGAGCTTGGCCTTAAGTACTTCTAAGAGTGAGCTTATGGTGGTGGTTCGACCGTTTCAGTTCCGAAGAACACACTATCATGTTGGGAATGTGAGCGGCAATTCGTGTGGCTAGGCATGCACACACGGAAACACTTGGCGTGCTCTGGAAAGGGGATTAATCCCGGTGGAGGAGTGGGGTGTCCAGGAAGAGCAAAGCAGGCACTGAGAGGGGAGTTGACCAGGAAGGCTGCCAGATGGACAGGACGCGTGAGCGGGGGGGTCACAGCCAATTCCAAGGGCCTTGGACGCAGTTGGTCTGGAGACTTAGTTCTGAGGCCCTTCAGCATCCTATGTTTGAAAGCCAGGCCAATCCTACCCTTTATCACCGGCTTTGTCTGTGACTGGCTGTGTGACCTTGCAGGTCATCGGACCTCACTCCTGCACCTTTGTTTACTTATCTTTAAAATGGGCTGTAATAATAGGGCGGACCTCAGAGGACGGTAAGGATTCAACGAGCATCTGGAACATCCCACAGGGCCGGGCTCCCAGTTAAGACCCAAACAAAGGAGGTGAAGGTTATTGTGAGGTGGATAAGGCCAGAAGAGGAGGTTGCTCAGGAGGGAGGGAGGGAGTGTGTGTGGGGCCAGAAGAGGGCTCACACAGGTGGGGGAGGTGGTCACAGCCCTTGCGAGCAAAGCGGAAGGACAGGTGGGAAGGAGGAGATGGGAATGGCATTTTGTGACCCCAGGGACTGTGGCCTGCCGCCTGGGGGATCCATGGGATTCTCCAGGCAAGAATACTGGAGTGAGTTGCCATTTCCTTCTCCAGGGGGTCTTCCCAANGGTCACAGCCCTTGCGAGCAAAGCGGAAGGACAGGTGGGAAGGAGGAGATGGGAATGGCATTTTGTGACCCCAGGGACTGTGGCCTGCCGCCTGGGGGATCCATGGGATTCTCCAGGCAAGAATACTGGAGTGAGTTGCCATTTCCTTCTCCAGGGGGTCTTCCCAACCCAGGGATCAAACTCAGGTCTCCCGCATTGTGGGCAGACGCTTTAACCTCTGAACCACCAGGGAAGTCCCAGCTGAATGAGAAACAAGCGCTGACCTAGATCAACAGGAGAGAGAGGAGGGCCCAGGAGAAAGCTGGAGACTGGAGATGGGAGTATGCAGCTCTCCGTCTGCTCCAGTGCTCACAGGACACATTGTAATGGGTTGGACAAATTGAAGTTCCATGTATAGCTGGTATCTCTCCTGCCAGGCCTTCGGAGCCTGACTGAGTGGGCATCCCAGTCCTGACACTCAGCTGTGTGCCTCAGTCTTATCATCCATGAAATGGGAATCCTTATACCACCCATCCCTTAGAGTGCTCCTAAGAGTTAAGCGAAGACTTCCCTGTGGGCTCAGTGGTTAGGAACCCAGCTGCCAATGCAGGAGACTTGGGTTCAATCACTGGGTAGAGAAGATCCCCTGCAGAAGGAAATGGCAACCCACTCCAGGATTCTTGCCTGGGAAATCCCATGGAAAGAGAAGCCTGGTGGGCTACAATCAGCAAAACAGTCAGACACGATTTAGCGACTAAACAGCAACAAAGAGTTAAGTGAACTTGTAGTAAAGAACAGTGCTGGTCATACAATAAGCCCTGAAGTGTTAGCTATTTTTTATTATTTTTATTATCATCATCATTATTAGTCCAGGACAAAACAGCACTCTTTCTCTATGCTATTTATTATGAAACGCATACAGAAGAACACAAGTCAAAGGAGCACAACCCAGTAAACCTTCACAAACTGAACAGTATCACCCACAGAGGCTTCCTCATGACCCTCCTAGTCACTACCAACCTCCCACCACCAACCCGGGCACCGCCCTGTAACTAACTTAGCTCAGTTTCCTCTTTTTGTCCTTTATATAAATAGAATCAGACAATGACTCTACAACTCTTTCACGACTGGTTTCTTCACTCACCATCATGTTTTGTGAAATACCCAGGTATGTAGCTGGCAATGGTACGCCGTTATCAATGCGACAACCGATCGATCGTTATCTACTTTTGGCAGGTGAAAGGAGCCCTCTGAACCTGATCGCCTTTTGCCTTGCTCAGTACTGGTGGTGGGGAAGCAGAGTGTACAGACTTTTAAAGACTTCAGTTTTATGAGTCAAATGTAACCAACCTTACCCCTTTGTTTGTATTCCTTCAGGACAGCTGCTTCCTTGGCCAAGGCCAGGGCACTTTCAACTCCTTGTTCAAACCAGGCATCTGGGCTTGAGTGGCCCTCCTAGGTAACGTGAGTGGTTGTGGCAGCTCCACCCAGGTTGGCTCCAGATGTGCAGAGAGGTGGATGTGAGGTAGTTCAGTTGCTCAGTCGTGTCTGACTCTTCGTGACCCCTTGGACCACAGCACGCCAGGCCTCCCTGTCCATCACCAACTCCCGGAGTTTACTCAAACTCATCTCCACTGAGGCAGTGATGCCATCCAACCATCTCATCCTCTGTTGTCCCCTTCTCCTCCCGCCTTCAATCTTTCCCAGCATCAGGGTGTTTTCAAATGAGTCAGCTCTTTGCATCAGGTGGTCAAAGTATTGGAGCTTCAGCTTCAACATCAGATCTTCCAATGAACACTCAGGACTGATTTCCTTCAGGATGAACTAGTTGGATCTCCTTGTAGTCCAAGGGGACCCTCAAGAGTCTTCTCCAACACCACAGTTCAAAAGCATCAATTATTTGGCGCTCAGCTTTCTTTATACTCTAACTCTCACATCCATACATGACTACTGGAAAAACCATAGCCTTGATGAGATGGACCTTTGTTGGCAAAGTAATGTTTCTGCTTTTTAATATGCTGTCTAGGTTGGTCATAACTTTCCTTCCAAGGAGTAAGCATCTTTTAATTTCATGGCTGCAATCACCATCTGCAGTGATTTTGGAGCCCCCCAAAATAAAGTCAACCATTGTTTCCAGTTTCCCCATCTATTTGCCATGAAGTGATGGGACCAGGTGCCATGATCTTCGTTTTCTGAATGTTGAGCTTTAAGCCAACTGTTTCACTCTCTTCTTTCATTTGCACTTCTTTGCTTTCTGCCATAAGGGTGGTATCATCTGCATATCTGAGGTAATTGATATTTCTCCCTGCAATCTTGATTCCAGCTTGTGCTTCATCCAGCCCAGCATTTCTCAACCAGTCTGTTTTTCCATGTCCAGTTCTAACTGCTGTTTCCTGACCTGCATACAGACTTCTCAAGAGGTAGGTCAGGTGGTCTGGTATTCCCATCCCTTTCAGAATTTTTCACAGTTTGTGATAATCCACACAGTCAAAGGCTTTGACATAGTCAATAAAGCAGAAATAGATGTTTTTTCTGGAACTCTCTTGCTTTTTTGATGATCCAGCAGATGTTGGCAATTTGATCTCTGGTTCCTCTGCCTTTTTGAAAACCAGCTTGAACATCTGGAAGTTCACGGTTCACGTATTCCTGAAGTCTGGCTTGGAGAATTTTGAGCATTACTTTACTAGAGTGTGAGATGAGTGCAATTTGCTGTAGTTTGAGCATTCTTTGGGACTGGAATGAAAACTGACCTTTTCCAGGACTGTGGCCACTGTTGAGTTTTCCAAATTTGCTGGCATATTGAGTGCAGCACTTTCACAGCATCATCTTTTAGGATTTGAAATAGCTCAACTGGAATTCCACCACCTCCACTAGCTTTGAAGTGATGCTTCCTAAGGCCCACTTGACTTCACATTCCAGGATGTCTGGCTCTAGGTGAGTTATCACACCATTGTGATTATCTGGGTCGTGAAGATCTTTTTTGTATAGTTCTTCTGTGTATTCTTGCCACCTCTTCTTAATATCTTCTGCTTCTGTTAGGTCTGTACCATTTCTGTCCTTCATTGAGCCCATCTTTGTATGAAATGTTCCCTTGGTATCTCTAATTTTCTTGAAGAGATCTCTAGTCTTTCCTGTTCTGTTGCTTTCCTCTATTTCTTTGCATTGATCGCTGAGGAAGGCTTTCTTATCTCTCCTTGCTATTCTTTGGAACTCTGCATTCAGTGGGTATACCATTCCTTTTCTCCTTTGCTTTTTGCTTCTCTTCTTTTCACAGCTGTTTGTAAGGCCTCCTCAGACAGACATTTTGCTTTTTTGCATTTCTTTTTCTTGGGAATGGTCCTGATGCCTGTCTCCTATACAATGTCAGGAACCTCCGTCCATAGAACTATGGATCTGATAGGCACTCTGGCTATCGGATCTAGTCCCTTAAGTCTATTTCTCACTTCCACTGTATAATCTTAAGGGACTTGATTTAGGTCACACCTGCATGGTCTAGTGGTGTGAGGCAGGTAGGAGCTAACTGGAGAGCCCTCCAAGGAAAGCGCCACAACCTGGAATGCCAACCTCCCCCATTTTGATTCTGGGTGGGGCTCCCAGTTGAGGAGAGGTCAGAGGTCAGCAGGGGCACAGGAGTCCTGTGGGGGCACTGAGATTTGTCATGTTTCAGAGAGGAAAAAATGTTGGATGATATCCTGCCTGGGTGCCACGTGAAGATGGGTGGTCTCCTCTCTTGTTGGTGGGAGTGTAAACTGGTACAGCCTCCACGGAGGAGAATTTGGAGCGCTCCAAGTTATACAAAAGCACACATGCTATGGCCCCGCAATTCCACTTCTAGGAATTGATTCGGCCTGGACACAGAGGGAATCAATGTTGTCTGTAATTGAAGCAAAAGGTTAGATGAAGGCAGCCTCCATTTCAGTCGTAAAAGTCTGTTAACCTAAAATAATTTTAAGAGCCAATTATTTTACCAGCAATGAATTACAACATGGGACAATTAATGCCAACTACACACACCTCTGCAGGAAGGAAAACTTTTTATAAAGGAAGCTCTTTTATAGAGGAAAAGGGGAAGCTGGGAGAGGCTGTTATAAACAAAAAGTCCATAGGAGGAAATTGGGAGTTTGAAGTATAGCAGCTTCTCATTGGCTTAGTTTGACAGTTTCTCATTGGCTGAGCTATTGCCAGGCAAGGGGAAAAACTTTCTTCCTCCAGCTGGCAGCAGTAAAGTCGTGTCACTTCCTGCCTGAGATCCAAAGTACATTTTTTTCTCTTGGGATCTATATTGAGGTGAACTGGTTAAGTGTATAAGGACTCCCCCTTCTGGCCTCTGGCCTCCATTTAGTGAGTGTTTCTTTTATTAATTTTCGCACTATCAATAAAGAATCAGGGAAGGCAATGGCACCCCACCCCATTACTCTTGCCTGGAAAATCCAATGGACGGAGTAGCCTGGTGGGCTGCAGTCCATGGGGTCGCTAACAGTCAGACAGACTGAGCGACTTCACTTTCACTTTTCTCTTTCATGCACTGGAGAAGGAAATGGCAACCCACTCCAGTATTCTTGCCTGGAGAATCCCAGGGATGGGGGAGCCTGGTGGGCTGCCGTCTATGGGGTCACACAGAGTCGGACACGGCTGAAGTGACTTAGCAGCAATAAAGAATTGGTTAAACTCTGGCACATTCATTTGCTGGAATATTACGAAGTTGTAAAAAAAAAAAGACTTTTACTATTATGAAATCTCCAAGTTAATCTGTTAGAGTGAAGCACCATGAGCTAGAAAAGCTTCCACCTGTTCTCAAAGGGAAAAATAATACTTGCTTTTCTCTGCCTGGATAGCTCTGGAAGGAAATACAAGAAATGGGTAACCTCAGGGGACAATGAATAGCTGTGGGTCAGGAATGGGACGCTTTCATCTTCTGGACTACCTGTTCAAAAAAAATTAAATATTAGAGCAACACACACATCTGGGTGCTCAGGAACTTACTGGGATCTGATTATGTTCCATGACTAAGAAGCATTTACTTACTTTACACCAGTCCGAGGTGTACATTTATGTTTTATGCAATTTTCTTTAAATTATATTTCACAATCTAGAACAACAACAAAACTAACAACCCTCACTGGGTTCTGGCGTGCACTAAGGTCAGCCTGGTTCCAGCCTCCAAGGGGCTAAGAGAGGAGGATGGGTCCCCTAGAGGCCCCCAGGACAAGGAGGATGACCCAAACAGGTTCTTTTGGCACCCGCCCCCACCCCCTGATGCCAGTGAGGCAGGAGCAGAGGGTGGGCCCCCTCAGTCGGGCCCGGTGCCAGGCTGGCAGCAACTCAGGGCCGCACGGTTGCCCTGTCCACGGCCTTTGTCCGCACCTGCAGCTCTTCTTTCCTGATTGGCCTCCTCTCTATTGTTGGCCAAGGAGGTCAGGACCGGCAGCCACCTGCATTATTGATGCCCTGGGGTAAGGCGGGAGACGTGGGGGGCAGGTAGATGGAGCCTGTAGCCCCCATTAGCGCAGAGCCCGTGTGGTGTGCTGCTGAGGGCACGCCTGCGGGCAGCCGGCTCCTGGGGCGAGAAGAGGAGACAGACATAGGGAAGCCATGGGCAGAAGCAAGGGCAAAGCGCCCCAGCGCCTGGAGGGACCCAGGAGGCCCCCCTCGGTGGAGCAGGGATCCGGGTCTGCCAGCTCAGACAGCGTGCCCAGACGAGAACACCGAAAGGGCCACCGTAAGGCCCAGAGGGAGCCCAGTGCCAGGAGAGGCCAGGAGCCTCCCAGGGCCCACAGGAAGCCCACTGTAGGGGAGATCAGGGACTGCAGACAAGCAGAGGCGGGGCTGCCGCTGGAGGCCGAGGGCAGCCGAGGCAGTGGGCATGCCCGTGGGGGATGCCAGGCTAAGGAGAGCAGCAAGCCGGGGGACGGCCACGAGGGGCGCCTGGAGAAGGGTCTCCGAGGAGGAGGAAGGACACGCGAGCATGACCGCGGCAGAAGGAGAGGAAAACGACGGGGACGCTCAGCTCAGCCGGGCCGCCGGGAGACACAGAGCCTCGATAGGGACACGTCGGGTGGAGACGGGGCCAGCTCCTGCCTGGACAGCGAAGCCCACGAGGCCCAGGAGAGCTGCAGCCAAGGTGGTGGGACCCCAGAGCGGAGGCCCAAAGTGGAGCAAACGGACATGGCCTCGGGGGGCACTCAAACCAGTGCAGAGTCAGCGCTGGAGGCGCCAGGAGCTCCCCGGAACAGCGACAGGCCGAGCAGCAGCGACGACAGAGGCAGTGACAAGCCCCNAGGCCCAAAGTGGAGCAAACGGACATGGCCTCGGGGGGCACTCAAACCAGTGCAGAGTCAGCGCTGGAGGCGCCAGGAGCTCCCCGGAACAGCGACAGGCCGAGCAGCAGCGACGACAGAGGCAGTGACAAGCCCCGCTCGCGGCCCCAGAGCCCAGAAGGATCGTCGGGGGCGAGGCCCCAAGGAGAGACCGAGGATTCCGGGACAGACCCAAACTCGAGTCAGGAGAGGGTCGGGCCGTGCCGGAGCCCAGGCGCAACCCCAGGAACGACCCGCGGGGCCCCTGAGGCCGGCGAGGCTGACCAGGGTAGAAAAGCCGCAGCTTCCAGCCCCCTCGAGGGCAGCCCCGCCTGCATCCCCCGGAGCTCGTGGGGTTCTCAGGACCCCAGGCAGGGCGGGGATGCAAGAGACGACGGGGTGCAGCCCGAAGCTGAGCCGAGGGGCGCCCCGCCCGAAAGAGCCGAGGCCTCGACCGCCCGGGGTCAGCGCCGCCAGATTGGAAAGGTGGTGGGGAAGGCGCACGAGGCGGTGGGCATGAGCGACGAGGGGTCTCGGGGAGACGGGCCGCGGGCCCCAGCGCCGCTGGCCGCCCTAGTGGCGCTCCGCAGGCTCCGCGCGAGGCCCCCGCCAGGCCCCGCTCCCCAGGCCGCCGGTCCCCGCCGTGGCAGCCTCAAGGACCGGCTCGTGCGCGTAGCGCGGGCCCTGGGGCTCCTGCGGTGGCTGCGGCTGCGGCTCCAGCGGCGCGCGGGCGGCGCGCGGGGCCCCGGGACCAGCGAGGGGACGAGCCGCGAGCCGGGGCCGCGCCGCCGCCGTCTAGCGCTGAGCCTGGCGGGCGTCGCGGGGCTGTGGGGGCGACCAAGACCTCCCCCTGGCGGCGGCCCGAGTTCCCCGCAGGTTGCAGAAAGCCCAGCTCACGACCCATCGGAGGACGAGGACGCGACTCCAGATCCCAAGTTCGCCGTCGTGTTCCCCAGGATCCACGGGGCAGGGAGGACCTCGAGCCGCCGGAGCTCAGAGGAAGGGTCCGCGGACGGCCCCGCCGGGGAGGGGCGCGGTTGGTCCTGTGCGGGGCTGTCTGCGGACAGTGCAGGGCGCAGGGCCAGGGTAGAAGGGGTGGCGGAGTCTCCCCGCGGCTCTCTCGGCCCGAATCCCCACGAAGAGCGCCCCCTCGACGAGACGGGCTCCAGCAGCGAAGCGGAGCCCGAGAGCTTGGGAGCCGCGGCTCCGGGGCATTGGGCGCAGGGCTCTGACCCTCACAAGGACCCCGGGCTTGGCACCGAAACACTGCTGCCCCGACTCACCTTGGAGACCCGCCGGCGGCCAGAGGGGAGCCCCGGCCCCCGCGGGTCCTTGAGGGATCGGTGGGAGCCAGAGGACGAGGTGGAGGAGGCGCTGGAGAGGGACCTGGAGCTGAGCCTCGTGCCCGGCCCGGAGGAGCCTCCTTTTCCCGGCGGCGCGGACGGCTGGAGCGTGGGGGAAGGCCTGGAAGACACCGAGGACCTGGCCCGGCTGCGGTGAGTGGGCGCGGTCCCAACCTGCCCTGCCTGGGTCACACCTTCTCCTAATCCCACCCTACCTCCGTTTTTTATGGAGGGTCTCCTTCTAAGGGGTTTTGCCATACAGGGTCATCAGGCTGGAAGGGGCAGGAGAGGGGTGAGAATCCAGATGCCCTTTTTTTCTCTAATTGGCACAAAGCTTCCTTCTGGGTCAGCAGCCTAGTTCTGGCTGTAGCGCCCACGGTGGGATCTCTTATTCAGCAGGGGCGGCGGTGGGAGGGCTGTGTTATGGCCGGGCTTGGAGATGGTGCAGGACTTGGTGGAGGTGTCTCTGCAGCCAGCGGGGGTGCTAACCCAGGACCTCTTTCTCCTCCCAACTCCCCTCTCCACCCCACGGCCCCACAGGTCAGTATGCGACAGCTCCGTGCTGCTGTGTCTGAAGAAGAGGTTTCACCTGGGCCGAATCTACGTATGGGGGACCCAGGAGGGGGTGGTGGGCTGGGATTCCCTTTCCCCTGGGGTCAGAGGGCCCTCTGGGCACGGCCCCCCCAGATTGTCCCCCTCCATCCTCCCTGGGCTGTGTACTGAACCCTGCTCCCTCCACATTCTGATGAGAGTTTTCACTTTCTTCCCAGACCTTCGGGGGGCCCTTCCTGCTCGCTCTGAACCCCCGCCGGGCCCTGCCTCTCTATGCACCTGAGGTCCTGGCCAGCTACCGCCCTGGGAAGACCCCCAACACCACCCCGTATGTGAACTTGCCCCCCCAGGCCTCTGCTCCAACCAGGTGGCTACCCCAGCACGTCACACTGACTGAGGTCCAGGGGACTGTGGGCAGGACCTGCCTGCACCCAGGAGACCGCAGGGTGCCCATTGCTGGCAACCTCTCTCATCTGCTTCCACCCTCCTCCCCCAGACACATCTTTGCTGTTGTGGCATCGGCGTATAGCCTGTCTGAGAGCACAGGGCAGGCCACCTGCATCCTTCTGGGGTGAGTGGTGGCTGAGCCCTCAGGCCACGCTGGAGGGCGATGTGAGGTCCGTATTTGAAACTGCCCGTCCGGTCCACTGCTGGACAGCATCTCTGGACTTGCTAAGACTGTGCCCCTTGAGCGAGGCATCTTGGGGACTTTTTTTGTCTGTCTGGCCTCCTTGCCCTGGATCTATGTTTCTGCATTTCTGGGAGCCTCTCTTAGGATGGGCATCACTTCCAGGTGGGCACATCCCCACTTTGGGGCTCATTTGGGGTCACCCTATGTGCCCCCTCCTGGAGGCCCTGCCAGCCTTTCTCTCCTGCAGTGGGCACAGCGGCTCTGGGAAGACGGAGGCAGCCAAAAAGATGGTGCAGTTCCTACATAGCCTGGAGTGGGAGCAGACAAGGGAGAGAGGGTGTCGGGTGAGGGGCAGCTCGCCATCGCCCAGGGGTCCAAGAGGGACCTTCCCATTCCTCTGGGCCAGGAGAGTGGTCTTCAGGCCTCTGGCATGGCCTAGTGTGGGGAGGGTGGGCTGGGGAGACCGACCCCTCTGTGGGCCGACAGAGCCCCTATATAGTATCCTCGTCTGGGATGCCTCATCAGCGGCTGCTGCACCCTGAGATACTTGAATGTCCCCCCTGCCCACCCAGCTGGACACTGTGCTGCCCCTGCTTCTCAGCTTTGGCCATGCCAAGACAGTCCTCAACGCCAATGCCAGCCGCTTCGGCCAGGTCCTGTGCCTCTGCCTGCAGCAGTGAGTGACGGGGGTCCAGGTGGGCAGGGGCACCCACGGCTGGTTCCCCAGGTTGGGAGCCTGAGACTGCCACCCTTGGGTCCAGCCCTCGGCGGGTCCCATCCGAGCAGGGGCCCCGGGCCATGTGTACCCTGGGCACCCTCACCGTGTCCTGTGCCCACAGTGGGGCCGTCGTAGGTGCTTCTGTGTCACATCCTCTGCTCGAGACCTCGAGGGTGGTGTTTCAGGTACGACCCCGGCCCGCTGCTCCCAGCGTGGGGGAGAGGGAGGTGCTGTGACCCCTCATTCCCCCGGCCTGCCTTCCCCCGGGGGCTTGTCCTTGCTTCCTGGGGCACAAGACCGGGCTGCCGCTCCTGCTAAGCCAGTCCTTCTCCCCCGAGGCCCAGGCTGAGCGGAGCTTCCATGTTTTTTATGAGCTGCTGGCGGGGCTGGACCCTGTGGAACGGGAACAGCTCTCCCTGCAGGGGCCAGAGACCTACTACTACCTCAACCAGGTGAGGGGAGGTGCTCCCCGGTGCCAGGCGACAGGGCCTGCCCAGGGAGGGGTCCCCGCTCGGGGTCTAGACGAGGGAGGCCGTGGGAGGCCCAGCCCCGGCCCCGGCCCCTCACCCCTGAGCTCTGCTGTGCTCAGCAGGGCCGCGCCTGCAGGCTCCAGGACAAGGACGATGCCCAGGACTTCACAGGACTGGTGAGGGCCCTGCAGGCGCTGGGCTTGTGCACCGAGGACTTGACCGCCGTCTGGACTGTGCTGGCCTCCGTCCTGCAGCTGGGCAACATCTGCTTCTCCTCGTCAGAGGTGAGCTTCCGCTGAGGTGCTGGATTGGTGGTTTGGCTCGTCTGCATCATCAGTGGTAACCTCAGAGTGCGGGAGACCACCCGCAGGGCCTCACCGCTGTCCTGGAAAGTGGATGGGTTTCCATCTTTTTATATATATATATATTCATTTTAATTGGAGGCTAATTACAATATTGTGGTGGTTTTGGATTTCCATCTTATAAATCAGAAAACTGAGACTAGGGTCTTCTGCCTCTATACCAATCCCATCCCACTAAGGCACCACCCTAAGATGGGTGCTTGGTGTTAACTGAGCAGCTATGATGTACCTGGGACTGCGTGTGTGTGCGCATGTGTGTGCGTGTATGTGCGTGTGTGTGTGTGTATTTGGGTGGGGGCATCTACACTGAGCTGTTTGCATGATCTTTGTTCCCCAACCAGGGATCAAACTTATACCCTCAGCAGTGATAGAGCAGAGTCCTAACCACGGACCATCAGGGAATTCCCTACATAGAGTTTCTTTTTTTTTTCTAATATTTATTTGGTTGCACCAGGTCTTAGTTATGGCATGAGGGATCTAGTTCCCTGACCAGGGATCAAACCTAGGCCCCTTGCATTGGGAGCATGGAGTCTAAGCCACTGGGAAGTCCATTTAGTGCTCTGGAGAATACCATCACATAAAGCTTATTATTTCCCCTCTAACGACAAGACAGTGGAGGCTCAGAGAGGGGAAGAGACTTGTCAGGGCCACCAGCTAGCACAGAGGTAAAGTCGGATTCACACTCAGGCCCTCAGACTCCAGAGCCAGCCCCTCCCCCCGCCCAGGTCTACCTCTGGGTCATGGGCACCTTGCCAGTCTGAGCGTGGCGCTGCCCCCGTCCATGGGAAGCAGCCAGTTCACAAGCAGAGCGCTCCCTGCTTCCTCCTGCCTCCATCCAGAGGGAGTCCCAGGAGGTGGCCGCTGTGTCCAGCTGGGCTGAGATCCACGCCGCAGCCCGGCTGCTGCGGGTGCCGCCTGAGCGCCTGGAGGGAGCGGTCACCCAGAGAGTCACGGTGAGCTTGGGGGTCCTGGGCAAGGGGGGCCTTAGCAGACCACCCAAAGGCGTGGGGAGCCCCGGAGTGGGCCCTGGGCCTGGTGCACCAGCTGCATATTCTCCACCCTCAGAAGACACTCTATGGCCAGGTCTCGAGATCCCTGCCCGTGGAAAGCGCCATCGATGCCAGGTAGCCCTGGGAACAGGAGAGAGCCGGCAGTGGGCCTGGCCCCTGCTGCACGGGGCTCACTCACCACGCCCCCAGGGACACCCTGGCCAAGGCCCTGTACGCACGGCTCTTCACCTGGCTTCTGAGGACGGCCAACGCGCGGCTGGCGGCCCCAGCAGAGGCAGGCAGCACGGTTGCCATCTCTGTCGTCGATGTCTACGGCTTTGAGGTCACCCCGGGGGTGGGGCCCAGAAAGAGGTGTCCACCTCATCCTGGATTTCCTGGGGACCCCAGAAGCCCTTCTGTGGGGCACACTCATGCACTGCTTGCCTCTCTGACCATAGGATGGTCCATGAGACAGCTGCACGCTCGTAGGTACAGCTGTCTGCCCTGTCCTGTTGTGATGTCACCTCTGGAGAGCCCTGCCTGCTTGGCTTTGTTGCAGGGTCTCATGGAGCCTTGAGGCGGTAAAAGACCCCAGGATGGGTCAGCCTCACTTCCTGTGTCCAAGAGGCTGGGGAAGAAGGGGACTCCCGCAGATCACCCTGAGTTTCCATAAGTTCGTCACCCCTTCCCAGAATATTTGGCCCCCTCAGGCCAGGGAGGAGGGATGAGATGGGCGCCGGTCACTGTCCTCTGCACTTGCCTCCTCTCCACGGCACCTGTGTGTGTGTATGTGTATTCATATGCACATTTGTGTGTACTTTAGAGCATGTACAAAACTCTGTACAAAGCTGCATGAAGCAGGGCTCTGCTAGGCTTGCTGGCCAGGTGTTGGGGGCACAGAGGAAGCAGCCTGGAATTCTAACAGGAGGACTCCTAGAAGGCTTCTTGGAAGCGGCAGCCTGGAACTCTGCTTATGAGAATGTGGCATTTGGATAGTCCCTGAGCTAGGCTGTAGGAAAAGGTGCCTTCCAGACCACAGGATGGCTGTGATCAGAGGCCTGAAAGCTCATAGCAGTGCTGAGGCAGAAGGCAGGGGGACAGCTTGCTGGAGGGGAGGCCCGGCTGGGGCTGGGGCAGCACTGAGGCAGCCGCATGCTGGGCTAGGGTCTTTGGACTTGACCCTGGAGGCGGCAGCATCAGCCCTGGGGCAGCATCCTGCCTGGTGCTGGGAGAATGTGGGCAGCGGTGGGAGTGGGGAGAAGGGCACCAGGCCTGTGTGCTGGCCCCCCTAGTTGCCCCGGCCCCCCCACCTCATGTGGGTGCCCACCTCACTGTTCACGTGCCCCCAGGCCCTGCGGGTCAACGGTCTGGAGCAGCTGTACAACAACCTGGGCAGCGAACGCCTGCAGCTGTGGTACAACCGGCTGCTGCTGGCCCAGGAGGAGGTACAGGACTGGTCTTGGAGGAGGCCGGGGATGCCCAGCTGTTTCCTAGAACAGAGGCCATCCCTGGGGGAGAGAGAGCACTGCACTGAGAGCCCTGCCCCAGAGTCCCCTTGCTGAAGGCCGTCTCAATCCTTCCGAGCTTCAGTTTACTTCTCTGTACAATGGGAGGGTCAGCCCTGCTCTGGCTCGGATGAGGCCCCCCAAGGACACTGGTGGTCTCCACAAACCAAGTGCTGACTGTTCCCAGGAGGAGTGTCGGAGGGAGTTGCTGCCCTGGGTGCCCATCCCCCAGGCCCCGCAGAAGTCCTGCCTGGACTTCCTGGTAGACCAGCCGCACAGCCTCCTGAGTATCCTGGATGCCCAGACACGGCTGTCCCAGGTGAGCCCCTCGTGTTGGGGGACAAGGAGTGGGGGGTGCCTGGTGACCAGGCCAGGGCCAGCAGGGCCTCTCAGGGGAGAAATAAAGTCTGAGGTCCTGGGACCTTGCCCACAGGCCCTCAGCACAGCTTGGGAAGGCAGTGGCCACACTGGGTTCAGATCGCTAGTCTCTGGATAATCCTGAGTGAAATGCTGACCTCTCTGAGAGTCCTCACTGCAGGGGTGGGACCATTGTGCCTGAAGGGCTGGGTGGTGCAGACTGTGCAGGCTGCGCAAGGGGCTTGGGGTTTCATCAAGAGTCTTTGTTATAAATGCTTAAACTCCATAAAATAGCCTCTTACTGGATGACTTTTTTATATGTGAATCTTTTAAAAAAAAACACACACATCCCATCTGTTTAGTGTTTCATTTAAATGTACTGTATCCTTCCCCCTTTTTAATTTTCTTGGCCACACTACAAGGCATGTGGGATCCTACTTCTCTGACCAGGGATCAAACCCACACTCCTGGCATTGGAAGCACAGACTCTTAACCACTGGCCCGCCAGGGAAGTTCCTGGATGGGTTCTTAAAAGTATCTGAAAAACTTGCTCAGAAACACCTGTAACTGTGAGACCAGACTCCCGGACTCATTGTCAAAAGTGCCTTCAAGTCCCCCAGCCCCGTTTCTTTTAAATAATTTTATCAAACGTCTCTAAGCCGCCAAATCTTATTGACTAAGGTGTGCAAGTCTTCCATTTTTTTTCTTGATTGTTCAAAATAGTCCCTGGGAAAGAGGCCGTGCCCTTTATAAAGACTCAGATATGGAGCGACTTCCTAAAAAAGCTTGGGAACCAAACCAAAGCTCGCTGTGTGTTCAGTGTCTGCGGGTTTGGGGGGCAGAGGGGAGAGGCACAGCCCCGCCAGGGGAGCCGCACCTGCAGAGGCCTGAGCATCTCTTCCTCTCATCAGGCCACGGACCACACCTTCCTGCAGAAGTGTCACTATCACCATGGCGACCACCCGTGCTACACCAAGCCCCAGCTGCCCCTTCCCATCTTCACCGTGCGACATTATGCTGGGACGGTCACCTACCAGGTATCGGGTGAGGGCAGAGTGACCCTGGGGAGTCATCTGACGGGTAAGCGGAGTGTGGGGAGGCCTCTTCCAAGGCTTTAACCATCTCTCTCTGCCTGGGCCCCTCTGCCTCACCTAGCGCATGACTCACTGAGCTCTGGGCAAGCATTGTGGGATGGGGGAGTCAAGGCCTTGGGACCCTCCAGACCCAGAGGGGCAGAGCATATAGATGGGACCTGGCTCTGATGACCTCAGGGAGTCTGCTTCTCCTTCTGTGCCTCCATTGTCCTCATCTGTAAAATGGGAAGGGGAACCTGTCCTATAGCATTGTCCTGAGGATTAATGTAATTCCATGGAAGTGGTGGGACAGGTGCCTGGCACATCCGGGTACTCAGTAAAGGGACCTCCTCTCCCCCTTCTGAGTTTCATGATGACTGCACACCTACCCAGGGGGAGAGCTTCAAGGGGGTGGGGGCCTGGTATAAATGGTATATTCGGGTGGCTGGTTTGGAGTGGAGCAAGTCATCCTTGTGGGTGGGAAGTGGTATCTCACTGTGGTTTTGATTTGCATTTCTCTAGTGATTAATGATGTTGAGCATCTCTTCATGTGCTCCTTGGCCATTTGTGTGTCTTTCCTAGAGAAATGCCTATTCAATTCCTTTGTCCATTTTTGAATTGTGTTGTTGTTTTTTTAAACTGAACTGAAGGAGTTCTGGGTATTAATCTAGATATTAATCCTTTATCTGATATGTGATAATTCCTTCCATTTTGTGGGCTGTCTTTTCACTCTCAACACTATATTCTGATGCACAAGAGGTTTGCATTTTAATGAAATCCAGCTTATTTTTCCTTTGTTGCCTGTGCTTTTTGTGTCTATTCAGGAAATCATTGCCAAATCCAGTGTCATGAAGCTTTCTCTCTTTGTTTTCTTCTAAGAGTCTTATGGTTTCACGTCTTACATTTAGGTCTTTGATCCTTCTATTTTGAGTTGATTTTGGTACATGGTGTGAGATGAAAGGCCACCTTTGAAGTTGAACTGTTAACAGAGGGAAGAGGTTGGGTCACTTGCCAAAGGGACTGGCTTCCACACCCGCCTTCTCTCCTGACTTCCCCTCCCCACCTCACATTGTCTCTCGCAGGTTCACAAGTTTCTAAACAGAAACCGGGATCATCTTGACCCTGCCGTGGTGGAGATGCTTGCCCAGAGCCAGCTCCAGGTGCCCCTGCTGGCCATCCTGTACCCCCCGACCCTGTTCTGTCCTCCTCGCCCAGACAGTCTTGCCCAAGGGGCTGGCCTTCCAGATCCTGGCACCTTGAACCTGTGGCTGGCCCACCCCAGTGCCCCAGGGAGTGGCGATGGGGGGGCAGGCTGGGCTGTGGACAGGCCTGGCGAGCCGGCGCAGTCCCTGTCTCACCCCGCAGCTGGTGAGCAGCCTGTTCCAGGAAGCAGAGCCTGATGAGTTCGGGGGAGGACCGGGCAAACCCACTCTGGCCGCTCGCTTCCAGAAGTCCCTGGGGGACCTCCTAGCCCAGCTGGGCAGGTGAGAATAGCGCCCCCACACCTGACCCCCGGGAGTTTGAATAGGGGGCCAGTCTGTGCTCACGTGACTCCCCTTTCCACCCACGAGGAGCCATGTCTGCTTCATCCAGTGCCTCAACCCCAATCCAGGAAAGGTGAGCCCTCCCAGCACCTGGCCGCAGAGCCCTCCCGTCCCTGCCCTGCCCTCTCAGCACCCCCGCCCCTCCCGTGCCCTGCCCCGTGCTCCCCATGGCTGTGAGCCCCTCGACTCCATGTCCTTGGCTCTGCCGTGCTGCCTGGCCACAGCTTCCAGACCTCTTCGACGTGGATCATGTGGCAGAACAACTGCGCCAGGCGGGCATCCTGGAGGCAGTGTGTACCCGCAGTGCCAACTTCCCCATTCGCCTGCCCTTCCAGGTCTTCCTGGACAGGTAGGGCCCGGGATGGGGGGAAGCAGGCACCTCAGGGCCAGGACTCACTAAGCAGGACCCCCTGGAGAGGCTGGCGGACCTGGGGCTCCTTCTGGGGAAGATGGACCCACTTTCCCAGGGACCCTGGGCCAGCTGTCCAGTCCTCCCTTCTTCCATTCTCTCTCTCCTTCTCTCCCCCCACTTGTGTCTCCTTCCACTACTCATTAGTCACCCCTACGCCTCTGCATACCTCTGTGCATTCAGGCACCTCTCCTCCTCTTAGCAAACCTCTCCTGGGTGTCTGGCACATAGTAGGTGCTTTCCATAATCAGTGTTGAATGCCTTACAGACTGAATGGACCCGAGGGGCTCGGGGGTCAAATGAGTGTGGGGAGAGGTGCTCATGTGCTTGTTCTGACTTGAGTTATCCATCCCTGGGCAGATTCCGGGCCCTGGGGACCGAGGAGCAGGGCGAGCTCTCTGACCGGGAAAGGTGTGGCATCATCCTGGACCAGGTGCTGGCGGCTGAGTCACCGCTCTGTCACCTGGGAGCCACCCAGGTGGGTGGTGTGTGTGTGCAGAGAGGCAGGGAGGGCTGGCAAGTGGGAGGAGCATTCTGGGATCCTCTCAGAATCTGGTGGTCCTTCCAGGTGGTGGGGAGACAGAGTAGGCTGGGTGTCCCGGGCACCCCAGGAGAACCGGTTGCCTGGAAAGAGGCTGAGGGCTCGGGAGAAGGGCAGGGTGGTCCCCGCCTACACATCTGGCCTGCCTCCAGCCCACACCTCTGCCCCCAGGTATGGCTGCGGGAGCCGGGCTGGCAGCGGCTGGAGCAGTGCCGGGCCCAGCAGCGCGACCAGGCCCTGCTGACCCTGCACCGAGGCCTCCGCGTCTGCATCTCCCACCAGCGCCTCCGGCTCCTGCCGCGGAAGCAGGCTCGTGTGCATGGGCTCCAGGCCAGGTGTGCGGGGGGCGCTGAGACTGTAGGCCTCCTCAGCGTGGTGGGGCAGGCTCTGGGAGACATAGGGCCTCGAGGCAAGCCTGTCTGCCTGCATCCCATTGGCACTGGACTCCTCTTGCCGACACCCCTGCCCATACCTCTGCTGTCTCTTCTTGGATGCCCCCAGCCACGAGGAGCTCATTACCTGCTGAGGCCACTCAAGCCTGCTGCCTTGGCTCCGTGACTCGTGTTTCGCACTGTTCCGATCTGCCGCGGCCTCCGCTGCTGCCTGTGGGTTTCCTTTAGTTGCAATAAGCAGGCGCTGCTCTTCCTTGTGCTGCAACGGCTTCCCGTGGCCGCGGCCTCTCATTGCGGAGCGCGGGCTCGAGTACAAACACCGGCTTCAGTAGTCGTGGCTCATGGGCTCAGTTGCTCAATGGTATGTGGGATCTTCCTGGACCAGGGATTGATCCCATATCCCTCACATCGGCAGGCAGATTCTTAACCACTGGACCACCAGGAAAGTCCAACTGTCCTTTTTTCTAGTCCATTCTCCACTCTGCAACAAGAATACTCTCTCTCTTTTTTTTTTGGCTGCAGTAGGTCTTAATTGAAGCATGCGGGATCGTTGGTTGTGGCATGTGGAATCTATTAATAGCTCCCTGACCAGGGGTCACACCCAGGTCTCCTGCATCGCAGGCAGATTCTTTACTGTCTAAGCCACCAGGGACGTCCCTCCAAATCGTTTCATCACCAGCAAGAACTCTGTACCTGTTCAACAATCATACCCCACGCCCCCTTCCCTCCAGCCCCTGGTAACTCCCAGTATACCTTCTGTTTCTGTGAATTTGCCTATTCTAGACATGTCATCTAAGTTGACTCATACGATATCTCCCTTTACATCTGGGTTATTGCACTAAACATATTTTCAGGGTTTGTCCCTTTTATAACATGTGTCAGAACATCATATATTTTTTATACCTGGAAATTGTTCCGTTGTGTAAGTGGACCACAGCCGTTTATCCATATATCTGTTGAGTGTGCATGTGGGTTGTTTCTGCCTTTGGGCTTATTGCAAATAAGGCTGCTATAAACATGAGCATGCAAGGTCAAATCTCTGCTTTCAGTTCTTTTGGGTCTTTACTTTGGAGTGGAATTCCAAGTTATCTGGTAATTCTGTCTTTACCTTTTTGAGGATTTGCCAGATTGTTCTCCATAGTGGCTACACCATTTTACCTTCTTACCAGCGGTGTGTGCAGCTTCCAGTTTCACTACATCCTTGCCAAGACTTGTTATTTTCTGCTGTTTAAATTATCGCCAATCTAGTGGATGTGAGTCGGAGACGACTGAGCGACTTCACTTTCTCTTTTCACTTTCATGCATTGGAGAAGGAAATGGCAACCCACTCAAGTGTTCTTGCCTGGAGAACCCCAGGGACAGGAGAGCCTGGTGGGCTGCTGTCTATAGGGTCGCACAGAGTCGGACACGACTGAAGCGACTTAGCAGCAGCAGTAGCAGTGGATGTGAAGTGGCATTTCCTTGTGGTTTTGATTTGCATTTCTCTAACGACTAGTGGTGCTGAGCGTCTTTTCATGTTCTCCTGGGCCATCTGTGTGTCTCTTTGGAGAAACAACGATTCAAGTCCTCTGCTTGATTTTTAATTGGGTGGTTTGTTTCTTATTGAGTTGTAGGCATTCTTTATATATTATGGGTACTAAACTTATCAAATATTTGATTTACAAGCAGTCTCCTCTCTTTTATTTTTTTTAGTCTCCTCTCTTGATAGTGTACTTTGATGTAAAAAAAAGCTGTAGATTTATTTTTTATTGAAGTATATTGGTTTACAATGTTGCAGGTATATAGCAAAGTAACTCCGTTACAAATATATACATGCATATATATCTCTATATATATTCTTTTACAGATTCTTTTCCACTATAGGTAATTATAAGACAGTGAATATTATTCTTTTCTATATTCTATATAGATATATATGTATGTATACATTTGTAACTGAATTACTTTGCTATATACCAGCAACATTGTAAACCAGTATATTTCAATAAAAAATAAGATCCTTGTTGTTTATCTATTTCATATCTAGTAGTGTATATAGTCCGGAGAAGGCAATGGCATCCCACTCCAGTACTCTTGCCTGGAAACTCCCATGGATGGAGGAGCCTGGTAGGCTGCAATCCATGGGGTCACTGAGTCAGACACGACTGAGCAACTTCACTTTCACTTTTCACTTTCATGCATTGGAGAAGGAAATGGCAACCCACTCCAGTGTTCTTGCCTGGAGAATCCCAGGGACGGCGGAGCCCAATGGGCTGCCGTCTGTGGGGTCGCACAGAGTCGGACACGACTGAAGCGACTTAGCAGCAGCAGTAGCAGTGGATGTGAAGTGGCATTTCCTTGTGGTTTTGATTTGCATTTCTCTAACGACTAGTGGTGCTGAGCGTCTTTTCATGTTCTCCTGGGCCATCTGTGTGTCTCTTTGGAGAAACAACGATTCAAGTCCTCTGCTTGATTTTTAATTGGGTGGTTTGTTTCTTATTGAGTTGTAGGCATTCTTTATATATTATGGGTACTAAACTTATCAAATATTTGATTTACAAGCAGTCTCCTCTCTTTTATTTTTTTTAGTCTCCTCTCTTGATAGTGTACTTTGATGTAAAAAAAAGCTGTAGATTTATTTTTTATTGAAGTATATTGGTTTACAATGTTGCAGGTATATAGCAAAGTAACTCCGTTACAAATATATACATGCATATATATCTCTATATATATTCTTTTACAGATTCTTTTCCACTATAGGTAATTATAAGACAGTGAATATTATTCTTTTCTATATTCTATATAGATATATATGTATGTATACATTTGTAACTGAATTACTTTGCTATATACCAGCAACATTGTAAACCAGTATATTTCAATAAAAAATAAGATCCTTGTTGTTTATCTATTTCATATCTAGTAGTGTATATAGTCCGGAGAAGGCAATGGCATCCCACTCCAGTACTCTTGCCTGGAAACTCCCATGGATGGAGGAGCCTGGTAGGCTGCAGTCCATGGGGTCGCTGAGTCAGACACGACTGAGCGACTTCACTTTCACTTTTCACTTTCATGCATTGGAGAAGGAAATGGCAACCCACTCCAGTGTTCTTGCCTGGAGAATCCCAGGGATGGCGGAGCCCAGTGGGCTGCCGTCTATGGGGTCACACAGAGTCGGACACGACTGAAGTGACTTAGCAGCAGCAGCAGTAGCAGCAATATATCNGACACGACTGAGCAACTTCACTTTCACTTTTCACTTTCATGCATTGGAGAAGGAAATGGCAACCCACTCCAGTGTTCTTGCCTGGAGAATCCCAGGGACGGCGGAGCCCAATGGGCTGCCGTCTGTGGGGTCGCACAGAGTCGGACACGACTGAAGCGACTTAGCAGCAGCAGCAGCAGTGTATATAGTCGGAGAAGGCAATGGCACCCCACTCCAGTACCCTTGCCTGGAAAATCCCATGGATGGAGGAACTTGGTGAGCTGCAGTCCATGGGGTCGCTAGAAGTTGGACACGACTGAGCGACTTCACTTTCACCTTTCACTTTCATGCATTGGAGAAGGAAATGGCAATCAACTCCAATGTGCTTGCCTGGAGAATCGCAGGGATGGCGGAGCCTGGTAGGCTGCCATCTCTGGGGTCGCACAGGGTCGGACACGACTGAAGCGATGCAGCAGTAGCAGTGTATGTAGATTAATTTTTAAATATTTATCATGCTCGGGGCTGCTTCCTTGAGAAGTCTGGTCTTTCTTATATCTGGAAAATTCTCAAAGATATTGTCTCTTCAGGGACCTATTAGACTTCCCGAGATGTAATTTTTTTCATTTTTAGGAGTTCTTCTTGGGGGGAGGGAAAAAAAGTTCTGTTTCTTAAATAGTAGTGTGCCAGACTCTATTCCAAACACACCTCTTAATTCATTTCATCTTCTTGTGGAGCAGACAGTCCAATAATTCTCCTTTTAGAGGTGATGAAAGTAAAACACAAAGAGGTCAAGTAGGGAATTCTCCGGCGGTCCAGTGGTTAGGACTCAACACTTCACTGTCAAGGGTGTGGGTTCAATCCCTGGTCAGGAATCTAAGATCCTACAAGCCACGAGCATATGAAAAAAAACCCCAAAACCCAGAGAGGTAAAGACCTGATCCAAGACCGCTGTGACGAAACAGTAGAGGAACACGCCCGGGGGGCCGGCTCCAGAGCCTCAGGCCTCAGCCCCCCGTGCACAGCAGCCTCTGGGTTCACTTGCTCTTCTGTCCTGTCCTTTCCCTGTTGCTTGTTAGGCAGCCGGGCGCTTCACTGGGGTCTGGTTTTACACTCATGTCTTGACGTGGGGGATCTGGGTATTGGGTGTGAACGCGGACTCCTCACCAGCCCCCTTCCCGGCCTCCAGGAAGCGGTACCTCCGGCGGCGGGCAGCTCTGGGGCAGCTGAACACCATCCTGCTGGCGGCCCGGCCCCTGCTCTGGAGACGGCGGAGACCGCAGGTGAAGCCCACGGGTGGGGTGCTGCCTGGGGTGTGCTCAGGGGAGAAGCCAAACAAGCCTTTGCTGGTCAAGCTGGCTGAACGAAGACAGTGACCACCGTCCACGCCCAGCCACGCAAGGGGCGAGGCTTCAGGGACCACTGCTGGCGGAGCGTCCCATCCCCGCTGCCTGGCTGGGGCAGCCTGGGGCCTCTGGGAGCTCATCACCTTCCTTCATGCCAGGGCCTGACTCTCTCTGCCTGCTGGGTGCCTCCCTCCCCTCCGGGGGCCCCTTGGGCTGCTCCCTGTCTTGCCCGATGACTCCGACGTGAGGGCCATAAAGCAGCTCGAAGGTCAATGCCTACACGCCGCCCCCCTCTCCTGCCCCTCCCTGCCTGGACTTTGTCCCTCAGGGACCATTACTTCCCTTCCTGCTGCCCTCTTCCCGGTCCTGGCAGACAGGCAGCAACACCCACAGCGCTTCGGCTGGTGAGGGCTCTGGAGGGGCGAGGGGCAGACGCCAGCCCCCTGGGGTCCATCCACACCTGTTCCGCTGGTGCCCAGGCCTCCTGGGAGGAGGAGGGGTCAGCTGAACTGCCCAGCGAGCAAGGAACCTCAAGGGAGCTCGGGGTGACACTTCACAGGGACAACATCTCCTCCCGCATCTCCCCCAACAGCTTGGGCATCAGCGCAGCTGGCACAGCATCGGGGCCTTCGAGACGGTGCCAAGCATGGTAGGTGGCCTGGAAGCTGGAGAATGTCTGCTGGGTCGTGAGCCTGTTGAACCTGGCCTGGCTTGAGGGGGAGCGTGGGGTCCGATGGGTGCTGAGATGGGTCCTGTCCTCAGGCCCATCCATTGTGTCCCCCAAGAAGAGGCCTGGGTGCCCTTGGTTTCCCTCTGAGGGCTTGAGGGGCCCCATTGGAGTGCCCAGGACTAGAATCCTTGGTCTCTGGAGGGGAAGCTTATAGCCCTGGGGGTGAGGAGGGCCCCTGGGTCCCTGTGCCCCTCCCTGAGTTTCTGGTCAATTGCTCCTCTCCACCAGGAGCTGGGGCGCTTGGAGATCCCGGCTGAGCTCGCTGTCATGCTGAAGACAGCGGAAGGTGAGTCGTGATGGGCCTCGTTCTTCCATGACCCCCTCCTCTCCCGGTGACCACTCCCTCTGATGCTCTCTCTGGGTGCCCCCAGCTCACTGCCCGGCTCCCTCTGCACTGGAGCCAGGGGGTGGGGGGGGTGCTGATGCTGGGAGGTGGAGGTGACACCAGAGCCAGTCGCCTTACCTGGGCGTTTCTGGGCTGCCTCCCGTGTCATCCCAGGCCGTCAGCACGCCCGGGTCCAGAGCATCACCGAGGCCATGCCCCCGGAAGTTCCCGCCCGGCCCAGCCTGACCCTCCCACCTGACATCAACCAGTTCCCCTTCTCCAGCTTCATCTCCATCGGCTTTCAGGTGCACTTCCAGGCCTCAGCTCTGCTGGCTGCTGCCCAAATTTCCCCAGACACACGCCCCCAAACACAGGCAGAAGCTGTGTTTGTCCTTCTTTCTCCAACCCTCTCCTCCATCTCCTGTTGTGGGGATTGTGGATGCAACTGTGTTGCTCGGAAAATCCGCTGAACCCACATCTCAGTCTATTGTTACTTATCAGTGGTGCCACACCTTTGTTAAACCTGCGGCATTGCCCTGCCATTGAACGCTGAAGTTGTGCCGTTAAAGCGTGTTTAATGACAAGGCAGAGTGTCCAGGCAACAGGGTTGGAAACAGAAGCAAGATTCAAAAGTGGTCATCGAGCACGGTCCCGATGTTCCAGGCAACAGCCGGGCGGGTGGGGAGATGACGTGTGTACCTTCACACAGGAAGTAAGACTAGGAAGAAAGAGGTGAAAATGTTAACTCTGGTTATACCTCGCAGTGGCACATTGATGGATTTTATTCTTCATCCTTTTCCCTGTTTTCTGAGTTTTCCATATGCACGGGCTTTAGTTTTCTAATCAGAAAGAGTAATTTAGCTGTGTGGTTTCTAGTATTTATTTTATTTATTATTATTATTTTTTAGAGCTTCCATTTTATTTTACCTTACAGTACTCTATTGGTTTTGGCATACATTGACATGAATCTGCCACGGGTGTACATGAACTCCCAAACATGAACCCCCCTCTAGTATTTATTTTTGTCTTGGCTGTGCTGCGTCTTTGGCGCTGAGCGTGCTCCCTGGTTGCAGCAAGCAGGCTCCTCATTGCGGTGGCTTTTCTCGTTACGAAACAGAGGCTCTAGGGTGCGGGCTTCAGAAATCGTGGGGCGCGGGGTCAGGAGTTGTGGCGCATGGGGTTAGTGGCCCCGTGGCATGTGGGATCTTCCTGGACCAGGGAACAAACCAGTGTCCCCTACATTGGCAGGTGGTTTCTTAGCCACTGGACCACCAGGGAAGCCCAATCAAGCTGTATTTTTAAGGCGTTTTTTCCTCTCCAGCCCACCTTCCTCTCGTACGTTCCTTCGGGGCTCCCTCAGCCCTGTGTCTGGCAGGTCAGCACGGATCAGCCTCTGCTCAGGCACATGGCACCCCCTCTTCCTTGCAGGAGCCCTCCTTGCCCCACCCTGGGCAGCTGCTGACCAAGCCCCTTACCCAGCTGGACGGTGAGAACCCTCAGCATGCCCTGGATATCAACAAGGTGGTGAGTGACCCAGCGGGGAGGGGACAGGGTGGGCCCGTGGCGGGGTGCTGGCGGGCACAGGGAGCCCTGCACGACCTGCCTCCCCTGGCTTGGTGTCCTCAGATGCTGTGGCTGCTGGGGGACGCGTCACTGGCGCCCTGGCAGGAGCAGACCATGGGCCAGTACCTGGTGCAGCAGGGGCAGCGCCGGCCGGGGCTGCGCGATGAGCTCTTCAGCCAGCTGGTGGCCCAGCTCTGGCGCAACCCCGACGAGCAGCAGAGCCAGCGCAGCTGGGCCCTCATGGCCGTCCTGCTCAGCGCCTTCCCGCCGATGCACACCCTTCAGAAGCCACTGCTCAAGTAGGGGGCTCAGTGGGTGGGGGGCCCCGCGGACGGGGTCAGCAGGCCACCCCAGGCTCACAGCAGCCCTGTGCTGTGCCCGCAGGTTTGTCTCCGACCAGGCCCCCAGGGGCATGGCAGCGCTGTGCCAACACAAGCTGCTGGGGGCCCTGGAGCAGACGCAGCTGGACCCTGGGTCTGCCCGGGCCCACCCCCCAACTCAGCTCGAGTGGACAGCCGGATGGAGGCGGGGCCGCATGGCGCTGGACGTGTCCACCTTCAGCGGTGAGGCACGCGTCCTGCTCAGGGCTCCCACGGCAGAGTCTGCCCGGCACCCTCGCCCTCCCCAGACCCCCTTCCCACCTCAGCCCTCCCGATGTGACCTTGACCTCCCTGTCATCCTGCTGGTGGGACCCCAATAGGACAGCACCCCTTTCCCCGTCAGGGTGGACCCTGCTGTCGCTCACTCTCACCGCTACCCCTCATCCTTGCAGAGGAGTGCTACTCGGCCGAGGTGGAGTCCTGGACCACGGGGGAGCAGTTGGCCGGGTGGATTCTACAGAGCAGGTCTGGGGGCCAGGGATGGGGAGTCTGGCCGACGCTGACCGTTGTCCCATCCTCCTTCTGAGTCCTCCTCGCCCTCCCAGCCTGCTGTCCCGCCGAGCACCTTCTGCGGCTGCTCCTGAAGGCCAAGGCCTGCTGCCCAAGGGGTGGGGGCGAGGTGTGGGGGTCGGCGTGCAGGGTCTAGACAGCAGATTCCAGATGGAGGGCAAGTAGGGAGTATTCCTGCTAGATTTGGCCCAGATTCTGATCAAATTGGTAAATACAGCAGAAAAATACATGAAAACAAACAAAAACAAATACATCAGAGCCAACGCAGAGGTAGAAAAGCCCGGAAACCGGGTCCTCTCGCCCCCTCTGCAAGTGCCTCCCCCGCCGCACCCCCGGGTCCTTGCCGCTTCCGATGGTCGCCTGCCTGGCTGGCCACCGTCCTCCCCGCCCCGTCTCGCCCGGATGGTCACCTGCCTGGCTGGCCACCGTCCTCCCTGGCTGACCACCGTCCTCCCTGCCCCTGTCTCGCCCAGAGGCCTGGACCCGCCCCCGCGTGGCTGGTCTGTGTCACTGCACTGCAGGGACTCCTGGNTCCTCCCCGCCCCGTCTCGCCCGGATGGTCACCTGCCTGGCTGGCCACCGTCCTCCCTGGCTGACCACCGTCCTCCCTGCCCCTGTCTCGCCCAGAGGCCTGGACCCGCCCCCGCGTGGCTGGTCTGTGTCACTGCACTGCAGGGACTCCTGGAGGGACTTGGCCGGCTGTGACTTCGTGCTGGACTTGATCGGCCAGACCGAGGACCCGGGGGACCCGGCCAGGCCCCATAGCTACCCCATCGGCCCCCGTGGCCTGTAGGTGCCACCCCAGCACCCCTGGCCTGTTCCTGTCCCTATCCTGTCATAGGCGACCCCACTGCCACCCCGTCATATCCTGGGGTTCCCTGGTGCTGCCACAGGTCCAGCCCCCAAGCCTCCTCCCATCCCGTGGGGATGACCCCGACACCCCCACCCCCACCCTGCTCCTCTCCACAGCAGCTTCTACACCTTGCCTCAGCCTGGGCACCCCACCTCCTTAGCTGGGGCTCCATGGCTGGAGGTGGCCCCGCGAACCCCTTAGCTGGGCCCACTGTCTCCTGCAGAGCCGAGAACATCCCCCTGGCCCCCAGCATCCAGGCCCCCTCACTGCCCCCAGGCCCACCTCCGGGTCCAGCCCCAACACTGCCCAGCAGGGGGTGCACAGGTAAGGTGGGGGAGGGCACACTCAGGTGGGCAGGCCAATGAGAATGGGTTTGCAGGAAGCCCCTGCCCCTGGCAGGTGACGCCAGCCCTCCGTAGGTGAGTCCCGGACCTCAGGGAGCCTGGATGGCTTCCTGGACCACCTCTTCGAGCCTGTCCTCTCCCCCGGCCTCAGCGTGAGTGTCCTGCGCCCCAGCCCACCCCAGTCCCTCCCGTTCTGGGGCCTCTGCTGCCCCTCCTGGCCCTCCTAGGGCTCTAGCTCTGACCTTTTGACCTGTGACCTTTGCCTTCACAGGATCTGGAGCAAGGCAGGGCTCTGACTGGCCGCATGAAGGGAGGGGGTGCCATGGGGCCCATGCAGCAAGGCAGCTACCCCATGGGTGAGTGGGGGGCTGAGCCCATCTGGGGTCTCCCTGCCCACGGACAGGGGGAGGCATGGCCCAGGCTTCCCACGCAGCTGCCGTCAGAGCTCCAGCCCGCACCCCGGTGGCCCGTGCTCCTCTCCTCGCCTGGGGCTGGAGGGAGGCTGTCTGGGGGCCCAGGTGGGCACTGATGTGGGAGGACCCTGTCCCCACAGTGTACCCAGGGATGGTGCAGATGCCCAGCTACCAGCCAGCCATGATGCCGGCACCCATGCCCATGATGCCAGCCATGGGGCCAGTCCCAGGTAAGACTGGACTGTGGCCACCCGGTCCCTTCTTCGGGGGGTGGGGGTGTGGTGGACCGGGCCTGGAGGAGGGAAGGTCCCGCCTGGAGGGCACAGTGGGCATGGGCTGGGAGCTCGGCCACACGCTAACCCGCCCTGACTGCCTGCCTGTCCGCCACGCCCCAGCCATGGTGGTACCACCACAGCCGCCGCCCGCGCTTCCCAGCATGGACGTGAGGCAGCTGGCGGCCCAGCAGCAGGACTTCATCAACCAGCAGGCGCGGATCCTGGTGAGGACGGGCAGGGCCCATGGATCGCCTCGTGGGTACCAGCCCTCAGGGAGAGACGAGGCTGGCTCTCATCCAGCGCATCACGCCCTGTCCATCAGGCCCAGCAGATGACCACCCAGGCCATGACCTTGTCCCTGGAGCAGCAGGCAAAGCAACTCCAGAAGCAGAGTCAGGCCCTGGCCCCGGCCCCAGCCCCAGCCGCAGCTCCAGCCGCAGCTCCAGCCCCAGCCGCGGCCCCGGCCCCAGCCCCTAGAGCAGCTTCCCCGACCTCACCTCCTCCGGCCATCACCCACAAGCCCAAGAGGACACCCACCAGCCAGAAGGAGCCAGAGAGTGGCCTGGAGTTGGTAGGTGCCCACCTGAGGGTGAGGAGCCAAGGCTGGGGAGATGGCAGGGCCTGGGATGGGCAGCCGGCTTCAGGGCTGCAGACGTGGGAGACGTGGGGGGTTGGGGATGGGGCCGCAGGGCGATGCAGAAAAGATGCTGCCCAGCCTCAGCCCCACAGTCTCCGAGTGGGTGCGCTGTGGGAGCGGCAACTTGGCCATGCTCCCTCTGTTCCCCTTCCTGCCAGCAGGAGGCCCCGCAGGAGGCTGAAGACAGGCACCTAAGGCCCAGGAGCTTCCAACAGAAACGAGACTATTTTCAGAAATTGGGTGAGTGCCCTTGGGGAGCCAATCAGACACAGAGACTCAGACACCGCCCCAGCCTGGCCAGGGAATGGGGGGTAGCCCTCTGGTCCGGGTGGCCCATCCAGGAGCCCGATGTGCTTAGTCGCAACGGACTGTAGCCTGCCAGGCGCCTCTGTCCACGGCGATTCTCCAGGCAAGGATTCTGGAGTGGGTTGCCATAACCTCCTCCAGGGGATCTTCCCGACTCAGAGACTGAACCCAGGTCTCCTGCATTGCAGGCAGGATTCTCTACCATCTGAGCCACCAGGGAAGCTCAGAGGGGTGAGCCAAGTGGACGGTAATAGACAGGACCAACTGGGGGGCATTTACAGGGCAGCAGCCGAGCAAGGTGAAGACCATGAAGCCGCCAGCCAAGGTGAAGATCCCCCAGGCAGAGGTGCAGGACGAGGAGCCAGCAGAGGAGGAACAGAGAGCAGGCGGTGAGGAGGAGGGGGGCAGGCTGGGCCTCTGGGGTTCTGCACAGGGTCTCATGTCTTGCCTTTCTTCCTGGGCAGGGCCCTCACCTCCGCCTCCCCCGGTGGTGAAGAAGGTGCCACCGTCCCAAGGTGCAGCCAGAGCTGCACCGGAGGCTGAGGCTGAGCCGGCCACGGAGGTGGGGCCTGGCAGGGGGCACAGGCCTGCCGGGGGCAAAGCCGTGGTGCGTAGCTCGGACCCTGAGCCCTGGCGGGCAGAGCCCAGCAGGGAGATCCGCAACATCATCCGCATGTACCAGAGCCGCCCCGGCCCTGTGCCTGTGCCCGTGCAGCCGGCGAGGTGCCAGGGGAAGTGAGGAGGGGAGGGAGGAGGGGAGAGGAAAGAGGGGAGGGGGAGGAGGGGCTAACCGCTCCCCAGAGAGTCACCCTGTGAACTCATGATCTCTTCCTTCTTTCAGGAAGCCCCCCCAAAGTTTCCTAAAGAAAAACAACCCTAAGGATGAGGCTCTGGCTAAGTTGGGGATCAATGGTGCCTCCTCGCCCCCTCAGGTGAGGTGCCCTCTGGTCCAGAGCATGGCCACTCCATTCTGGAATCCTCCTGAGGCTCCTTGGGGTGAACTTGGCCCCGGGTCACAGCCTCTGTGTGTTCCCTGCCTCCCCAGACGCTGTCCCCCAGCCCAGGGAAGGCCCCCCCACCAGCCGTGGCCCCTCGACCCAGGGCCCGACCACGGCTGATGACCTCCAGCTCCATCAAGGAGAAGCAGGGGCCCCTTCAAGAGCTGTTTGGCCAGAACCCACCCACTGCCCAGAAACTGCCCCCTCCGCCCGCGCCTCCACTGCCTCCGCCCTGGGAGCCAGCGAGCCCTCCAGCTGAGCCCCGCAGTAAGGAACCCCACGTTCCTGCACGGTGGGCTTTGGGGGGGCTTGGTGGGGGGATTCCCAAAGGCCGCTCGGAGCTCACAGCACCGAGGTCAGTGGCTTGGGCTTCCGGACTTTGGAGCCATGGGCGAGGAGCCCCACCTTCTGCGTTCCTGCGGGGGGCAGGGCCGGGGCACCCCCGGGGCCTATCTGGCACAGACGGACTGTCACACACAGGGCGTTGGCCCCGGCAGGAATTTAGTGGCCCTGCTGACGTGGTCAGGGAGGCCCCGCGCACGTCTGGGACAGCCGGAGGCGGGAGTTGGGACGGCGGGTCGGAGGGAGGCGGCAGAGGTGGGCCTGGCCAGGCGTGCGAGGCTCCGGGGAGGAGGGTCTTCTCTGCCTGCGCCCCCATCACCCCGTGCCCCCAGGCAGGTCCGCACCCGATGCTCTTCGGCCCCTCCATCTGCCAGGTTTGGTGGAGCCCATGGGGGACCAGGGGGTCTCCACCCAGCTGCTCGTGCCCTCCGGCAGCGTGTGCTTCTCCTACGCCAGCGCCCCCTGGAGGCTGTTCCTGCGCAAGGAGGTGGGCACCAGGGTGGGCTTCAACCCACCCGCTCTGGGTGAGGGGCGGGGCACAGGCTGTGGAGGAGCCAGCCTGGGACCCCGGCATTGGCTCCCCTCTGCCCACCTCCTGGCCTGGTTTAGTCTGAGCGCAGGAGGCAAGGTGGGGCAGGAGCCGGGCTGGCGGGGAACCACCCCGGCCACTCTCGGTCTCCCGTGCCCCCCATCCAGGTGTTCTACCCCCGGGAGAACTTCGGCCACCCCTACTGCCTCAGGCTCCTCTGCGAGCAGGTGAGCACCCCGCCCCGCAGGGGTATGTGCAGACAGACCGCGCTCGCCACCCCTGGCCAAGTTACCATCGTGGGGCGCTGGCGTGCTTCAAGCCCTGCCTTCCTTGATTTATTCCTCACAACATCCTTCAGAATGAGGACTGTTTTTGACTTCCGTGTGTTAGTCTCTCAGTCCTGTCCAGTTCTTTGCAACTCCATGGCCCACCAGGCTCCGCTGTCCATGGGATTCTCCAAGGCAAGAACACTGGAGTGGGTTGCCATGCCCTCCTCCGGGGAATCTTCCCGACCCAGAAATCGAACCCAGGTCTTCCGCATTGCAGGCAGATTCTTTTTTGTCTGAGCCACCAGGGAAGCCCCTTTTTGACTCATAACGAGGATTCAAAATGAAGCGTATGCAGCACCCAGCACAGGCCAGGCACAAGCAGGTGCTCGCTGGCGCCTGCCTGCCGCCTGTGGATGCTCCCAGAGGCTCGGGTTTGCTCCCCCCAGTTCTACAGCACCCCTCCTCCCCCACGTCTGTTCTTTCAGGGATGCTTAGCTGAAGGAGGAGCAGCAGCTCGACTAGTGCAGGCCGCTGGGGGGGCAGGTGGGAGCTCTGAGTGGACGCGGCCCTGAGCTTGGAAGCCCCTGCGTCCCTCAGCGTCACGTCCACGGGGCTCTGCAGCTTTTCCTCCACGCATGGCTGCATCTGGGGTGCGCGGAGGCCTCGGGACCGGGTGGTGACTGCCTGGCTTGCCCCCCAGATCCTAAGGGACACCTTTGCCGAGTCCTGCATCCGCATCTCCCAGGACGAGAGGCGCAAGATGAAAGACCTGCTGGGTAGGGTCCAGGGACCGCGGGAGGCTCAGGGAGCTGGGTGACGGGGGTTGGGCCTGTCCAGAGGGAGGGTGTAAACTCTGGGGTCCCCGCTGTGAAGGAGCCTGGGGACAGGCTGGGGCTCTTCCTGCTGCAGGAGACCTGGAGGTGGGCCTGGACTCACTGGACACGGCTGAGGACGGTGTCAAGAAGCGCATCGTGGTGGCTGCCAGGGACAACTGGGCCAATTACTTCTCCCGCATCTTCCCTGTCTCGGTCAGTGAGGCTGGGGATGGCAGCGGGCTGGGTGCCAGCTGGATCCCTCGGCAGCAGGATGAGAGCTGGGGTGGGCTGAGTGGACGGTGGCCTGGAGCTGGGAGCCAGGCTGTGACCCACCCGCCTTCTGAGCAGGGCGAGAGTGGCAGCGACGTGCAGCTGCTGGCTGTGTCCCACCGGGGGCTGAGACTGCTCAGGATGACCCAGGGCCCCAGCCTGCACCCCGACCAGCTGAAGACTCTCTGCTCATACAGGTGAGCGGAGGCCAGGACTGGGGCTGGGGGCGGGGGTGGGCTGCTGAGACGGCCCCCGGCTTATGCCCTCACCCTGGGCGCAGCTTTGCTGAGGTGCTGGGCGTGGAGTGCCCGGCTGGCTCCAGCCTGGAGCTGTCGCTGAAGAGTGAAAAGCTGGTGCTGCACACGGCTCGGGCGGGAACCATCAAGGCCATGGTCGAGCTCTTCCTGAGCGAGCTCAAGAAGGCAAGTGTGGGCTGGCAGGGGGCCTCCACCACTGCTGCCTGCTGCCCAGTCCGCCTTGGCTGGTCTCGGGGCTATCAGCCACGCTCCTTCGAGCTGCCTGAAGTCAGGGACGCTGGGTGGAGAGTGAGGCCAGCAGGGAAGCAGGGGGGACAGGTAGGGAGGGGTCACAAGCAGGCTGGCCCCTCACCCGCCTGCCCACCTGCAGGATTCTGGCTATGTCATCGCCCTGCGAAGCTACATCACCGACGACCACAGCCTCCTCAGCTTCCAGCGCGGGGACCTCATCAAGCTGCTGCCGGTGGCCACCCTGGAGCCAGGTACCTGCGGGGCAAGCAGGGTGGCAGGCAGAGGAGGCGGCGCCTCCAGTGGGCACGGGGGGCGGTGCGCGTGGGTGAGGTTCCGTCCTTGGGCGTCTCTAGGCTGGCAGTTTGGCTCCACGGGCGGCCGCTCCGGACTCTTCCCTGCTGACGTCGTGCAGCCGGCAGCTGCCCCGGACTCGTTCTTCTCGACGGAGCAGAGGAGCAGCCAGGGGCACAAGGGTCAGCTGCAGCGCAGAGAGTGGGCTAGGGCGTCGGAGGTGAGGAAGACGGGAGAGGCCGAGGCAAGGCCTCAGTAGGAGCCAAGGAAAGGGCTCCGTGGCCCCGAGCAGCCAAGGACCACCCCCCTGCCTGGCAGGCAGCGCTTGGCCTGGTGCCGTCCCTCCGCTCGCTCCTGGTTTCTTGCCCTGCTGCTCCGCAGCAAGACTGAGCTCCCCGTGGGCCGGGGCGGGGCTGTCCGCTCCTCGTGCAGCCCTCGTGGTACCTAGTGGCGCCTGAAAAATGCTCAATAAATGGCTCTTGACCTTCCTGGCTTCTGGTGGTGTGCTCACTGCAGCCGCTCTGCCTGCTCCTCTTGGGGTGGGCGGGGCTGGGGGCTGGGGCAGGGCCTCGGGACAGGCCAGTGGACCCTCAGGTGGCACCAGGTCTCCTGTGTTTCCAAGTTCCCCATCCACCCCTGGAGCCAGGCGCGCAGTGACAACTTGGCCACCAGCCTGTCCCCCTCCGTGGCCTACATGGCCCTGCCCACGGACTCCGACTACACCATGCAGGAGTTTGCTCTGCGCTACTTCCGGAAACCCCAGACCCTGTGAGTGCCCTTCCTGCCCTCATCCCGCGCCAGCCTATCCTCAGTCCCCCTGAAGTGGGCCTCCCAGCTTGAAGCCCCTGGGCCAGGGCTCTCTGTACCCTCTAGACCTGGCCTGGGATGGGGGGTGGGAGGGCTGAGCAAGCAGGGGTGTCCTCCCCCGTACCCCCTCAGGCCGGCCCAGACCGGTGGAGATGCTGAGAAGGCCGTGGCCAGCCTGGTGCAGTACAGCAAGGTAAAGGGGATGGTGGGGGGGGGAGCCAAGCCCACGGACCTGCCTGCTGGCCCTGCCCCGCTGGCCCCAGACCTACAGCCCAGCCTCTTTGGCTGCAGGCTCCCATCCAGGAATCGCTCATCAGCTTCAGTGACGAGGACACGAACAGGCAAGCTGTGGAGAGCTTCCAGGGTGAGGGCCACAGCCTCTTGGGTCCCTGTGCCTGCGACCTAGGAGTCCAGCTGCCTTCTTGAGTCTCTTCTCAGGGAGGCGCACTGGTGGCTCCTGTGCCCCGCCCCACCCCCACCCCGCATGCTCAAGGGGCTGTGGCTTGTATGGGGTCTGCCCAGGAAGGCAGTGGTGGGTCCAGCTCACTATGCGCTCTGCGTAGCCCTGGAGCCCACAGCATCTCTGAACCTTGTCTCACTGCTAAGGCTGGGACGGCCACTCCGCTCGGCTCCCATGCATCTTGACAGCAAGGCATGAGATGGCCCTACGTAGCGATGGCACCAGCCAGGGCCAGGGCCCTGTCCTGGCACACCATGCATCTTGTCCTGCCCACAGCTCTGATGCAGTTTATGGGGGACCAGTCCAAGCCGCGGGGCAAGAACGAGCTGGATCTCCTCTACAGGCTGCTGAAGGTGAGCACGGGCTGAATGTGCCAGAAGCTGCAGGGGAGACAGTGAACCCTGGGGCCCCCTCAATCTTCCTGCTGGGCCTCCAGGGCATCCCCTCTCCTTGTTCATCATCCCCTTTACATGTTCAAATCATCCAGTAATGTTCATTGAGCAGCTGTTACATCCTGGGCCCAGGACAACTGGGCCAAGTTGGTCAAGTCCCCACAGAGCTTTCAACCTAGTTAAAAGAGGAGACGGTCAGTAAACCACAATGCAGCGTGCCCCAGGCCAAGAGTGCCTTGGAGAGAGATAGAGCAGGGGTGGGTTGCTGTGGTGCAGCAGGCTTGGTGACAAGGTGACCCTGGAGCAGAGGCCTGAAGGAGGCCAGGGAGTGAGGCCTGCATGCCTCAGGGCAACGCATGTGAGCATGTGGCCAGGGTTGTGGGGGGAGGGGAAGGAGACTGGTGCCAGCGAGTGAAGGGGAGTGGAGAGTGAGGCCGGTGGGTCCAGGGCGCGGAGGCCTTGCCCTCCACTGTCAGGAAGTCTGAGTTTTCAAGATTGGGGAAAGTGGCTTACAATTCCTGGGTTTGCTCTGGCTATTGTCTGTGACTCTGGGAGTTTAAGGGCAAGGGAAGGGTTACTGCTGTGATCCTAGGTTAGACATGGTGCTCACTCAGGCCCAGAGGCAGCAGGAAGGGTTTCCTATAAAATGCACGTGGGGTGTGAGAGGGAGGCCAAGGATGACACCAAGGCTTTGGTCAGGGCACTGGCTGGTCTCCCACGAGGATGCCTGAGTGAGGGAGCAGGGCTGGCCTGTGGCGGAATCTGCTGAAGTCTGAAGTCCCAGTCTTCAAGTGGAGGGTCTGGGCTTCAGGGGAGATGTCTGGGCTGGAGGCCGGCCTGGGGAGTCATGAGTGCAGACAGAGGCCCCCAAAGGCACTGCAGCCTCTAGAGGTCCTGGTGGTGAGGGGAGTCGGCTGAGATGACTGGGACAGAGGACCAGAGAAAGAGGACAGGACCCAACTTGGCCTGGAAGCAGGTGAAGTTGGTGACTTGGCGAATGGCCAGCGGTGCAGATGCTGTTGAGCCGAGTGAGACCAAGCCCAAGAGAGGACTGTGGCTGTCACCCCAACCTGGCCCCTGCCCGTGGCCATTAGCAGGATCTCTCTGACCTCAGATTCCACGCCATCCCAGCCCCACCGCCTTGCCCCTCCTGTCCCCATAGCTCTGCCAGGAGAAGGAGGATCTCAGGGACGAGGTTTACTGCCAGGCCATCAAGCAGGTCACAGGACACCCCCGGCCGTGAGTGGGGATGGGGATGGGGGGGGCAGGGGTGGGCCTCTCAGGGAAAGCACAGCACTGCGGCCTGGCCAGCCTGAGGCCCAGGCTCTCTGCCCTGCAGGAAACTCTGCGCGAGAGGCTGGCGCTTCCTCAGCCTCCTCACGGGCTGCGTTCTCCCATCGAACACACTGATGCCCTACGTGACCAAGTTTCTGCAGGACTGGGGTCCTCAACAAGGTGCTGGCAGGGAGGGGCTTCTGGGCTGGGGTCTTGGCTGCTTGGGGAGGGGCAGGGAGATGCTCACAGCCCGGCCTGGCTCCTCTCTGCAGAGCTGGCCCAGAGCAGCCAAGAGCACCTCCAGCGCACAGTCAAGTATGGGGGGCGTCGGCGGCTGCCCTCTCCAGGCGAGATGCAGGCCTTCCTGGTACTGGGGGTGTAGGCCGGGCAGTGTTCCAGGACTCCCTGTGGGTGGCAGGAGCTGGGGCCACTTTCCATGGGTGGACTGACCCTGCGCTTGTCCTGGCAGAAAGGACAAGTAGTCCACCTGGTCTTAATTCACTTGCCTGGGGGTGTGGATTACAAGACCAATATCCGCACTTTCACGGTGAGTGCAGGGCCACAGCGGGGGACGGGGAGACACGGGAAGCCGTGGGTCTCAGTTCTGGGAACCCCCCCACCCCCGAAGTTCTGTTCCTTCCCCAGCACCCCCATCACAGCTCTGTCCACATGGCTAGGTGGCAGCAGAGGTGCTGGAGGAGTTGTGCAGGCAGATGGGCATCACGGACCCCCAGGAAGTGCAGGAGTTTGCCCTCTTCCTCATCAAAGGGGATGGTGAGCCACCCGGCCTGGGGAGGAAGCATGGTCCGGGTGGATTCCACTGCTGTGGCCTTGAGGGAGGCAGTTCCCTCGCTTGGGGCTGGCCGGGCCATGGGCGGGGCTGGCCCTGGTAAGCCTGTTCAGGTTGGGAGCCTGGACTCCCGGCGCAGGTGAGCTGGTGCGGCCCCTGTGGCCCCAGGAGTACCTCAACAGCGTGCTGGGGGGTCCGGACGTGAGCCTGCACAGCCGGCGGCTCGGCTGGGAGACCCAGCTGCACTTTGACAACCCCACCTACATCAGCGCCCACTACAGCCAGGTCTGCCTCGCACGGTAGTGCCAGCCCCAGCTGCCTGGGCAGGGGCCCTCCAAGACTCCCTGCCCTCAAAGGAGAGAGGAGGGTGGCAGCAGTGGGCTTGAGGCTCAGGAGCAACCCCCTTGCCACCCTCACCCCGCTCAGGTGCTGCGGGACTACCTGCAGGGGAAGCTGGGGCTCAGCCCCCAGGAAGACACCCGACTCGCCAGATTGGCTGCCTTGCAGCAGCTCAGCAGGAACAAGGAGGAGCCCCCCTCAGAGTGAGCGTGAACGCAGCCCCCATGCCTCCTGTCACCCCCTCACCCCCTCCTCCAAAGTCGAGGCCACTGGTGCCCTTTATGACCCTAACCCAGTGGGCTGTGTACACCTGTCCCCCATCCTACCCCACGCTCCTCCAGGGCAGGGCCCACACCTCATCCATGTGTCTGGATCCCTGGTCTCACCCACGGTAGCCGCTGGTTCATTGATTTAGCACCAGCTGTTTGCCCAGCCTCGCCTGACCAGGCTGTGTCCTAGGCAAGACCTCCTGGCTTACTTGCCGAGGAAGCAGCAGTGGCAGCAGCAGTGGCAGATGAACGTGGCCACCGTGAAGAGCCTGGTGGGCCGGGAACTGAGGCAGCTACAAGGATGCAGCTCCCAGGAAGCGCAGATCAGCTTCATCAGTGGGTCTGGGGCAGGGGGCGTCAGGGAGGGGAAAGGGGGCACCCAGGAAGGAGGGCCAAGGGTAGAGGGGCTAAGCAGCTTCTCCACCAGCCCTGCTCTTGGTCTGCAGAGGCCGTGAGCGAGCTGCCCCTCTTCGGGTACACGGTCTACCTGGTGCTGCGAGTGAGCAATCCGGCCCTGCCCAGCCCTTGCCTCCTGGGGCTGAACCGCCAACACCTCGTCCTCATGGACCCCAGCTCCCAGGTGGGCCGGGCTCCTGCCCCCGTGCTGGCCTGGGCACCCTCGGGGCACCGGTCTCCCCCCCGACACTGACCCTGCCCCCCAGGAACTGTGCTGCTCCATCGCCCTGAGGGACCTGCAGCGGCTCCACCTGCTGAGCCCACTGGAGGCAGAGGGCTCCCCTGGCCTGGAACTCAACTACGGCTCAGCCGACAACCCCCAGACCATCTGGTTTGAGCTTCCACAGGTGGGTGGCCTCCGCGCGCCCTGAGACGGTGGTAAGCGCCTCACCCAGGCCGTGTGCCCGGCTGCCCGGGCCCAGGCTGCTGCCCAGGGCTCTGGCGTGGCGGGGCTGGGGGACAAAGGCGGGGGGCTGGCGGGAGAGCCCTGCCCTCATGTGCCACACCTGCACAGGCCCAGGAGCTGAAGCACACCATCACCTTCCTGCTGGACGGCAACCCTCCTTCCAGTTAGGGGCCGTGCTGCACCCAAGGCGGGAGCAGAGATGGAGACAGGACCCCTCCCAGCCCACGTCTCACCTCGACAATCTCCTCTGGGTGCGGTCAGGCCGGTCTGGTTTGGATTCCAGCGCTTGGCGGGCCTGGAACCCACCGCAGCACGGCCCACGGCGGGGCTGCTACAGGCACTTCAACTGGGGAGGTGCTGCGAGCCTCGTTCTGGGGTGGGCCTGCGGTGGGGGCTGCAGGAACTCGGCTTGGGTGTCTGGGGGGCCACCCAGCCTGGGAGAGAGGTCCGCCTGGGCCCTGGCCCCACATCAGCACGTGCCCAGACCTGGGAGGAGTGGCTGCTGAGGAAATAAAACTCCCGAGAGAACGGGGCTGCGCGCGTGCGTGTCAGAACCAACCGGACACTTTATTCTCCTGTAAATGCTGACGTCCCGCCCGGCCTTCCTGACCAGGAACTGAGCAGGGGCAGGGCGGGCTGCTGCCCCTCTCGGCATGAGCTCTGCCCCTGGGCTGGGCTGCAGGCGGCATCGTGAGGGGAGAGGGCGGTGGGGGTGGACCAAGGGCAGCAGGGGCTCCTCCTGAATTGGCTCCATGGCCTTGGCCTGCTGGGCCTCGCCCTGAGTTTAAAGTGTTTTAAGAGGTGGAGGGACCATTTTCCTTCTGCTCCTCTGGCAGCCACCACACCATATGCCCCTTTCTCACCTGGGGATCTGGCCCAGAAAACCCAACTGCGAGGGTCAGGAAGGCAGGCAGGCGAGGAGAAAGAGGGCCTCAGGCTTTGCGAGCAAAAAGAAAGGTGGGCTGACCTCGCTTTGGGAGGTGTCCGGGCCCATTTCCAAAGTGAGGTGTGGCTAGAAGCGGGGAGAGCCTGGGAGCAGGCTGCCCACCCTCCCTGGTCCTGAGCAAGGCCAGGGTGGGCCACGCTGGAGTCTGGGGGGCAGGAAGGAATGCGGGCCTCAGCAGGCCCCATCGGTCATCTCTGCGGGCCACACAGGCCGTGCCAGTCGGCTTCACTCTCGCATCGGGCTCGGCCATGGAACAACTGCTTGATGACATCCTGCGCCTCTTCCTTCACTAGATTCAGGGGGGAGGGGGTGTGAGGGCCAGTCCCCTCCCGGCAGAGCCCCCACAAGTCCCTCCCAGCCGGTGCTGCTCACACTCACCGCTTCTTCCTGGACAGGGGTTCTGGGTCAGTGAGTGTGAGAGGTGGCGGGCGAAGGCTTTAAACAGTTCCTGGAGAGAGAGGGTGGGGAGGAGCCAGGAGCACCCATGCCAGGACCCAGGGCAAGGCAGACCCTGGAGGGGGCCGTGGGCTTCCGCCTTTCTTGTCCTGGACTCACGCTTCCCCCACTCCGTCTGCACCCCAGTGCTCCAGGCTCGGGGGAGAACAGGGCCCAACCGCCTACCATACCTTGGATGCAAACTTGCCCTCCTTGTAGAAGGGGGTCAGACACTTGACCACCACATTCGCAGCCTCCTTCAGGGAGATGCTGGGTGCCAATAGCTGGCAGGAGCCTTGGGGGCTCGAGGGGCTCTGGTCGCTGGCTGAGACGCTGCCCTTTGCCTCAGCTAGGATGGAGGTCTTGGCTGAGGGACGTGGCCTCTTCTGAGCCTGGCTCCCCGGGTTCTCCTGGGCAGGGCCACAGTGGAGGGTCACTCTGGGGTCCCCTGTTCTGGGCCCCTCCCTTCCTTCTGGAAGACGGGGTCTCTGCGCCCGCTGGCTCCCTTTGGCCCGGCCCATCTGCCCTGGGGTGTGGACAGCGGAGACAACTGTCTCGGGCCCCCCCCAAGCAGGCTCCAGCATGGCAGCCCCATGCCTCTTGGTACCTGCTGGGGTCTGGGCCGCTTGCCTCTCTGTGCCTCCTCTGTGGGGCTGGGCTGGCCTTCGGGGGGCCTCTGGTCTCTGAGCAGGCAGGCACTGGCCGGAGGGGGAGCAGGCGTCAGGGTCCAGTCGCCTCCACCCCCTCAGCCTGGGCAGCCCCGCGAAGCCCGTGGCAGGACCTGCCCCGCTGCAGAGGCCCAGGGAGCCAAGGGGATGCCAAGACTGCTCACGTGCTCACCTCAGCCCCTCCTCAGCACACTCCTTGGTCTCGGGGGGGGCAGCCAAACACCCCACAGCTCCATCCTCCTGCCCAGAGCCCTTCTCCAGGAGCGTCAGGGGTCCCCGCACCCCATCAAGGGAGGGGCTGGTACCATCTGCCCCTAGGGCTGCAGTGAGTGGGGGCGGGCTCTTGGTCCTTCGGCGGCAGAAGCGGGCGATGTTCTGAGAGTCCTTGAGGGCCGCGGCGGCCAGGAGCTGCTGCTTCTTATCAGTCCGGGCCTTGGCGGCGGGGCTGCCCCGGGCAGGGCCTCTCTCCTCGGGGGAGGGCCCCTGACAAACAGCACCACTCCCGGGGGCCTCTCCTCGGGGCCCGGGGAGGGGCTCAGTGCGCTCCGCACCCTGGCGGTCACAGGGCCGGCCGGGGGCCCCCTGCTCACCACCCTGCTCAGGCCGGGGCTCTTGCTCCAGGACCGTCGTCTTCTCCATCAGCTCTGTGGCCGTCTGGAACAGGCAGGAGCCTTTGGGGAAACCAGCTCCCACCCTCTTGGGCTTGAGCTGCGAGGAGGAAAGAGGCTGCTGACCACAGGCCCCTCCAACACTCGCTGGCAGGTCCAGGTATGGCTGCAGGGGCCGGGGAAGGCAAGGCTGGGCAGGCCGAGGCTTGGGTATTGGGCTAGTGAGAGGTGCTGGAGGGGCTCCAGGGCAGGGGAGAGCAAGGGTCAGGGCTGTGATGCCAGGAGGAGCAAGGACGGTGCTAATACAAAGGGCGAAGGGCCAGGGCGCTGGTGGCGTGGTGGACTCACCGAGTACACCTGGGAGGCAGGCAGGATGTCGTGCTCGGTGGGCTCCGGGGGCTCGGCCTGGGCGCTGCAGCTGCTGGTGCTGCCTCCCACACGGTACAGCTGCCCATCCTTCGAGGCTCTGTGGATCTCAGCCACCTGGGGTGGGGGGGGAACACCCTGGCTGGCACCCACTAGCTCCAGGCTTCCCATGAGTGGCTTCTGTGGCTCACGCTTGCAGGCAACTGGACACTGGACAAGTTCTAGCCCCACGGAGCTGGCTGGAAATCTCTGCAGCCAGGGAAGGAGGGGAGCCGAGCTCCCCCAACATGAGCGGCCCCCTGGGTGGGGAGTTGCCCCATCCACCCCTGCCCAGCGCCCACCTTCTTCAGCACGCTGGCCTTGTACAGGTTGGCCACCTTGGCATTGCGGAATGTCTCGTGTTCCAGCTCCACTGCCTTGGCCTGGAGGTCAAGTCTGAGGGCAGCAATAAGATTAAGGTGTCAGGCCTGAGGTCAGCCCTGTGATTCCCCCAGGGGATCCTGGAGATGGCTTCAGGGCCTGGTGGGAATGGCCTTGGGCACAAGGATTCCAGCCTGGACTGTCTGGGCCCCTGTGGCTTACTGTCCTTCGGCACTTCCTGGCAGCCTGTCATGGCCAAGCCTGCACCCAGTGGGGCTCTGTGAAGACCCACACCCCCTTGGGAAGAAGATGAGTCACAATTTGGGGAGAGGTGCCCAAATAAACTGGGCTTCCTAGGTGGCTCAGTGGTAAAGAACCTGCCTGCCAGTGCAGGAGACAAAGGAGATGCAGGGTTCGATCCCTGGGTCGGGAAGATCCCTTGGAGGATGAAACGGCAACCCACTCCAGTATTCTTGCCTGGAGAATCCCATGGATAGAGGAGCCTGGTGGGCTACAGNGGCTTCCTAGGTGGCTCAGTGGTAAAGAACCTGCCTGCCAGTGCAGGAGACAAAGGAGATGCAGGGTTCGATCCCTGGGTCGGGAAGATCCCTTGGAGGATGAAACGGCAACCCACTCCAGTATTCTTGCCTGGAGAATCCCATGGATAGAGGAGCCTGGTGGGCTACAGTCCATGGGGCCGCAGAAAGTCGGACACGACTGAGGGACGCATGCACGCCCAAACAAGCCAGGGGCTGACGACACTCACCCGTCAGCGGAACCTGTGGCCTGGTGGTTACTGCTCAGCGCCTCCTCCAGGAGCCCCAGGCAGTGCTCACGGGCCTGCATCAGGGCAGGAAGGTGGTCACACAGGTCCCAGGTCGGGGGAGGAGCCTGAGGGCAGGTGTGAGGAGCTGCCCACCTCCTACCTTCACAGTGAGCCTGGGGATCTTCCTACTGGCAGCCTCTCTCAGGGGACAGTCCTCATCTGCGGGGAGGAGAGACGAGTCCTTCCACCCTACTTCCTGCTCTCTCGCGTCCCTGACCCCCCAATGAGGCATCCTCCACCCACACCCTGGGACCAGCCCAGGGGACATTTCTGTACTGACCTGGGGGTACGAATTCTTCTGTCTTGGGGTCTTTGCCCTGGAAGATGACGTGAAGTCCTGTGAGCCATCCTATCCCATAGCAACACAGCTCCCAGTCTAGCATAAGCAAGGGGCTGAGAGGGTGTGAACAGGGGCCACCCAGAGCCACCTGAACCCTGCCCCCTTCACCTTGCGCAGGCGCATCTGCTTCTGGTAGAAGAGATTCCATTCCCGCTTCTGGGCCTCGTCTCTGCCCTCGTCCCCACTGCCTCCAGACCCTTCGTCATACCTAGGCGACAGGCTGGGCGTGAGCCGTCCTGGGTCTGGGCTTTGCCCTCCCGTCACACGTCTGGTAGGGCAGTGATGTCTCTGGTGCCCTGGACACTTGGGGGCAATGCTGATGTCCTGGCCCCAGTGTGGCCCTCGGGGCGGGGGCATGTGTCACTTCTGATCTGGCCATAGCCCCAAGGAGAGAATGCCAGACTCTTTCCAGTGGGTTGGGGGGCCCTGGCCTCATGGCCCCTTACCTGCTAAAGCCCCCGTAACCCCTGCGGCCTCCTTCGTACAGCTCGGGGTCATAGCCGTTCCCCTGGGAGGGCCCAATGCAGGTCTTGTTCCAGCTGCTTCTCTGCTCCAAAGCATCCAGCTGCTTCCGCACGCCCGCGGGGTTCTGGCAGNTGCCATAAGGGTGGTGTCATCTGCATATCTGAGGTGATTGATATTTCTCCCCGCAATCTTGATTCCAGCTTGTGTTTCATGTGCTGCATTTCTCATGATGTACTCTGCACATAAGTTAAAAAAGCAGGTGACGATATACAGCCTTGACATACTCCTTTCCCAATTTTGAACCAGTCCATTGTTCCATGTCTGGTTCTAACTGTTGCTTCTTGGCCTGCATACAGATTTCTCAGGGGCGGGTCAGGTGGTCTGGTATTCCCATCTCTTGAAGAATTTTCCACAGTTTGTAGTAATCCACACAGTCAAAGGCTTTGGCATAGTAAGTAAAGCAGAAGTAGATGTTTTTCTGGAACTCTCTTGCTTTTTCAATGGTCCAGCAGATGTTAGCAATTTGATCTCTGGTTCCTCTGCCTTTTCTAAACCCAGCTTGAACATCTGTAAGTTCTCAGTTCACGTACTGTTGAAGCCTGGCCTGGAGAATTATGAGCATTACTTTGCCTCTTTGGCATAGTAAGTAAAGCAGAAGTAGATGTTTTTCTGGAACTCTCTTGCTTTTTCAATGGTCCAGCAGATGTTAGCAATTTGATCTCTGGTTCCTCTGCCTTTTCTAAACCCAGCTTGAACATCTGTAAGTTCTCAGTTCACGTACTGTTGAAGCCTGGCCTGGAGAATTATGAGCATTACTTTGCCGGCATGTGAGATGAGTGCAATTATGCGGTAGTTTGAGCATTCTTTGGCATTGCCTTTCTTTGGGATTGGAATGAAAACTGACCTTTTCCAGTCCTGTGGCCACTGCTGAGTTTTCCAAATTTGCTGGCATATGGAATGCAGCACTTTCACAGGATCATCTTTTAGGATTTGAAACAGCTCAACTGGAATTCCATCACCTCCACTATCTTTGTTCGTAGTGATGCTTCCTAAGGCCCACTTGACTTTGCATTCCGGGATGTCTGGCTCTAGGTGAGTGATACGATCATGATTATCTGGGTCATGAAGATCTTTTTTGTACAGTTCTTCTGTGTATTCTTGCCACCTCTTCTTAATATCTTCTTATTTCTGTTAAGTCCATACCCATCTTTGCATGAAATGTTCCCTTGGTATCTATAATTTTCTTGATGAGATCTCTAGATTTCCCATTCTATTGTTTCTTTGCATTGATCACTGAGGAAGGCTTTCTTATCTCTTCTTACTATTCTTTGGAGCTCTGCATTCAGATGGATATATCTTTCCTTTTCTCCTTTGCCTTTAGCTTCTCCTCTTTTCTCAGGGCTCCTCAGACAACCGTTTTGCCTTTCTGCATTTCTTTTTCTTGGGGACGGTCTTGATCGCTGCCTCCTGTACAATGTCATGGACCTCTGTCCACAGTTCTTTGGCGCTCTATCAGAGCTAATCCCTTGAATCTATTTTGTCACTTCCACTGTAGAATCATAGTGGATTTAATTTAAGTCATACCTGAATTGTCTAGTGGTTTTCCCTTCTTTCTTCAATTTAAGTCTGAATTTTACAATAAGGAATTCATGATGTGAGCCACAGTTAGCTCCCAGTCTTGGTTTTGCTGACTGTGTAAAGCTTCTCCATCTTCAGCTGCAAAGAATATAATCAGTCTGATTTTGGTATTGACCATCTGGTGATGTCCATGTGTAGAGTCATTTCTTGTGTTGTTGGAAGAGGATGTTTGCTCTGGCCATTGCATTCTCTGGGCAAAACTCTTGTTAGCTTTTGCCCTGCTTCACTCTGTACTCCAAGGCCAAACTTGCCTGTTACTCTAGGTATCTCTTGACTTCCTCCTTTTGCATTCCAGTCCCCTGTGATATAAAGGACATCATTTTTTAGTGTTAGTTCTAGAAGGTCTTGTAGGTCTTGTCAAGGTGCTGTCACCTCAGCTCCTGTCCTTAGGAAGGAGGGTGCCATAACAAGGAAGCAGCGTGTGGGGGTTGATGTACAGCTCTGGACGGGCCACCATCCCACGGTCAGTCAAGCAGTCCTCGCTACTCTGGCCTTGGCAGCACCTGAACCAGACACAGCTCATAACCTCTCTTTCCCTGGTGGTCAACCAGGTTGTATCTCCAAGGCCAATGGTTCTTCATAGAACCATTCAACTTCAGCTTCTTCAGCATTAGTGATTGGAGCATAGACTTGGATTACTGTGATATTTAATGGTTAGCCTCGGAAACAAACAAAGATCATTCTGTTGTTTTTGAGATTGCATCCAAGTACTGCATTCCAGACTCTTGCTTGAATATGAGAGCTACTGCATTTCTTCTAAGGGCTTCTTGCCCACAGTAGTAGATGTCATGGTCATCTGAATTAAATTCACCCATTCCAGTCCAATTTTAGTTCACTGATTCCTAAAATGTCAATCCTCACTCTTGCTATCTCTTCTTCCACACACTTCTGTGTAGGCTAGCCCAGTTCCCGTGTTGAGTCAGTCTTCCAAAGTGTATCTGACCTTGGCCTTGGAGATACAACCTGGTTGACCACCAGGGAAAGAGAGGTTATGAGCTGTGTCTGGTTCAGGTGCTGCCAGGGCCAGAGTAGCAAGGACTGCTTGACTGACCGTGGGATGGTGGCCCGTCCAGAGCTGTACATCAACCCCCACACGCTGCTTCCTTGTTATGGCACCCTCCTTCCTAAGGACAGGAGCTGAGGTGACAGCACCTTGACAAGACCTACAAGACCTTCTAGAACTAACACTAAAAAATGATGTCCTTTATATCACAGGGGACTGGAATGCAAAAGGAGGAAGTCAAGAGATACCTAGAGTAACAGGCAAGTTTGGCCTTGGAGTACAGAGTGAAGCAGGGCAAAAGCTAACAAGAGTTTTGCCCAGAGAATGCAATGGCCAGAGCAAACATCCTCTTCCAACAACACAAGAAATGACTCTACACATGGACATCACCAGATGGTCAATACCAAAATCAGACTGATTATATTCTTTGCAGCTGAAGATGGAGAAGCTTTACACAGTCAGCAAAACCAAGACTGGGAGCTAACTGTGGCTCACATCATGAATTCCTTATTGTAAAATTCAGACTTAAATTGAAGAAAGAAGGGAAAACCACTAGACAATTCAGGTATGACTTAAATTAAATCCACTATGATTCTACAGTGGAAGTGACAAAATAGATTCAAGGGATTAGCTCTGATAGAGCGCCAAAGAACTGTGGACAGAGGTCCATGACATTGTACAGGAGGCAGCGATCAAGACCGTCCCCAAGAAAAAGAAATGCAGAAAGGCAAAACGGTTGTCTGAGGAGCCCTGAGAAAAGAGGAGAAGCTAAAGGCAAAGGAGAAAAGGAAAGATATATCCATCTGAATGCAGAGCTCCAAAGAATAGTAAGAAGAGATAAGAAAGCCTTCCTCAGTGATCAATGCAAAGAAACAATAGAATGGGAAATCTAGAGATCTCATCAAGAAAATTATAGATACCAAGGGAACATTTCATGCAAAGATGGGTATGGACTTAACAGAAATAAGAAGATATTAAGAAGAGGTGGCAAGAATACACAGAAGAACTGTACAAAAAAGATCTTCATGACCCAGATAATCATGATCGTATCACTCACCTAGAGCCAGACATCCCGGAATGCAAAGTCAAGTGGGCCTTAGGAAGCATCACTACGAACAAAGATAGTGGAGGTGATGGAATTCCAGTTGAGCTGTTTCAAATCCTAAAAGATGATCCTGTGAAAGTGCTGCATTCCATATGCCAGCAAATTTGGAAAACTCAGCAGTGGCCACAGGACTGGAAAAGGTCAGTTTTCATTCCAATCCCAAAGAAAGGCAATGCCAAAGAATGCTCAAACTACCGCANGCCCAGTCCCCAAACTCTGCCTGAGCATGGCTGTCTGGCACTGTGGCCAGCATCTCACGCAAGCCTCACAAGGCATCACTGGGCGGGGTGGGGTGCCCATTTTATAGATGAGGACAATGAGCTGAAGGAGCTTCCTCAAAGCCATGTAACACACATACCCAGGGGAGCCAGGGCACGAACCCCGCTCTGCTTCTCCGTGGGGCACTCCTCTGGGCTCCAGGCCCTGGCACCCTCTCCATCCTCCTGTAGTGGGGCGCCCTGGGAGGAGCATCGCCTCTAGGTGCAGATGCTGACTCTGCAGCTGAGGCTGTGTCCTTGGGGACCTCCTGAAATGAAGCTTAGGCACCTCGAGCATAACACGCCTACAACACGGAACGAGGAGAGCCCTGGCCCCTCGGGCAGCGTAAGCCGAGACAGCGCTGCGAAGCACGTCACAGCACTCAGCGCTCAGGGCTCTTATTACCGCCGCTTGCCCTCTTCTGAGTGGGGCTGGGGAGAGGGAACAGCAGGAAGTAGCCCCACCCCACCTCAGTGCTCTGCTCCCCTTGTCTCCTGGAGACTCCTCCCTGCTGTCCCTAACGAGCCTCTGCCTGACCCAGTGTGCACAGCCCGGAACCGAGAGACTGCTTGAGAGCAGGAACCAGGCAGCTCTGGGCTGGCACCCCATGCCGGGCACTGGTGAGCACAGCCTTGGCGTGGTCTTCTTCCTCACATCTTCCTCTGCCNACGAGCCTCTGCCTGACCCAGTGTGCACAGCCCGGAACCGAGAGACTGCTTGAGAGCAGGAACCAGGCAGCTCTGGGCTGGCACCCCATGCCGGGCACTGGTGAGCACAGCCTTGGCGTGGTCTTCTTCCTCACATCTTCCTCTGCCCTGCCCTACCACAGTCCCCTTGGGGTGCCAGCCTGCAGCAGTCTCTCCTGTGGGGGCCCAGCGGCTCGCTGGGGCAGACATAGAGACCGGGGGTGTGGGGGGAGCGCACAGCTCCATCCAGGCCATAACAAACAGTGGTCCCTGCAGCAGGCACGCAGCACAGGGTGGGCAAAGCCTCTGGAGAGGCCAGAGCAGAGGCCAGGCCATCCAGGTACCACATCCCAAAGACAAGAAGAGCTGGCACCACTGCTCTAGCTGGGACACGACTTGAACACAAGCACTGCCTGGGGCTGCAAGGAACAGGCTGAGGAGCAGAGACCCCAGGCCAGCTCGGAGAACACGGCCCAGAGGAAAGGTGGGCTGGCTGCGCGGCCACCAGAGGGCGCCATTCCCGCCGC
>SJYX01003874.1:142103-212272 GCA_006410675.1 Oreotragus oreotragus | reverse complement strand
GAGGGAGGGATGCAGCGGTGAACCACCACAAGACGGCCCAGGCAGGCAGGTGGGGATTAGAGTCCCAAGGCCCAGAGGACGCAAGTGGACGGGGCCCCCCAAACACAAGTCCCTGAGCAGGGACACAAGGGTGATGCCCAGCTCCTGGGACTGCAGGAAGAGTCAGCAGCAGCAAGCAGAGCTATGGGGCTGGAGACCCTGGGCTGCTGAGGGCTCAAGTGACTCCCTTCCACCGCAAGGTGGGGCTAAGGCTGGAAGCGCAGCGCACAGTGGGCACCTCTGCCTCACTGGTTAGGCTTCGGGAATCTGCTAAGACACCCACGGCCTGCAGCTATGCCTCATTCTGGTTGTTTCTCCAACAAGTAAGGGTGGAGGAACCCACCTTGATAAAATAACAAGGCAGGGCAAGAAGCCCTTGGACCCTTGAGGCACCAACACGCCCTTATCAGTCACCAAACAGCTGTGCCTGGACTTGGAGCGTCAGTTTGGCAAGAAGGAAACAGGGCTGCTTCAGTACCAGGTGGCAGCTGTCTGGCCTGCAGGACGCCTGCTGTTCAGTTGCAAGGCCCTCCGTGCCAGGAGATGCCACCCAAAGGCACGTGTCCTAGTCCCTCCAGCTCTGCCAGCCTTCCCTCAGCCTGGCTCATCTCCCCGCTCTGCAGGCTGCCCCTCTGGCTGGGGCAGGGCCATGAAGGGCCATACGGGCTGAGAGCCAGGGAAAGCCATCACTTGTTCTGGCTGCTCCTAACTGAGGTGCTACCGGGCATGGGGCTGGGAGATACTCTAGTTTCCCTGGTTCACAGGCAGGAAGTACAGTCTGGGAAGGAGTATGGTGGACCAGAGCTAGGAAGACTGGCAAAACATATAGAGAGGCCCACAGGGCTTCCCTTCCCATCTCCCTCCAAACATGGGAGGAAGGTTAAGGGGACAAGAGGCAGCCCTCCCTGGAGTGCCCCCTCTTCCCGGGCCACACCTGGGAACACTGAGGGCTCCCTGCTGAGCAACGGCTGGGCCATGGCCACACGGTCACCTGACGACTGGGGCTGGTTATATCGGGCACCCGGCGTCAGGCACCCTTGGCCTTGCTTTAAATAGCATGCTGGGAAGCCCGCCCGGGACCTGCTGGAATGTGCCTCCACCCTCTAGGAGTACAGGGCCCCTCCAACTCCCCCACGGGCCCCACTAAGGCTCCTTTCACTCCAGGCCAAGCTGGAAAGGATGAAATAGCAACTGGAGAGCAAAGGGGGCTTCGGTCTTCGGGGCAGATCCACTCCTGTCCCCGGTGCAGACAGGATGCCAAGGGCACCCCCAGCGCTGACCCAGGCGCAGCTGGCTGATTCCAGTCTCCACAGGCCCCGGCCGTGCGAGTCTGTGGCCTGCAGCTGGCGTGGACGGACGCTCTACCCAGAATGGGGCCTGGGCCCCCCGGGCATGAGTCTGCAGCTTTCTCACTTCCTAAGCCCTGGAGGGCCAACAGGCCCCGCCTTTCCTGCACAGCAGTTCAGCCTCCGCTCCACCTTCCTCCTCCCTGCTTTGGGGATCACACCTGCACCCCCTCCGCACCCCGACTGACCAGGGTCTCCAAGCAACCTCTCGCTCAGAAGCGGAGCCACCCCCTCTTCAATCCCTCCTGAGCCTTCAGGCATGGGGGCACAAGTGGAAAGGCCCCCCCTGCCAGCCTGCGCTCCCTGCTTCCTCTGAAGGAGTGTCTGATGGCTCCATTAGGCAATGCAGGCCCTGGGCCAATCAAGCTGAGAAAGCCAGGCCAAGTGCAGCTAAAGGAGGGAGGCGAGAGCAGTCCAGCTCTGGAGCCTGGTGCACGCTCCCTGAGGGCTTCAGTCGGCCCACTGGAATGGGCCAGGCGGGCAGGCTCCCATCCTCCAGGAAACCCGGGGTGTGGGACGCCCAGGGGCCCAGGACCACGCTCCTGTGCACACCTGCTCCACAGGTCAGCGGGAGGAGGTCTGCTCGGTGTGACCTGAGTAAAGGGGTCCTCACGAACTTGACACAGAAAGACTCGCGAGATCTGCCCTTTGGTGACAAGTCACAGGAGGTTCTCAAAGAGCAGGCACAGCCCAGTGAGTGAAGACGCTGTGCTCCAGACTCCCACGTGTGGGTGGGGCTGGTCTCCACAGCCCTTGTCCTGTGCTGAGCCTGTCACACGGGCCAGGCCCTCGGTGTGCGGCTCCTGATCTTGTCTGCAAAGATCAGACTTCCCAGGAAAGGCGCCCAGGGAGGCACAGTGTGACCGTGGAGAGGTCCCTTCCTCTCTCCGGTCTCAGGGTCCCCAGGTGCAAAAGAAAGGAGGCAGAAGGGGATGACGCATGGCATTCTAGAATCCTACACCTCCCAGGACATTGGAAGACTGGGCTCCTGATCTCTGTAGAAAGATGCAGACCCTGGGCTGCGGCATGGGAGAAGCTGGGGGGCTCTGACTCCAGGAGCTCCGCCCTCTGACAGAACACCATCCAGTCCTCCACGGAGCCATCTCCACCTGCCTGCTACCCCCATCATCACTTATAACACAGCTCCCCGCCTCCAGCTGGCCCCTCACCACCTTCCTTCACCTCACACACCACAGACATCCTGGCATGAAGGACGCAGACAACACTCCCCAAAGGTGCTGGAGGAAGGCGTGCGCAGGGAGGGGGCCGTGACTGCCCCCAAAGGCTGTCTGGCCTCTCCCCACCCAGAGCAGAATCACGTGCCCCGGGCACTCCCGGAGCCCGGCGCTGGGCTCAACCCTCCCTCCTGACAGCCTCAAGGTGGGCACCCCGTCTTCATGTAAAACGAGGGGAGGAATAGACCCAGAGAGACAAAGTGACTCCGAGTCACAAAAGCAGGGAGGAGGCCGGCAGCATCAAACCCAGGATGATTCAAACGCTGTGCTACGGGGCCGGCTGGCCAGACGGCAGCAGGAACCCTGTGGAGGAGGCACCTGTGCCAGCCACCGTCCAGGCCCTGAAGGACCGCGAGGTGGACGGGGGGGCAGAAGTGGCCTAAGTGGCCACAGGTGGGGCTTAGGAGGCCTCCAGGAGGTCCCACCCTCTAACGACCAGAGCTGCCCAAGAAGGAAGGGCTGGGCAGGAGGGGGGTTCCCCTTCTCAAGCAAAGGCGCACGCCAGAGAGGGCAGGGAGCCAAGGGCGGTGCAGAGGGCCCGGTGGATGACCTTCCAGGCGGCTCTAAGGACACTCCGCTGCAGTGGCAGGGCCGGGGGTGACCGCAGCCCGCACTGGGCGAACCTGCCAGGCAGAGATCAGGGACGGGGCGGTGGCAACAAGAGCTTAAGGCCTGGCGCAGGCCCCAGGCCGCCGGCAGCCCCACCTTGGTGAACAGGTTGAGGCTGGGTTGGCCCAGGCTGTCTCTGAGCCCTCTCTCAAGAGGCGCTGGCTCCCTCGTGCCCACTGGTGAGGCGCTAGGGGAAGAAAGTCTCGGGTATAACGTGCCCTGACTCACTGACTTGGCCTGGGACTTCACCTTCGGCCCCTCAGGCAGGACGGGCCGGAGGAAGCCCTGGGTCAGGGGGCCTGGAGGCTGACCGGCCACTCGGGGGGCGGGGGGTGTGGCAGGCAACGGGGACCCTGTTGAGAGCCAGAAGAGCAGGTCCCGGCCAGCAAGAGCGGGGTGCTTACACCCTCCCTGGGACGCCTGGTCCCATCCTGAGAGAAGACTCCTTGGGGAAAACTGGAGGAGTACGGTGTCACCCCACCTTCTCACAGGAAGACACCGAATGAGGAAAGAAACACTGCTGATGAGAGGGGTGGGGACCCCAGGGGGCCTCAGACCGTCCCCCCAGTCAGCGCTCACCTCTGGCCGACCCTGGCCAGCAGCCCCCAACAGCCTGCTCCCGGGAGAAGCCAACCCACTATCTCCAAAAGTGACGAAAGGGAAGGGTGCCAGGCTGGGATCCCAGAGCCCCGTGTCGCTACCGGGAAACCAGCCGGGGAGCTGTGTCCATACCAGACACCCTGACAACACCTAGGAGTTGTGTCTCAAAACAAAGGAGCGGAACAGGGCAGTCACCTTCATGGCCAGCAAGTGTGGCTGACCCTGGCTGCTGGCAGAGCCCTCCCGAGGCTGGCTATACCCGGCGGGGCCTCAGGCTCCCCCGTGTCCCTGGCCAGAGCAGTGCCAGCGAGGCGGGGTGAGGGCCAGCACTGAGCGAGGGGCCCCATGGCTCGTTTCCTCCCTGGTGAGCCACCGGACTCTAATGGGTGAGGCCTGACAAACTCGTTCTGCGAGCTGGGGTGGGTGAGAGGGCGGACTCTCGGGAGCCAGCTCTGTGGGGACGCCAGGCCCTCTCTCTGCTCTGCAGCCCGGGAGGCACCCAGCAGGAACCTGGCGCAGCATGGCAGCCAGCAAGCTCGTGCAGGAGATACACTCCATCGGGGACAGGCTGCTGCTCAAGCTGCAGAGGCTGCCGCAGGCCGAGCCCGTGGAGATCCTGGCCTTCTCGGTCCTGGTGGTTTTCACAGGTAAGCTGGGGCTCCCAGAATTTCCTCGGCACCCAGGGCTCTTCCTCACATCTGGGAGAGGAAACCATGGTGCCAATCGGAGGGCTGGGTGGTTCCCCAGACAGAGGAGGAGCAGATGTCTCCAGAGGGTGGGGTGGGGGCAGGGGATCTCCCCCTATTCTCCGACATGCTGCGCCTGGGGATGGGGTGTGCTGAAAACCAGGGCCCAGGGGTGCTATAAGCAGACCTTTGGGGAAGGTCCTCCAGGCCCCCAAGGAGGCTTCTTCAGAAGTGAGGTGCGCGCTTTCTCCCCTGCCCGGTTTGAGTTTCCCGTGCTCTCTGCTGTCTCCCGACCCCCTCCAGCCACTGTAGCGCTGCTGCTACTGATTGCCTGCGGCTTCTGCTGCTGTCAGTACTGCTGGCCCAGGCGGAGAGGGAGGAGGACCCAGGTGGGACCCATGACCCCACCCTGAGGGCCAGGGAGATGGCCAAGAAGCCGGAGAGGAGACCGCCGACGCCACGATCCAGGTGTCAGCCTGGCCCTGCAGCCCTCGCCCCTCAAGACAAAGACCCATGGCTCAGCCCTGGCCGAGCCCAGGGACCCAGACGCTGACTGAGAGACCTGGAGCCTCAGCAAGGAAATGGGCTGTTTCGGCCACAAGAACTCTCACCTGCAAGGTGCCCAGGAGGGATCGATGGTTTTGAAGACAGAAAACCACCAGGGATTCTTTGCCGACCTGAGTTTTTTCAAAGCACAGAGCGTGGTCCCCGTACTTGGAGAACAGCACGCATCTGTGGGGAGCTGGCCCTCGGGGGTCCCACACCAGAGAGGAGCAGGCCAATCAGAGGGGCTCTGTGCAGGAGCTACTGGGTCCCAAGCGCCCCCAAGAGTGGGGGACATGTCAGTGTTCTATTCCAGGGTTTGCTTGCTTCTTTCCAGTGTTTGCCTGCTTCTTTCCAGTAAAGGCTTTCTGGTTATGTGTTTCTGCGGTGCCCCACTCCCCGGGCTGGGCCCTGTGCATCCGGAAGGCGGCGTGCCAGGATCCCGGGGGTGTGGCCAGTGACTTCTCCTTGCAGCCTCTGCTCTCCCTGTGCCCACGGAAGCTGGAGAAACATGCAGGCAAGAATGCCACGTGTGGGGGGAAGGGGGCAAGGGGACAAGACTCTGGAACCAGGGGAGGGCTGCAGGGCCCCTCCTGCCGAGCGCTGCCTCCCAGATGCCCGGTCGGCCGCGACGGAGGCTGCATCTGCCCCAGGCAGGTGCCAGGCTCAAGAATGCCACACCACAGTCACCACAGCCATTAACTGTAGGCGGCATGCCCTGTCCTAGCAGGTCCCCCCAAACTTCCGGAATAAGAGAGGTGAGGTCCCTACTGTCGTCCATAACCTGCCTCCTGACCGCAACATCCTCTCCCCAATGGGCCAGACGGTCTGGGTTCCAATCCTCACCATCACCCCCCACCCCTGACCAGCTACATGAACAGATGTGACTCGACCTTCCAAAGCCATGTTTCCTTCCCCTGTGAAATGGGGACAATCCTGGTACCCTCCTCCTGGGGTAAGCCTGTGAGGATAAACCAAGATGGCCTTGGCACGATGACCTGGCCCAACACTGGGCATATGCTAAGAGCTCCACCGATACGAAGCATCCTTATTTGCCCCTCCATTTGGGGGGCCGAGCCAGAGCAACGTGGACCCGTTTTAAGGACTGCTCGTGCTGACATGCAGCACTGCCCGCCTCCTGCCCTCCAGTTTATTTTCTCTCCACAGAACTTTCCAGGTAGAGCTACAAACCCAGGAATGAGCGTAGGGGAGGCAGAGGCTCTCACGGAACCTGCCGCCCTCCCCCAACACCGGTCCATCAGAGCCATGAAGAGCCCCGTGTTCTTTACACACCTCCGTCATCTCGGCCTGTGCAGCCTGCCCTGGCTGCCCGGAGGCAGAGCCCCAGCCACTTGGGAAACAGGGAGGGGAGAGGGGATGCCAGCTCCCGCCACTCCACCATCTCCAGCTGGCAGGCCAGCAGGAGAAGCCCTCTCCCTGCTTGGTTTCCTTCCCCGGTGTCCAGGGACTTGTCTAGCGGGTTTGGTTTGGATGGAAGTCCCAGAGAGGAAATGCTCCCACAGAAAATAAAATAAATGCAAGAATCTGTCTGTACCCTCTACCCTTCTACCACCATCATGAAAGAATGGGGTCAGAATAATAGTGATGATAGTAATGACAATAACGGTGAGGACAGAGGCAGCTAAAATGCACCCAGGGCTCATCCCACCCGCAGGCGTGTCTGAAGCCTTTTGACAAGAACCTAATGCCAAAGGGACCATTCTGATCCCTTTTTCAAAGGTGAGGAAGTAGGTAACTTGCCTAAACTGGACCAGCTGAACAGTGGCAGGACCTGCTTGTCTGGCTCTGGGGCCTTGGCTCACCACACCCCAGGCCTCCAGTTGCAGTGCTGATAAGGCTCGAACTCCATCACCCACCACCTAACAATCTCAGGCCCCAAAGAGCCGCACCCCACACCCTTCCCTGTGAGCGGGTGTGGCCTAGGAGTTAAGAGCTGGGGTGGGGGCCATCTGCGGCTCCCTCCCAGAAGAAAAACACAGGGAAGGCGGGAACATGTGAAGCCTTGCCTTTTCTGGGCCTAGCACCGCAGCTGGAGGCTCCCCAGGAAGCCTTCGGTTCAGAAGACAGCAGCCTCATCCCCGTGTGATCTTCCCTCAGCAGGTTCATCAGCATCGAGAACATCCTTCATCAGGGTAACTGACACTGAGCCTCTTTTCTAGAAAAGATTCAGGCTCCTGAGCAGCTGCCAAGAAGTGGGGACCACGGGCAGCCCTGGCCACCTACAGGTGGACAGGAAGTTCATTCGTGTTTTCCTCCTCCAGGCCAGGCAGCACCTAACTGCCGAGTCCAAATAAGATGCTGTCCCCGCCCTCGCGGGCTTCCAGGAGCACAGCCCCGCCACCAGTGGCTCCCCCGCAGCTGTTGGGTCAGGTCCCAAGCAGGCTCCAACCCCCGCGGCTCAACCAACCGGACCTCCTTGCACACAACAGCAGCCTGACACACTCTGATTGGCCCTCTGGGGAAGATAGGCATGGAGAGGAGACAGCAATCCGCCCCTACTGTAGGAGGGAATATACAAGGATGTATAGCAAGGCGGCTGGGGGCCATGGAAGAGGCGCCGTCAGGCCGTCCGAGCCCAGAGAACAGCCGGCTGACGCTAGCGACCAGACCTCTCCACTCCCACCGCCGTGCCACCCTGGACCAGGCCGCCAGCCGCGTCTGCCTGCGGTCACTGCCGCAGCGTCCCCGCCGTCGCAGCGCTGACCTCCGCGCCTCTTCACGCCACAGCCCCTGCCTGTGGCCTCTGCTCCAACAATGCCCACGACTGTGGTCTCAGAGTCTCACAAGGGTTTTTCACTCCACGCTTCGGATCTGCACAGTTCACTGTCCAGACATCACACCTCAGAAACTACAGTCAAGCCACTGGTGCAAGAGTCTCATTAGCAGAGGCCACACAACACTGTTTTCTCTGAAATCTGTTTTCCCGAACATTAATGTTTGAAAGCAATCTGCAAATAACAACCTTCAGGACAATATATTTGCTTGTGGGTAACAACAAATTCCACAGCCTAAAAAACAGAGGACAGGGAGTTCCCTGGTGGCCTAGTGGTTAGGATTCTGGACATTTACTGTCATGGTCCAGATCCAGTTCCTGATTAATCCCCTGGGTTAGGTTCCTGAGATCCTGCAAGCCATGCGGTACAAACAACAACAAAACGATCATTTAAAAAATTACTGAAAACAAAATAATTCTGTACTTAGAAAACGTTTCTTCACTCTCCTCAGGAAGCAACTGGCTGTTGTCCCCTAATTCTAACTCTTACATCATCTTCACATCTCAGCTTAATCATTGCTCCTTCCAGGGGAGTCCCCTGGGCCCCAGGCCATGCCAGGGGCACCAACAGCATTCTCTACCTCGTCCCATCATATCACTCCCTTCCTGGTGATCATTTCAGAAGAATTTCTGACCTGGGCCAGCAATTAATAGAAAAAGTCATTTAAAGCAATGTTTGCGTACATGAGACATACGTACTCTACACTCCTCATCTGAGATGGAAACACAGACACACACATCTTTTCTCTGAGTGTGGGTTTGCGGATCAGGTTTCCTGACTTGTCTATTTGCTGATTTTTATTTCTTTGAGGCAGAATAAGGGGACTTCCCTGGTGGTCCAGTGGCTAAGACTTCACCCTGCGATGCTGGGGCCTCAGGGTCGATCCCTGGTCAGGGAGCTAAGACCTCAAATTGCCTCGGAGCAGCTAAGCCCATGTGCCACAACTTCTGGGCATCCATGCACTGCAGTGAAAGATCCCGTGAGACTCAACTAAGACCCAACATGGTCAAATGAATAAATAGTGCTTTACATTAAAAAAATAAAAGTCAGCTTTCTAAAAAAAGGCATCTGCAAAGAAACCTGATTGTGAAATCCTTCTGCATTTTTAGGAACTGTTTACAGCTGTCTTGTCCACAACTATTTTTGACAGAAATGCCATCTGAATGATTCTAAAGTGGTCGAGTATTATTTACACAAAGAAATACGTTCCCTCTCTGCTTGTTCTGAGGTCCAACATAGTGCTTCAGAGCTCAGATTGTACAGCTGAGTGGAATGGTTGGGCCCAAACCTCAGAGCAGTGAGTGACTTCTTAGCTGTGTGATCTTGGGTAAGCTACTTAACTGCTCCGTGCCTGTTCCCCGGTTGTAAAACTGGGGTTTCGGCTATTACCATTGCTTCCTTTTCATGTAATGTTGAGTGCAACTATGTAATTATAATAACAACTACAGCTGCCACAAAACAGGTTGGGGAACAAATAGCTGACTCTTGATAAGCATCCAACTAAGCTGATGGAGTGGAAGCCCGAGGGTGTGCTTAGACCCCGGCAGGCCAAGGGCATTAGTCAGCGTGTTTTACAGAAGGAAATGCGAGGCAGCAGGTGAGCCCGGGTCAATGAGGCCAGGAGGGTTAAGAAGGACTTCACGGAACTCGCCCACCACCTCCTCCAGCCCCGGCTGCACGTGTGAATCACCTGGCGAGCTTTACCAAACACAGGGTTCTAATATACCCAGAGGAGGGGCCTGGGCACAGGCCTTCAGAAATACTCCCACATGACTCGAACAGGCCGTAGAATGGAACCCCTGGGAGGGTAGAGCCTGCTTCTCTTGCTCACAACTGGACACAAGGTGCCCAGCGCAGTTCCTGGCCACTGTGGACACTTGACTCCCGTCTTTTAAGGAGGGATGGCGGCCACCAGGTTCCACGCACCAGGGCACAGGCCCCGCTCCCGCTTCCTGGCCACTCCATCACACCATGGGTGGGAACCCACAAGAAACAGTTGAGGCCAGGCCTGAGAGGCAAAGATACCAAGGGAGAAGTCAGGCCTCCAGAGGAAGCCGGGGCCTCGCTGGTGATAAACACCCCCATGCTGGTGCCAGGAGGTGCCAGTGGGAGCTGTGGTTAATCATCTACCCGGCGCCATGGAAAGCAAGCAGCCGTGGGTGGCGCTCCAGCCCTGGGGCCTCCTGAGCAGGTCCTTTCAGTGGACACAGGTGAGGGGGACAGGTGGCCTGGGGCAAGGGCCCTGGAGCCATTCTCTTCCCCCGACTCCAATTCTGATTTGTTTCAGCCAGGACACTTCAACCCACACGCCCTGAGCAGCCCTCCAAAATAGCATCACAAGGGGGCAGAACACAGCGGAAGGGGTAAGTGGGAAAGGCTGAGAGGGAATGCGGTTGCTCGGCAACAGGCCCTAGGCCACCTTTGTCTGCTCCGGTGACAGCAGGCAGGTCTGGTCAGGGCCAGCCATCAGGGAGATCCCTTTTCCTCCCAAAACTTGCTTCTCTGAGTTGGGGCAGAGCTCTGGTCTCCTGGCAGTGTCTTCAGCTCGGCCCCGCAAAGCGTGGCTCTGAAGGGTTCCCCTGACCCACCCTCTCTTAGGACACAGAGCAAGAGCAGCAGAGCTGGGTAATGGCACCTCCCTTCTCCGCCTTCACTCCCTTCAACTGGCTACCGGCTCGTAGCCCGCCCGGCTCAGCCGTGTTTCAAGATGACGAGTTGGTCCTGCTTCTAAGGAAGCCGGCTGAGCTCCCAGCTTGAGTCTGTCCTTGGCTCCAGTGCGGACCTCTCAGTTCACAACTGAGGCAGGAAAACTGGGAAGGGTCTATATCAGTGCTTTTCACTTATTTTTTGGTCGTGTCACATGGTGTGCAGACTCTTAACTCCCTGACCAGGGATCGAACCCGTGCCCCCTGCACTGGGGTCAGGATTAGAGTCTTAAACCCTGGGCCACCAGGGAAGGCCCTGCTGCTGCTGCTAAGTCACTTCAGTCGTGTCCGACTCTGTGTGACCCCATAGACGGCAGCCCACCAGGCTCCCCCATCCCTGGGATTCTCCAGGCAAGAATACTGGAATGGGTTGCCATTTCAGGGAAGGCCCTACAGCAGTGCTTTTCAGGTTCTGGCTGAGCAGGTCTCAGGGATGGGGGAGAAAGTCCCTGACCACAGCAGGGCTGTTCAGGAAAGGCCTGGGGAAGGCAAAGCGCACCAGACCACCCCCACCCCTGCCCTTGGTGCCAGTCCCTGCTTTCGCTTTTGCGGAGGAAAGCCCACCTGTTGCCTGCCGGAGGCACCAAGCCCCATGACCCAGCGTCCCTTCAATGCCCACTAACTGCAGAGGTGGCTGCTGTTCTGAGATGGCACCAGAGAATGAAGTTAGGGGAGTAGGGAGTAGCACATGGGGAGGGCCGTGGAGAAGCCCCGGCATTCAGGGCCTCTGTCCCCGCCCTTCCAGGTTCAAATGGACAGAATGCTATCGAAATACTCCTGGAAGATGGAGTTCTGGCAGAACCCCTGGGACCTGGGGGGCCTGGCAGTGATCATCCTGTTCTTCACCATGGTACTGTCTCTCGTCTTGTTTGCTATTGTCTTTGGTTTCCTCCCCGTGACCAAAACAACCAACCAGAATGAAGAGTCGTGACCTGACTTTCTGCAGGCCAAGGGGGCCACTCTCAAAACACTATGTACTCTTTCTTCAAAGCCCTTTAACAGTCTGGAATTAAACATTTTTCATATGACTATCTGATAAATGCCTGTCTTCCCCACTGGTTCAAGTACCAGAAAGCAGGGGCTGGGTCTCTTTCTGTTCCCCATTGTACCCCCTTTTCTGGTGTGCCTTGCCCAGAGTCAGTACCAACCAATGTTTGCTGGTTGAACAAATGAGCAAAGGAATGGATAAACAGAGGGACGCCTGAACTGTTGGCTCTCTGAGTCTGGAGACCTGGGAGACAGCAGAGCCCAGTATAATCTAGGCCTAAACCAAAGCAGTTCTTCCTATCTCAGGGTGCAGAGGCCTCTAGGCCAGAGGTTACTTTCAACCTAATTACTATTCCTTTTTACACTCAAAGGTAACTTTGGCCACGTTATCAGTAATCAAATGCATTTCACGGTCATGCTCAGAGAAAGTAGCTGCACACTGAGAAGAGAGGAAGCCAGCTGGATGCCCCACACTGGCTTTCATATGACCTGCATGTCTTTTCTCTTGGTCCCAGAGGCGCCCCGGTATCCCTCACAGAGCCCCCCAGCCCCCATGCACCCCCTACAATGCAGCCTTTGTAGACATGTCCCCGCCTCTGCCGACGCCATCAGGCTGGCCTGTCCCTTGCTGCCAGGTGCCCTCCCTTTGCAAACAGCTGCTTCAATGTCAACCTCAAACCAGGCTATTCTTAGAAAAGGGGCAAATGTCTGGTGGAGAAGGGGCTTTGCCTTTGTGCTATGTACCATTTGTGCAATAAAGAAACATTCTCTTTCATTCAAAGAGAAATTTCAAATCTAGCCACACCAGCCATGCTGACTCCATCCCAGGGCCTGGAAGTTCTGGCATCAGACACCCTCACATGCAACAAGAGAGACAGGAGATAAGGTGGCTTACAGGGCAACAGGAGGTCCCCCAGTGCCCGGCCCCTGACACATAAAGAGGCCCCAGCTCCCTGGGCTGAGATAGAAGGCAGAGGCCCCTGGGAGGACCTGGCCTCTTGTGTGGTGAGCTGCTGCAGCCTAGAGGTGGCAGAGCGAAGCCTCCAGAGAGCCTTGCAGAGCCTCAGACTCATCCCCAACAAGAACCCAGCCAGGGCGCTTTCCAGTACAGGGAACTCTGATACCCAGCAAGGACACAGAGCCCTTGACAAGCGCTTCACTCAAGAAGCCGAAGGAGATCATGAGAAATGAAAAAAAAAAAAAAAAGAAGAAGAAGAAGCCGAAGGAGGCCTAATTTAGCAGTTCATAGTATGAGTGCCTACAAAGGGCACTGGTCACAGGGGCTATGGGCAAGGGTCCTGACCACCTCTGCTGGGCGTGGTCTTGTGAGGCCAAATGAGAAATTGCCGCTTGGAGAAGAGAACAGCTTCAACCCAGGGCCCACCAACTCATCAGTGAAGAGGAGGGGGTGAGAGTCAGAACATACAGCCCAAGTAAGAGCCTCTCTGGTCTCCAGAGCAAACCCTCAAACCTCTGCTGGACATGAGTACCATGCACTTAATCAGCTCTGTGCTTCCAGAATCTAGTCTGGCAAAAACCAAGATGGCATGTGTGTATGAAAACGTGTACATCCCTGACAATCAGAAGATGGGGATTAGCATCTGTCCTACTGTGAGCTTCGTGACCATGACCTCTCTGGTCCACTCAACGTCTGAAGCCATCAGCTCTGCATCTACATTATTGGTTGTCCAACAAGATCTAACCAATGAGAGCAGAGGAATCAAAGAGCTTTCTTGAGCCAAGCGCTATACAAATGCCAGGGCACCCAGCCTGTCTTGAATGCTCCTGGATGTCCCTCACACAGTGTGCCCCCAGCTGCTCGTGCCCGGCGCCCACCCTGAGCAGCTATCAGGCTCTTTCATAGCCCCTCCGGCAGCAGATGCGGATCAAACAGATATGTGGTTTCCAAAGTGGGCAGGCTGCTGTTGCGTTAGAAATATGGTGTCTCTCCAAGCACAATACCGCCCCCTCCGCCCCCTAAGAGATAAGCTGAGCCACATGTTTCTGTTTGTCTGGGGCGAGACTGACTACCCTACAAGTGAAGCCAGTGGCCCAGCTCCGCGGCACGTGACCACCGCAACGCCAGTGGCGCAGAACTGGTCGCATCTCTTGGAACTGACTCACGGGGCCAGCCACTTCGGAAGTGGGTGGAGTGGGGTGGGTGGGTAACTGCCCAGAATACGCAACGGATCCTCGCAGGGCCAGAGTTTCTGAGGCCTTCCAGGGAAAAGTGGGCGGTGCCACCGTCCATGCTCCCTGACAGGAAACATCCCACACAACGGCCCTCAGCAGGCAGGGGTCCCTTGCTGGCCCAGGAGCTGCCCTGCATGAGCTGGTTAACGCGTGGTGACGGGGGAAGGAAAGGGCTCAACACTTGGCTCCACACACGAGATACGTCACTCACCCCGACTCTTCGCAGAAGCCCACCAGGGCATCGAAGGCCAAGACTGCAGCTTTGTCAGACGCTTTGTTCCCTCTCTTTTCCTGGAGACAAGAAACAACTATTCAGCAAAGTCTCACAGAGTTGGATGACCACACAGCCCAACAAATGATGAGACAGAAAAACAGCAAGGGACCCTAATTAAGACATTCACGAAACAGTCTCCTCCACACCTGACCATGCATCACCTGAGCAGCTTTTGGAAAATAGAAATTCCCCAAAGTCCCAGCTCTAGTCAGGGCAGGTCCCAGTCACTTTTTAAAAGCAATTTCAGGTGACTCAGATCCAGAAACAGGCTATCTCACTTAAGGGGTACCTATATATACCTAAGTATATATGTATGTATATATACTCTTTATCTTTTTTTGGCATGTGGGATCTTAATTCCTAGGCAAGGGATCAAACCTCACCCCTTGTGGTGGAAGCACAGAGTCTTAACCACTGGACCAGAGTCTTAACCACCGGACCACCAGGGAATTCCCGACCTGTATTTTAAAATTTAAATAGATATTGCCAGATTGTTTCCCTCCGCAAAAGACTGTAACACTGCACTTTTCTCTTGGCAAAGTGTAGACACTCCTTCCTACATGCGCCCACTAGAAACAGGGTTTGAGCTCTTTTACACGCGTGTCAGATTTTAGCTTAATTTGCACCTCCTTGACTGCTACCAGATTTTTTTTTTTTTTTGCTACCAGATTTTAACATCTTTGGATATGTCATTTGATGAAGTTTTCTGGGAATTTTTTGTTTCATATCCTTTATTTTTTCTTGTCAGTTAGGGAAAGCTCTCTATTAATTGCCCACTTTAACCTTTGGTTTACCTTTTACATTAAATATTTTTCCAGGTCTATTATTTATCTATTGCCTCTCTTGATGGTACCTTCACCACACAGAATTTTTCCATAGGTTCAGGATTTACAGAAACTTAAGATTATTTATATATCCAAATATTTGGTTTTTTGAAAAGATAGCTTTGTGGATTTTTAATTTACATTACAAAAGTATCTTCACCGGATCTCCAGCCCCAGGTGACACACAGGACTAATGTTAATCCTTTTTCTTTGGGCCACACAGTTTTTAGGATCTTAATTTCTTGACCAGGGATTGAACCTGGGGCCATGGCAGTGAAAGCACCAAGTCCTAACCATTGGCCCACCAAAGCAGGATTGATCCTGACTATATAAAATAAAACACACACAACAGACTGTACGAAGATAAACTAAGTATAAAGAAAAAAGTCTAACCTTGTTACAAGCTATCTGCCAACAACACCCCATTCGCCCCCTTGTACTTTCGAGCCTCAGGAGCACCCCTCCAGATTACAGAAGCTCCATCTGGGTTCAGAAATACGCCATGTGAAATGGTGGAGCGGTGGGTTCGGACAGGAAAGGCTCTTACTGTCCAGGACTCACCTGGAGTTTTGCAACTTCCTTCCTGATCAGGAAGCTGACTTGGTCGCGGTCGCTCCTAGAGTAGTAGAGGCGGCACCAGGAAGGCTTTCCATCTCTGCCCGCCCGGCCAGACTCCTGGTAGTACCCAGCCATAGACTTGGCAATATTCCAGTGGGCAACAAACCTAGGATCCAGGGAGAACCAGCATGAGATGTTGGGGGGAGAGCCGAGGGGAGGAGAGACTCTGGGATGGCTGAGCAGGGCCCTTCACAGGTACCAGGAGCGGGGAGGCTGGCAGGGAGAGACAGGACCCCAGAGTAACAAGGCTAGGACACCTGCAGCCTGCCAGCAGGCCTCCCTGCCATGGAGCAGCCCACAGAAAAAGTGGTGGATTTAAATAAGATTAGGACACTTAGGAGCTGGAAAAGTCCTCGACAACATCTTTAAAGAGCAAAAAAGATAACATTTACTAAATACCTACTATCAGCCGGTGTACATGTTTGTTTAATCATTACAGTCATCACCACGTGAGCTGGCCTCATTTTATAGACAATAAGCTTGGGATTCAGAAAAGTAAATTTGTACTAGGGGATGGTAGAGCTAGGATTTGAGTCTAGGGGTGTCTGATTCCAAAGCTGGCCCCTAACAAGACACAGCTGACCCAGGGTTCCAGCCCTGATTCCAAAGTCCATGTTCCCTCAAGTGTAGTTCATGGTCTAATTCTTACCCTGACCAAGGCAGGGTCACTGTGAGGCTTAAAGAGACCAAATGTGCAAAAGGGCTCTGTAAGTCACACAAGGCATTACTGTTGGTATTAATCTGAGCAAAGGACTTGGGGCTGTAGCTCATAATGTCTCCAGAAGGTCAAGAGTGGCTCGAGGTAAAAGACACCCCAACAGTGGCCAGTGTGGGGCTAGGAGGCTGGGACGCACCCATCTCTGCTGGACTGTCCAGTAAGCAGCAAGAAGGGGAGACAGTAACAGGATCTTTGCCTTTGCCTTCCCATAGGCCGTGGCTTTAAGATACTTCATTCCACTCTCTCACAAGCTCCAGTTGCTAAGATGAGAGTGAGCAGGGCTGTGGTAAAGGGTGAGCCTGAGTGTTGGCCGTGCTTCTCTGCCACCAGGGGGCAGACCACACAAGGACTGTCAGCGTCTGGACTATGTACCAGGGACGCTGTCCTGGGGCCTCCATTCCCCGCTCCCTCCCCGCCGGCCCCCGGCCCTAGAAGAACACACAGTCCTGGTCCTCCAGGTGGAGCACCAGGGGGCTCGCCCCACCCTGAGCCAGGGCCCGAATGGCAGAGTCAGACAAGAACCAGAACTCACCTGACATTGGCTTTGTCCACTCCCATCCCAAAACTAATGGTCGCCACAATTACAGGGACCTTCTCCTCCATCCACTCATTCTGCACCAGTGTTCTTTCAGGAGCCTTCAGCCCTAGAACAGAGAGGGTGAGAAAAGGAACTCGCATCTCTCGTGGGTCTCCCCTGGGGCCTACCTGCACACACACTGTGAAACTGTCACCCACCAGGTGTATGACTTCGGGTCAGGCACTTAAGCCACCGAGCCTGAGCCAGTCAACATAAAGACTCTGGCCTGTGTGTGGCAAAGGTTCTCTCATAAATGTGAGAGCCAGGATTCAGACCCAAGTCCAGGGACTTCCCTGGTGGTGCAGTGGCTAAGATTCCGTGCTTCCAATGCAGGGGGCCTGAGTTCGATCCTGGTTAGGAGCTAGATCCCACATGCCACAACTGAGAGTGTGCATGCCACATGGAAGGGCCACGACTAACACCCAGTGCAGCCAAATAAATATTACAAAAAGCAACTCCCAAACACCCACGTTGTTATTGGCCTCCAGAGCCTGTGCTCTTGCCACAACACCAATTCCTGGACTAAAAAAACTCATCACCTGCTGGGTGGGCACAGCGTGATGACAAGAATTCAGGAGATCCTTTTACATCTCACTCATGTCTAGGCACTTTTTGTGGATTTAAGTGAATCATTTTAGCTCTGCCTGGGTATCTGGAACTAGATGATGGACCATCTGATCAGCCAGGATTCTTAAGGAATAAGAGACTGGCTAAGAGGCTTCTCCGAGTGAGGAGAGCCACGGAGCCCAGGTGCCCCTTACCTGCGTGGTACGCCTTGGCGTTCACGCCCCTGTAACTGAGCTCTATGGCCAGCTGTTCACAGGCCTCTCTGGTTCTGCAGTAGACGATGCCGCAGCCAGACAACTGAATGTGGAGACACAGGGAGAAAACAAGCATTGGGAAAACAAAACACTCAGCCCATCATACTATGGCCGCTTCAGAAGCAGTTCTTTCAGCCTCACGGTCTCCTCTGAGGCAGACCACCTAGCACAGCCCCGCCACTTTCCAACAAGGCGGGACCACACTGGCTCAGAACTCAACCTTTCCAACCTTTATGCCTCCTCCCCTCAAGCCCTGGATAGGTCTGCAAAGGAGGAGTCCAAGAACCCCAGTAGGTGAAACAATGCCAGGAAACCAAAACGCTTGTATGAGAGTTTTAAGAAGCTACAGCCGGGGCTTCCACCGCAAGGAGCACAGGTTCGCGCCCTGCTCAGGGAACTAAGATGCTACATGCCACACAGTCCTGCTGCTGCTGCTAAGTCCCTTCAGTCGTGTCCGACTCTGGGCGACCCCATAGACGGCAGCCCACTAGGCTCCCCTGTCCCTGGATTCTCCAGGCAAGAACATTGAAGTGGGTTGCCATTTCCTTCTCCAATACATGAAAGTGAAAAGTGAAAGTGAAGTCGTTCAGTGTCCGACTCTTAGTGACCCCATGGACTGTAGCCCACCAGGCTCCTCCGTCCATGGGATTTTCCAGGCAAGAGTACTGGAGTGGGTTGCCATTTCCTTCTCCAATGCGTGAAAGTAAAGTCGCTCCGTTGTGTCCGACTCTTAGCGACCCCATGGACTGCAGCCTTCCGGGCTTCTCCATCCATGGGATTTTCCAGGCAAGAGTACTGGAGTACGGAGAAGGCAACGGCACCCCACTCGAGTACTTTTGCCTGGAAAATCCCATGGATGGAGGAGCCTGGTGGGCTGCAGTCCATGGGGTTGCTAAGAGTTGGACACGACTCAGTGACTTCACTTTTACTTTTCACTTTCATGCATTGGAGAAGGAAATGGCAACCCGCTCCAATGTTCTTGCCTGGAGAATCCCAGGGACGGCGGAGCCTGGTGGTCTGCTGTCTATGGGGTCGCACAGAGTCAGACACGACTGAAGCGACTTAGCAGCAGCAGTACTGGAGTGGGGTGCCATTGCCTTCTGCGCCACATAGTGCAGACCCTCAAAAAAAGAAGCTACAGCTAGTTCTGGCTAAGAAAGCTGGAAAAAACCAAAGTTTTTAGAAACGAGAATCTATCTCTATGCTGCAGCTAGCACCCCACTGGCCCTTTGACCCCTGACTTCGGTGCCCTCACCCCTTTATCAGCTTTCTGTCCAAGAGCCTTAAGGCAGAAGTCCCTCAGGTTCCCATAAGGATCAGGAAGCAGTTCCTTGAACTGCACGTCATAGAAGAGGTTGGCCCGGAAGCAGGGAGTCTTGAAGACAGCAACTGGCTGCTTCAGGTGCAGGGCAGCAAACACATCCTCTCGGACCTGTGGGGTGGCTGTGGCGGTCAGAGCCACACATGGGACGTCTGCCAGGCGGGAGCGCAGGGCTCCTAGACGCAAGTAGTCAGGGCGGAAGTCGTGCCCCCACTGGGAAACACAATGAGCTTCATCCACCACCAGGTAGGAGAGCAGGTGGCGAGACACCAGGGAGTTCAGGGTGGGCTGGAAGGAGGTGGAGGCCGCCATCTCTGGCGTGATGTACAGAAGCTTGGTCTGGGGCTTTTCCTGCTCCAGGTCAGAGAGCAGCTCCTTTCTCTCCTGCACCGAGAGCTTCGAGTTCAGGGAACTCACTTGGACCTTCAGAGCCAGTAAGTGGTCCACCTGGTCCTGAAGGCAGAAGGGGGAGAGACCCAGAGCAGACAGTAAGTGGCCCTCAGGACTCAGAGGTAAATGTCACTGTGACTCCCTGAGGGTAGTTCACAGGCATAAATTATCCCCCTCCCACCCTCCAACGTGTCTTCTCTTTGCATAAAAGAGGTAAAGATGAGGAAGTCGTGGAAGTGTGGAGCTAGACAGACACGGCTTTAATCCCAGCTCAATTATCACATGCTCTTCAGCTGGTCCTTGAACTTTCAACTATCTCATTTTCTTTCTCTTTACTATAAAAAGAGTAAAACTACCTAATAGGATTGCTGCAAGGATTAAATGAACTTTTATGCCTCAGAGGCAAGTTGACACCCCGAAGGCACTTAGCACAAAGCCTGAGACTAGGGCACACTCAGGAAGCACGGCCACTGCTTTCTCCACCTTGCCTGCTCACTTCCTCCTTTTCTTCGTGGTGGATGGGTCTTACCCACACAGCCACACTTCCTCATTTCTGATTCTACCAGCCCAGCCACAGGCTTTAAATGTAGCCAGAAGTACAGTTAACAACATCCCAACAAGTTCCTCGTCTCTTTTTCTGTCTCACAGCTGTGTGCCCACCAGAAGCAAGCAGAACATACCAGGGATTCCCCCATATCAAGTTACCTCTCTACCCATCTGCATCTTCTAGAACATCAACAGTGCACGTGTATACATATGAGAATGTATGTGTACGTACACATACAGTTCCATGTTCCTCCAGACAAAAAGTTACAAAGGAAGGTAAGAACCTCAGGCCATCAAAACAGAGAGGACTCAATCATAACCCACCAGAGTGATATGCACTAGTGGAGAACCCCACACTTAGGCAATTCAGAAACCCAATACAGAGGGACAAAGACAAATCAAAGAAAAGCAAGAGGCAAAAGACCAGTGAAAGAAGTAAAACTTTCAGCTACCAAAAAAAAAAAGTCCCCTAAACTTTCTGGCCTGCCATCTTCATTCACCTGAGCCTCACCTGAATCAAAGCAATGAGAGGAGAGACCACGATGGTGATGCCTTTAGCCAACAGAGCAGGGAGCTGATAGCAGAGGGACTTTCCTGCCCCAGTGGGCATGCACACAAAGACATCCTTATCACCTGAAAAAGACAAGGACAACATCTCAATGCTCCTGCCTTTTATATATTCCCCTCATCAAGCCTGTTGACAATTAAAGGATAATGTAAGAAAAACCCCTTGTAGAGTGTCTGGCACATGGAAGGGTCTCAATATAATTGCAATTCCCTTCCCATCCTTTCTAGGAAAAGGGGAGCGATCCAGGGAGATTCAGCAATGCCAGCCAATCATTTCCAGAAGTGGTAACAACTACAAGGGTAAGGAGTCGGAGTCTGCTGGGACACGGATGGCTGAGCTGAATCAGGATTCAACGAAAGCTGAATCCTTCTGGATGAGTGAGCGTATCTGTGTAGACATGGATACAACATCACTTAGAGGAACTTTGTAAGTGTTACAGTGCACTGACATTACATTCCTGCTCCCCTCTTGACAACCTTCATCTGTCAACACAGCTCCGGTTTAAAATGTTATTACTCCTTCCCTACTTGGGACCCAAGCCACTCTATCTTCAACAAAGAAATTACCTGGAAGATGACTGCCTTAAGACTATTCCTGCCAACTACACCCCCCTCCCCCCACACACACACACACTGCTGTCTACACCAAACAAAAGAGAATGGAAATATATAGTGTTTTCAAAGACAATCTTAGCTCTGACTGTGAATTATCAGAATCAGAACAGTTGGGTGGTTCTGCCGATAAAGCTGTAAGTTTAGGGTGACATGTCTACATTTCCAAAATCAAATATGGCCCAAAGGCGGGGAGGTAGGAAGGGTCAGAAGGAAAGTGCTCTGCAGGGAATTCCCTGGTGGTCCAGTGGCTAAGACTCTGTGCTCCCGATACAGGGGGGCTGGGTTCGATCCCTGGTCAGGGAACTAGTTCCCATGTGCCACAACTAAGACTCTATGCAGCCAAGTAAATAAAAATAAATATTTTTTTTAAAAAAGGAAAGTGCTCTACAGCAGCACAAATGTAAACACAGGTAGTTTGGTAATGTTACCTTTCACCACAGCCATGATCGCCCTCTCCTGCAAAGGCGTCTTAAAAGAGTCAAACCCAAAGACCTTTTTCAACATGCTCCGGACTCGACGCTCAGGGTCAAAAGGAGAGGAAGGGTGGGTACTCATCTTTACCAACAGTGGCCAAAGGTTAAGGCAAAGGTGATGATCATATGGTTGCAACTAGAAACCTCTGTTCTGCTTTTAAAAGACTGCTTATTTTTCTCTATGAGTATAAATTTGCCTTATTATACTCAAACAATGCACTATTTTCAAGTAATATAGCTCCAGGTGAAGCGCCTGGAGCAATACATTCTTGAGTAATTAACATCTCTATTTTTATGCTCAGTGAAAATAAAATCTTCGAACTATCCCAGGCTACCGCACAGCGCAGAGCTAGAAATCAGATCACGAGAAGAAACAAAATGTCTTAGGAACAGTTTAGAGAAGATGGAATTTTTTCCCTAAGATCCACCCTCTACTCCATAAGCACTCCCACTGACAACCATTCTTCCTCCGGGACCTGACCCCTTCTTCCCACCACCCTCTCCCCCCACCCCCCGGAGGACAGCTCTCCCCTTTTTCTCTACTCAGCCCCAGATCTGCTCATTTCTCCCTTCACCAGCAAAAGTCTCCCTCTCTTAACCCCAAGATATCAGAGCCGGCCGTGGGCTCCGAGAAGCGAAGGGCTCTTGTCGGGCCGCTGATGCCCGCTGGCTCGGGAACTACTCGAAGAACCTCATACGCCTCAGGTAACTGAAAAGCCAAACTGCTGGGAAAGCAGTGTCAGGTAAATCCCACAGAAGCTTGTGTCCGTCGCGCAGTGATGACGTTATGCAAGCGTTGGCTCGAGGGGCGGAGCCAGGCGCCGAAAGAGCCGTTTTGATTCGTTCCCGGTCTGGAAGGGGCGCGGGGTCTCCTGGGATCCGGAAGAAGTCGCTTTTCTGCGCGGAAGTCGGCTCTTTGGAGTCATAGAAGTGAGCCACACCGGGGCTGTGGAAATAAGATGGCGGGGAAGAAGAATGTTCTGTCGTCTCTGGCAGTTTACGCGGAAGATTCAGAGCCCGAGTCTGACGGAGAGGTTGGAGTTGAAACGGCAGGCAGCGCGGCTGGTGAGGCCCGAGAAGGGAACCGGAAAGGGAGAATCAGGTTACTGCTCCCCTAGCCGGCGGGAGGGAAAGAGATGGTCATTGTACCCCAAGTATCGGGCCCCGGAGCCCTAAAGGGCGCTCAGGATTCTGGGCTAGACCGAGCGTTATATGCTCTGTAGCACGAATGGACCGTCTCCTTCCTTAGATTCGATTATCCTTTCGTAATTTACTGAAAGTCTCCGTGCTGGGCATGGTGCTGGGCAGAAGGATGGACAAAGGGGAGAGAGGATCCAAGACTACTGAACCACTATCTGTTTTCTCCGGGCTTGTTTGTGGGGAAGAGCGAATTTTTTAATTAATAATATGCCCTAGACATATCTTGGAGCTTTGTACCTCCGGTCTCCACCACGAGAGAGTCTTAATTCAGTAGATCTGGGGAAGGACCTGAGCATTTGTGACCCTTCCAAGGCTTCTTGGCAATTCCGTTACTTTGTGAGTTGTTTAAAGCCCATCAATATTTTGTTACCGTACTCACGTTGAGAATAACAGTAGTAAGTGGGAACAGATTTATATGGGAGTGAAGAGAGGCAGCAAGTTACCCGACATATTTGAGTCTTGGTTTCCTCATCGGGAAGTGATGGAGGGGCTTGGACTGTTAGCTTCTCAGTGCAAGTGGTCTTGGCCTGTCTGGAAGTTCTCTGCTGGTAATTTGCATTGTTTGGCGGGGGTTTTTGTTTTTAAACATAGAAAAAGATTTTGTTTTTCAAGTAGATATGATTGGGAACCTCTCAAGGCACCCTGTTTTAAGGTCCAGTTCCTAGGGGAGGACTCACAAAAATGAGGATGACAGAGTCCTCATCTTGTATGAGAAGACTAGTTCATTGGTGCCTATTATACAAAGTAGACATAGGCAGATCAAAAGAGGGGCTTAACGCGATGTAACAGTTCAGAGAAAAGTATGCTAAAGTTGGCCTAGGTGGATTGGAAGCATTAAAAATGAAATTTAATATTACTTGGTTTTCTTTCCTGTTCTTTTAATGAATTCATACACTAAATTTTGTAGTCTTCCCCAAAACGGAATCTGGGCCAGTGGTCACTTAAATGAGATTTAGGTTTTCCTTGTCTCTTCAGAGATAGTCCTGGCCACTCAAATCACTCAAGTGTTTTTCTGCATTCTTTTCCCCAGTCATTCATCTTACTTTTCTCTTCTGTTTAAGAGGAGAAAGGCGGCTTGGTATCCGAAGCCTATGGAGAGGACGACTTTTCTCGCCTTGCGGGTGACGAAGATGGTTATGAAGAGGAGGAGGAGGAGAACAGCAAACCGTCGGTAGGTAGACCTGTTCCCAAATCCACAGCTGCTCAAAGCATCCTTTCATTTGTCGGAAACTTTCTGATCTGTACCAACAGTGTTCCATTCCCCCCTCCCCCCCTTTTTTGGTGTGTTCAGTATCAGTTGAGAAAATTGGATTGGATATCCGTAGTTCTCTTTGAAAATCTAATTTTTTTCACCTGAACCATTTTGTATTAACCTTTGTATTGAAACTTGGAGGCAACAATAGTGGACAATTTTATTCAACCCAGATATCAATAGGTGTTTTATGTTAGTTTTCCCTGTTTAGATAATTTATTCCATTTGAAACAGTGCATTCATCCCAATTGATGTATCATTTATATCTGCAGTCAATTCTGTGTTATTTGTAATCTTGGTTGGGGCTCATTCAAATCTTTCAGTTTATTAAAAAGACTGGGAAGGACCGTTATTTGTGATTTGATATTAAATCCTTTCTTGATGTTTTACTTGGCACTTTTTATCAGAGTGTTCTTGATCATCAAATCTTGCATAAAGTTTAGTATGTGCTGACTAGCAAAGAGAACTTGCATCTTAATTTAACCAGAAAGACTTTAGATACACTGTCACCTAAAATTTAAAAGTTTGGAGAACTTAAGTCTAGAGAAAAACAAGGATTCAGACTGGTGCTTAACACAGACATACAAACTTATATCTCAATATAAAATCTGGCTGGTTAGCAACAGCTTTAATTAAAACACCTAATGAATTGGTGATGGTCAGGGAAGCCTGGCGTCTGCTGTCCATGGGGTCGCAAAGAGTCGGATATGACTGAGCGACTGAACTGAACTGAATGTTTTGTATTATTTGTTTGAAAATGTTATGCATTGCTACATAAACGTTAGAGTTAAAATGCTTTACAAATTAAACAAAAAATGTGTTCTGTGTATTCTGTTCTTTTGGAAGATATTTTTATCCCTTGAGGTTTCCCCTCCCCCATTATTGCTGATAATTCAGAATTGACTAAAATTGTTTAGAAAAGCTTTGTAAGTTGTTTCATTTTCCTGACTGTTCTTAAGTGAGTACATACTGGCTTAACATCCAGTAACTATTTTTTTCAGCAAATTTTGCATGATGTGTGTTTTTGAGGTGTTCTACTGCATTTACTTTGCATAGAATTTTCACCATATTTAAGCTTTATTTCACATTTTAGTAAAATCTTTGAATCCAGTCCCAATATAGACATTCTAAAATGTGCCTGTAAAAAAAAAAATAAATAAATAAATAAATAAAATGTGCCTGTATTTAGCTGAGGTACATCTCTGATTATTTGGCCTGATGGGTTTCATTTGCAGCAGATTTTATTTAAAAGCTGTGGCACTCTTGACACCTTGCAGAACAATTCAATCTCAAAACCATCAGGCTAGTTGAAGTCTCTCAGGTGGTGGTTATATTCACATCTGGTGTGCTCTTTCATATGGGGAGGGGGGCATTTAGAGTGATTGAAAACAGCATTTTCAAATGAAACTTTCCATTGGATGTGAAATTACAGCTCCTGTGCATTGGGGTGTGCTCATGGTGGAACAGACACGGGAGACAGCTGCCTGACAGGGTAGCTGATCTTTGACCTTCATTGGGTTTCAGTGGAATAGTGGACTAGCTTGTGTGAGGCCGGGGCACGCGTTAGAAAATGTCGTGCCCACATGGTGCTCCGTGTCAGGCAGGCCATTTGGATAAGGAACAAGGCTGCCTAGAATGGGTTAGTTCTCCAAAAGCCTGAATGGAGGCGGGGTCCCCTCAGCTGGGTCCCAGGACAGTCCTGCCTTTCCCAGATCACTTGCCCTGGTCATTTGATGCCTGCCTTCCTACTGTTGATGCTGATGTGCAGATGTTGCTGGGTTGACGCGCTCGGGTATAGCGTTGGGGGGAGGGGTCATGGCACTCAGGGAGGTGAATGCTGTCACGGGAGCTTGGAGTCTGATGTCTTTGTGTACATGAAAGGCAAAGAAGGAAAAAAGATTCCTGTACTTTGAAATCATGGGTATTTCATTGGCAACTCCATGCCTGCTTTATCCTGTGGGGCCTGATCTTCTTTTCTCAAGTGTATTGCAACCTTTCTCTGTTTTTTTGTGTGTAGTCTTTAATCTCAGGCATTTTCATTGATATAGACTATGGCCCTGCTGGAGTAAGGACTTTGAGCGGCTGATGTTCTGTTTTTCCTACCCAGAACATCTCTTTTTCCCCTCCTCTTTCTCTGGAGCCTGGGTCCTGTTGTAGGGGAGGGATTCTTGGTGGGACGACCCAGGCTGGGTAAATTTGTTCCATACCCTAGTTGTGCATGTGAGAACCTCAGGCCCACTCCTTTAAGCTTAATCCTCTAAATTCTTTGTCTTGTAGGAAGATGACGATTCAGAGACTGAAAAACCTGAGGCTGATGACCCAAAGGTATTTGGTGTTGGCTGTGGTGGGGTGGCTGGATATGAACAAGGCATTTTTAACATCATGGCTCAGTTCATATGTCTGGTTCCAGATCTGTCCCACTAACATACCATGTAACCAGTGTGATTTAGGGGGGTTGGGTTTGGGGATCAACCCAGCTTTAAGAGACCTGGAGACCACCCTGGACTGTCTTGAGGCAGCTTAATTTGCAGCCCCCTACCTGTTCTCTAAATCCAGGTGGGCTTTGCAGGTCTGTGCCCCTGCAGGTGGGTTAGGTGTGGAAATGTCTTTAGAATCAGGAAACCACAAGGGCTGCCTCATGCACTGTGGGTCTCTTTAGTTGTCCAGACGTGAAGAAGGGCCATAGAGGGCCAGACAAAATGAGACCTCTCCCAGCTATTGGGGATGTTGAGCCTAAGCCTTGTTTTTCCAAGCAAGTGCCCTTCCACCCTCCGGTAAACCATACAGAATGGTTTGTTTTGAAACAGCATGGTCATTTCTTGTTTTTCATCCCATTAGCAGCTGAGAGTAATTCACACATCTTTGACCCCATTGTGATAAAGGTTAAGACACATACACACAGCCCGCCTCCGTCCCCCATGTTAGGGAGCCCTTGGAAATCAACACAAAACCCAGCCCTCAGGGTGACCCGATGCAGTTCTTGTGGAGGGTGAGCGTCGGAACCAGACTGAGCTCCACCAGCTCAGACGTCCTCTGGTCCCCAGTGGCCAGCAGAGGCCCCGGGGTGGGGGTGGGGCAGAAAGACCAAGTCTCCGTGGCATCTCCCAGGACTAGAGATGGCCCCAGCGTGCGTTTTGTACGCTCCCTGTGCTTCGTCCCGCCCCAGCTTCCTCTTCTGCCTAAGCTGGTGTCACACCGTCTTCCAGGTTCCCACCCCTCCCTCTTCAGGAATTTTTCTGTCACATTTAAGTTTTATTTCGGTCAATATTTAACAATACTTTTGCTTTTCAAACCATTAATTTTGCATATTTCTGCCTTAAGTATGTGAAGTTTCTTGTGTTAGGATGTGTCACTGGAGATGTCATTTGTTAGCAAATGAGTTGATGTCATAATTCTCTTTTCCACTAGATGGCCCTCCTTCCTACATTGGCTTTTTAAGATCTGCTTTTAATTTTTTACTATAGCACTTTTCAAAAGTTTTTTTTTTAATTGGAGGATAATTTTTACAGTGTTGTGTTACTTTATGCTGTACAACAGTGTGAATCAGCTATAAGTATACATCTATTCCCTCCCTCTTGAACCTCCCACCCACCCCCCAATTTGGTTTCTTTACACAGTCAAAAGCAAGAATCCCAAAGAATTTCTGTTCATTTTGGTTTTATCTTTTGATGTTTTAAATATATTGTTTTAATTTTAAAATATACCTATTACATACTAACATAAGTAACATTTTTATGAGAAATTATGACCCAAAAAAAGAACAAAAAATGGTATTATTTTAGCATTTTACAAGTCTCTTTAGTGTCTAATGTCTAGTTGAATAGGCAGCTATTAACAGGTTCTTATAGCTGCTTCTGTGTTCAGTCTGTTGCATTATGTTGTTTTGGTTGAAGAATTTGAGGAAACTCTGGCTTGATGCAGGCAGGTCATTGGAAAAGAGTATTTTGGTAGCCCTACAAGTCCTTGTGGGTGTACTCTGACGCTTCATCAAAACTCAGCATATGGTAGTTTCCTAAAGGTTAGTTGCAACAGGAATGTGAATCCTTATCAATGAACTGTTCGTTCTCTGCTTCCTTAAAATCCTTGGGTCTCTCCCACTATAAATGCCTCTCTTTCTCCTGCTTGATATCACATCATTAAACACTGGTGATTTGGACAGTGTCAGCTCCCTGCATTATGTGGGTCCCCTAAATGTTGACACATTTTGTTCTACAGTGTCAAAAAAAAATGCTTATTTGTTAACAACATTACTGATCACATCAGACAAGTCAGTAAATATCAGACAGCGATCGTGCTCACAGTGGGAAGTAGGTATTTTCTCAGATTCTAGTCTTTGCTAGAAAATATGAATCTTATCACCAGTAAATAACCATGAGAGAGTGACAGATTTAGTCTTTAAGAAAATGCTTGCCAACTACATAAGTCTGAATAACTAGTTTGTCAGTTACTTTTTCAAGCAGAAATGATGTTCCATGAAGAAAACAGCTTGTTCAGCTTGTAATCCAGTCACACAAAGTGTTAAAAAAAAAAAAAGAACTCAGAGAGGTCCAGGATCAAGGTTAATCATTTTTACTGCTTCACCAGGGATATTCCTAAGTGAAATTGACTTTTTTTTTTAAATCGAGAATTAACTATTGCTAACTCTGTGTTGCTGCCTCAGTTTATTCTAAAGGGACAACAAGTTGCGTTGTTACTTCTGTAAATGTAACAGTGAAAGTGAAGTTGCTCAGTCATGTCCCACTCTTTGCGACCCCATGGACTGTAGCCTACCAGGCACCTCCATCCAAGGGATTTTCCAGGCAAGAATACTGGAGTGGGTTGCCATTTCCTTCTCCAGGAGATCTTCCTGGTCCAGGGATTGAACCCGGGTTCCTGCATTATAGGCAGACACTTTACTATCTGAGCCACCAGGGAAGTCCTGTAACAGTGAAAAGGGCAAATAAATATCTTACTCGGTGTTATACAAAGGAGTTTTGACCCTGTAGACCCCCAGGGGTCCACAGATCAACTTTGAGAACCACTGTTCTTCAAAACCAAAAATCTTGGATGGGTAATGTTAGTTAACTGATAGCTGCTTTCATTGCCCTCTGTATGTCCATTGGCTGCTAGCCTCATGGGGGTCTTGAGCCATGTTGAGGGCAGCAGAGCATCCCAAGGATGATAAACCTGCATCATCAAATCTGCCTCGTTTGTTTCATGAGGATTAACAAAATGTAACAGACACTTAGCTTTCAGTAGTTAATTGTGATGACCAGCGCCCCCTTGGCTCGCTTCCCAGGCCGGCCACACGTGTCACTAGGCTTGTTTTGGGATTTTGGAAGCCGTGTTTTAAACCGGAGTGTTCTCTCTCTGAGGAGAGCAGAGGTGAGGGGACTTAAAATGACGTCAGGTGGTGAAAGTTAAGGAGCTGGGAGAGGGAAGACCAGGGCATCGCTGGAAGTTCTGTCTGTTTGAAGGTCTGATGAGGGCAGGGCGGTGGCAGCCCCATGTGGAACTCAAGGAATGCAGAGAATTGCAGGGAAGGTGTTTGCCTTCACATAACGAAGTCAAGTGGGCCTTAGGAAGCATCACTGCGAACAAAGCTAGTGGAGTTGATGGAATTCCAGTTGGGCTATTTCAAATCCTAAAAGATGATGCTGTGAAAGTGCTGCACTCAGTACGCCAGCAAATTTGGAAAACTCAGCGGTAGCCACAGGACTGGAAAAGGTCAGTTTTCATTCCAATCCCAAAGAAAGGCAATGCCAAAGAATGCTCAAACTACTGCACAATTGCACTCATCTCCCACGTTAGTAAAGTAATGATCAAAATTCTCCAAGCCAGGCTTCAACAATATGTGAACCATGAACTTCCAGGTGTTCAAGCTGTATTTAGAAAAGGCAGAGGAACAGAGATCAAATTGCCAACACACGCTGGATCATCGAAAAGGCAAGAGTTGCAGAAAAACATCTGCTTTATTGACTGTGCCAAAGCCTTTGACTGTGTGGATCACAATAAACTGTGGAAAATTCTTAAAGAGATGGGAATACCAGACCACCTGACCTGCCTTTTGAGAAATTGTATGCAGGTCAGGAAGCAACAGTTAAAACTGGACATGGAACAACAGACTGGCTCCAAATCGGAAAAGGAGTTCATCAAGACTGTATATTGTCACCCTGCTTATTTAACTTATATGCAGAGTACATCATGAGAAATGCTGTACTGAATGAAGCACAAGCTGGAATCAAGATTGCCGGGAGAAATATCAATAACCTCAGATATGCAGATGACTCCACCCTCATGGCAGAAAGCAAAGAACTAAAGAGCCTTTTGATGAAGAGGAGAGTGAAAAGGTTGGCTTAAAACTCAACATTCAGAAAACAAAGATGGCATCTGGCCCATTACTTCATGACGAATAGATGGGGAAACAGTGACAGACTTTATTTTTTGGGGCTCCAAAATCACTGCAGATGGTGACTGCAGCCATGAAATGAAAAGACGCTTGCTCCTTGGAAGAAAAGTCATGACCAACCTAGACCGCATATTAAAAAGCAGAGACATTACTTTGTCGACAAAGGTTCATCTGGTCAAGGCTATGGTTTTTCCAGTAGTCATGTTTGGATGTGAGAGTTGGACCGTAAAGAAAGCTGAGCGCCGAAGAAGTGATGCTTTTAAACTGTGGTGTTGGAGAAGACTCTTTGAGAGTTCCTTGGACTAGAGGGAGATCCAACCACTTCATCCTAAAGGTAATCAGTCCTGAATATTTATTGGAAGGACTGATGCTGAAGCTGATGCAAAGAACTCACTCATTTGAAGACCCTGATGCTGGGAAAGATTGAAGGCGGGAGAAGGGGACGAAGAGGATGAGATGGTTGGATGACATCACTGACTCAATGGACATGAATTTGAGTAAACTCCTGGAGTTAGAGATGAACAAGGAAGCCTGGCATGCTGCAGTCCATGGGGTCGCAAAGAGTCAAACACGACTGAGCAACTGAACTGAACCAAGAATCGCCCATCTTCTCAGGCCAAAAGTGGGTCAAGCTGCTTCAGGAGGTAGTGAACTCTGTTTCTGGGCCTTTTATGAAACCACTAGTCACCAGTGTCCTAAAAGATGTGAGGGTTGGAGTTGGAGTAAACCCCCAAGGCGCTTCTTTGGAAAGGACTTGGCATTGTGGATAAGCAAAGTTGTGTATTTTCCAACTTTATTATCTGTTGACTTTGGGGAGTACAAAAGTAGAATACGGAGACTGGAAACGGCCCTCACTTTTATCCCGCTGATGTTTGGGGTTACCTGTGAGTGCTGCTGCTTCTGAGTTGCTTCAGTCGCATTCGACTCTGCGACCCCATAGACAGCAGCCCACCAGGCTCCCCTGTCCCTGGGATTCTCCAGGCAAGAACACTGGAGTGGGTTGCCATTTCCTTCTCCGATGCATGAAAGTGAAGTCGCTCAGTGTCCGACTCTTAGCGACCCCATGGACTGCAGCCCACCAGGCTCCTCCATCCGTGGGATTTTCCAGGCAAGAGTACTGGAGTGGGGTGCCATTGCCTTCTCTGACCTATGAGTGCAGAGNTGTCCGACTCTGTGCGATCCCATAAACGGCAGCCCACCAAGCTCCCTCGTCCCTGGGAATCTCCAGGCAAGAATACTGGAGTGGGTTGCCATTTCCTTCTCCAATGTGTGAAAGTGAAGTCGCTCAGTGTCCGACTCTTAGCGACCCCATGGACTGCAGCCCACCAGGCTCCTCCATCCGTGGGATTTTCCAGGCAAGAGTACTGGAGTGGGGTGCCATTGCCTTCTCTGACCTATGAGTGCAGAGTCCCATATTTGGGAGTTTGAGGAAGAAATGAGACTCTCCAGGCCCCACTGCCCCCACCCCCCTACTCCCCCAACATAGGGAGCCTGTGTTCCTGATCCATCAGCCCATGGTGGCAGGGATCGGGCCCTGGGGTTGGCCCTAAACCAGAGAAGAGGGGCTTGGAGGAGGTGGCAGAGTGTCCCTCAGGAAGCGGGGCGCTTATGTTCCATCAGATCTTGTTCTCACCTCGCCTCAGCAAGCAGCCAGACTCAGGTGTTCTGGTTACTGAACAGAAGGTGGCGCTGCTGTCCTAGACAGGCACACTGGGCGGGGCAGCCCTCTGGCTCCTCACCGCAGGGATGGGCCCCAGAAGCTCAAGTGCTTCCTCCATCTGTTTGCCCTTGGCCCACGAGTTTCCCTTTCGCCACCCTCCTTTGTCCTTGTTTTACCTTGGTTGCCCTGGAACTTTTCCTCTTGTTTATTTTTTTCCCCACTCCCACTGTTCCTGTAGATAAAGGTATTTCCACTCAACCCACTGTCCCTGACACACTGTCTCTTCCTCTGCAAACAAAACACGGGCACTGATGAGCTGGCACAGGTGAGCTGGAGCAGCCTGTGGGCAACTCACTGGGAGGCCCAGCTTCCCATTGCAGGGCAAGGCGCGCTGGTCCAGGCTTTGACCCGGGGAAGGAATCCTCCAAGCCCAAGGAGCAAACATCTGTCAAAACAAAATAGTGTTTCTGGGTCAAGAAGGTGACATTGGGTGGGGAAAAAAATTGTTCCAGCATTTTTCAAAAGGCGTGGACAACCCCAGTTCGGAGTAAGCATTTCAATAATCCTTTAAACCCCAAAAGTAGTGCAGAAATGGGGAATTCACAACCCAGAGCCAGTCTAATGGGTTTGGAGTCGGAAGACCTTTGTTGAGCGCTGGCGTGGCTTCCATCCAGTTGTGGGCCAACAGGCAAACTTCAACCACTCTGGGCACGTCTGAAGTCAGGGCTGTGATACCAGGCAGTGATGGCAGCGATAGGGGAGAATGTGTAGGGATATCTTCTTTCTCAGCCTAAGATGGAGTTTTGAGCAACGCTTGGCAGTCTGATTCTACGTCCCCATCCTGGAGGTCAGAAGTTAATATAGTTTCTCAGTTCACAGCATCCTTGGTGTCATAGGAATTTTTCACAGAACTCCTAGGCCAAAAGAAATAACAGTTCCGTTCAGTATGTAATGTTCTCCAAACAGTCAGCATCAGTGTCCTCATGATTTAGTGTGTTACTGTTCTGCTGCTAACTCTTGACTAGACCTCCAGGCTCCTCTGTCCATGGGATTTCCCAGGCAAGGATACCGGAGTGGGTTGCTGTTTCTGTCTCCAGGAAATCTTCCCAACCCAGGAATTGAACCTGCGTCTCCTGCACTGGCAGTCAGGTTTTTTACCATGGAGCCACCTGGGAAGCCCCACAATTTAGTGTAGCCTCGTTGGAAAAACAACCCATAAATTAGTGTGGTATCAGACAAGTTGTCGAGTAATTGCTGTTTCCCTTGAAATTTGTAAATTTCATGGCCACTTCCTGGGGTGCCTTGATGGACAGTTTGGCAGTATGGCACTGCTGCGTTGGTGGATACTCAGAGTTTCAGAGCAGTGGCGCTTGGTGGAGACCTGGCTCAGCAGGGTGAGTGGGCCTCTGCCTTCAGTGACTGCAAGTACACACCTGAACTCCCTCAAGAAGGACCAGCGTCCCAGTCACCAAGTTTTATTAATTGACCTGGAATTGAGATGAAGGATTTGCCTAGGGCAGGACTGACTCAGTAACTTGTACTCTTCTGTCCTCTCCAGCCGCTTCTCCCCAGCCCAGCGTTATTAATGATCTTTGAAAATGTCAGAATCAAAGGCCTGGAGACCGAAAGCAGCCCACAGAGCTTGTTTCCCAGGAGTTTGTTGTTGACACCCATTCTAGGAGAAACTTCAGGAGCCTGCCAGCATTCTCTTAGTGACCACGCAAGGAAAGAGGCGCCAGCTTCCGCAGGATCTGTGCAGAGCAAAATGCTTTCCTCCCTGGGCTTTGGGTCTGTTGGCTGTACCTCCAGGGCTCTGGAATCAGAAAGGGAGATGCCAGACTTTTCACGAACAAGCAGCATAGGGTTCTAGTCATCCTGAAGGATACTCCAGAGACAGGCTGTGGGGGTGGCAGAGGAGCCAGAGGCCCTCTGCAGCCAGCGGAGATGGGCCATTGTGTGCCTTTGCTTGGTGAGCTTCTGGGGAAGCCTCCCTTGTGGATTGTTGTACTGAGAATTCTTTTTTAGGATGGGAGAGCAAAGGTTATTTTGTTAGAGTTTAAATGTGGACCTCTTAGAGGTCTTTGACATGGAAAGGGTCATATGGCACTTTTTCTGGTGGTTATCTTGTCAGGGTTTTGTTTTTGTGCGTATCTTGTTGTCAAACTATCCTAATAGCAAGACTGAATATTTAATGAAAGAAAAAAATCGCCTAATACCGTGATCCTGACAGTGTAGCCATTTTCATTCTTCCATCTTTTTTAGGTTTGCCTGTGTAATAGGGTAACTATTTTGTATCCAGTTTTGTTCTCATTTGTATTATAAACATCTTCAGTGTTGCAGTAGTCTGGGTAATTCTATAATGTTTAGTCTGACTCTTTTGCGACCCCATGGACTGTAGTCCATCAGGCTCCTCTGTCCGTGGGATTTCTCAGGCAAGAATACTGGAGTGGGTTGCCGTTTCCTTCTCCAGGAAATCTTCCCAACCCAGGGATCGAACCTGTGTCTTCTGCATTGGCAGGTGGATTTTTTACTCTGAGCCGCCAGGGAAACCTAATTATATAATAGCATGACGTAAATGAAAAATTACACCTGAGAATTACAGGTGGGTTTTATATCTCAATAGAACTGCTTTAGGAAAGATTGTTTTTATAATTTTCTAAATACCTTCAACAGATGGAGAATGATGACGAGGTTGAGATTCACCGTTTGTTCGAGTAGTAATGCTAGTTAGTAGCAACACATTTTTTCACACCAATTCCCTTAGTCCTTCTCATATATTCAGCTAAGATAAAATCCAGAAATGGCACATCAGAATAGCAAAATATGAAAGTATTTTTGTAGTTGTTGACTAAAGTGTTGTATAGGCAGTTTCTTTTCAGTGAGAGTCCCTGACGGACAGGAAATGTGCCGTGTTCTTCACACAAGTCACAAGAAATAATTCATTCTTTAAAATGTAAGTTCTCGTTGGAAGTCCGCGGGATTGTTCACCCAGTAAGGGAGGCTGGCTCAGTAGGATTCAGGATTTAGTAGCATTTCCTCTGTAAGCCCCCAGGAAACCTCTAGGCTAAGGACGAGGTGGCAGCACCCAGTGTGTAGGTGATTAAGTCCTCAGGACCTGCCCTTCCGTTCACGTAAACTCAGACGTTACTCACTGGGGCACCATGAATTCTTGAGCTATTTCCCCTGATCACTGTAGTTAAAAGATAATAGATCTGGCCGTCTCCTCCTTAAGTGGAGGGTGTAACACCTGCCTGCCTGTGACCTGCTGTGGAGTCATTCCTGGAGAGGAATTTCACCTCCTGGCTCTTCAATGTTGGGTGGCCCAGATAGTAAAGAATCTTGCCTGCAATGCAGGAGGAGACCCAAGTTCAATCCCTGGGTCAGGAAGATCCCCTGGAGAAGGGAATGGCTACCCACTCCAGTGTTCTTGCCTGGAGAATTCCAAGGACAGAGCAGCCTGGCTGTCTCTAGTTCACGGGGTCACAAATAGTCGGACGTAACTGAGCAACTAACACTTTCACTTTTTCCAATGGTTGAACCAAGGGTTTCATAGAAATTGTGGCTATTCACAGCCTCCTAGTCTCAAGGAAGGAGGCAAGAAGTTGGGAAATGGTATTTCTAGGCTTTGCAGTCAGGCTGGAGTTTGAATTACAACGTTGACATTTACAGGCAAGAAACTACTTCATTGTATTTTGCCTCGGTTTGCTCCTCTGTGGAATGGAAATAACAGTTTGCCTTACGGTGATGTTACGAGACTTGATGGATGTCTGTTAGTGTTGAGTGAGTTCTGTCTAGGGTGTGAGGAGGAGGATGTATGCTTGGGCCCTCCATCTTGGTTTTCATTTCCTGCCTGCCCCGGTGTTGTGGCTTCCAGACCCATGATCCTTTTAAGTACTGATTAGAAAAAAAAAAAGTATGACTCACCTAAGCGCAGAGAAGGAAGTGGCCCTTGACCATTCCCGGCTTGTGAGCCGTCCGGTCTTGTCTTCTGACTGTTGTATTTGGCCTTTGAACTGTTGAAAATACCCAGGCCTATTTATCACCAGCATTGCCTTGCTCTCACCGCAGTGAGTGGCCGTTTGGCCTTCTTTGGGCTGCTCTTGACAAGGCAGAGTTGGTCTTCACAGAGTAAGTGACAGAATTCGCACACCAGGGAGAACCCACCCACCCCAGGCGAGGGTCTGCAAGTCCATCTGGGTGATGATCTGATCTGAGCAGCAGACTGAAGGACAGAGGCAGGGCAGGCTGTGCAAATGGCTCTCTTGTCCAGACTGAAGAAATTCAAAGTAGGTCCTTTGTCTCACCGCCTTCGGAAGGCAGCCTGGCTACATGTGTAGCCAAAATACCACTGGGAGAAACGTTGCGGTTGCTGGGAGTTGTGATTTCCTGCAAAGGGAAGAAGGACCACTACTGTCCCTCTCACCCCCCATCCTGGCAGCCCCGCAGCTGCCAGCAGGACCTTCTTGACTGCACTTGCCCTGCTCAGCTGAAGCGGAGACTCCCAGGAGCCCTACCCTGCCCCGCCGCGGTTCTGCATCCCAGAAGGAGCCACTGCATGCCCGGTCCACCCGCCCATCAGCCGCGCAGGCCCCAGCAGACTTCCTTCCCTTCGGGGCCACATGCCACAGATTTCTAACCAAGGTGTGGCCGGGTGCCTCCTTCCCCAGTGAGGACTTAGCTTTTCGAAATTTATGTTGTAGAAGGGAAGCTGCCTGTCTTTAGGGATCCGGCACTTCTCACATCTGTTCCTTGCTTCAGTCCATGTCCCTTGAGATGCTACCGTAGGATTCCTGGGTTTGACAGGATTTTACTCATTTGTATTAACATTGGGCTTCCCAGGTGGTTCAGTGGTAAAGAATCCCCCCTCTGCATCTTCAAGTATCTTGAATCAGATCTGTGGTTACGTTTGAAATAGTCAGCATAGTCTCCCCTTGGGAGGTGGCTCCAGCCAGAGCTTGCCTTCACATGAAGTCTGGGTGGTTCCACGTGACAGAGCCTCAGCACCATGCGGAGCCATGAGGGCATTAACAAAGCCAGGATTTCAGAGAGACTGTTCCTCTCCCCCTCCCTGCCTTTGCTTCCATCTCCAAGGCCAGCCCTGGAGCTGGCTTAGTTTGTCTTGGCAGACGCCTGTTTAACCCTTTCCTGTAGAAACCTCTCTGCTTGTGGAGCTGAGCCTTCCCAGCAGTGAGCTGGGAGTGAAGGCAAGTCCATTGAATCCGAAATGGCCCCACTAGCTTCCGCCCATTTTTCTGATAAGTTGAGTGTTTCCATCCGCAGGCAGGCAGCCTGCCGTGGCAGTGGCCCAATCCTAACCATCAGAACACAACTGAAGGAAATGTGCTGGTGACGGGCTTTCTCCTGGGCTCTCCTGGGTGTGTAGGTAAAGCAGCCCCTGCCGGGGGTCTGCGCTTCAGGGGGCTGCCCCCACGCGGCGCTGGGTTCAGTGACAGCCGCTGAGTCTTGGGGTTCCTGCCTCTCGGTCCATGCCCCCAACACTGTCTGTCAGACCACGACGATTTTATTCTGGAGCTTGGAGTCATTTGGAATGGCTGCTTTCTGGACATCCTGAAGTGACTTATGTGTCACAGAAAACCTCGTTTGTCCGTCAGCTTGAAGCCTTCAGGCAGCCTTCTCAGGGCTTCCTTGGCTCTTGAAACAGCAGGATTGTCTGCCCACAAGTTCACGAGGCTGTCATGAGAACTAAATGAGATCTTTCACTGAAGTGCGTAGCATGATACCTAACATTATTCCCCAAGACTGAGATTTGTTTGGATCACGTGCCCAGTGTTTGGCCCATTGCCTGGTACGTAATGAATGCTTGATAAGTTATTTGTGGAATAAATAGATGAGTTAACTTTACAATAATTCTTTTTTTTTTTTTGCCTTCAGATCAGAAGCAACAAGGTAGACTTAAGGTGTTTTGAATTCAGTATTGGTGCGTGCCCCCACCACACACACCTTCCTGCCTATCCCGTATCAGCCTTTATTGCAATTCTGCTCCTTTAGCTCCTCTGCTACCTTTCTTTCTGATGCTGAGTCCACACATTGAACCTGTCTGTGGACTTTAACAGGTTTGGAGTCTGGGGGTTCAAGCATTGCAAGTGATGTTTGCTTTGAAACCCTAGACTGGACTGAAGGAAAGCCGGCCACTGGCTGTTTAGGTGTGGGTGGCGGCGGGGAGGAGGGGAGGGCGTGTGTGTGAGATCAGTGTTTGAGCACCTGTTGTGGGCAGAGCACTGAGTGTTGCAGGTGCTGGGAACACAATGGTAAATAAGACAGAACACAGAACTGGGCAGGTGTCCTCTCGTTGGCCAGATGGGGGTGGGGTGGAGGCCTGCTTCCTTGAGCGGAGGTTTGAAGTCTAAAGGGGGCTTCCTAGGCTGGAGTGGGGGATGGGATGATCCAGGGAGCTGCCTTGCCGGGACCCTGGTGCAGGGGAGGAGGCCGACATGGCCAGCAGAGCGTGCCCAGGGCCTCAGGCCCCAGTGAGGGTTCTTTTTGAGTGGGATCTCTGCTCATGGAGTGCAACATTACCAGGGCTTTGTAACTGCTCGGGAGCCCCAGGTCTGAGAGGACAGAAGATTTGGGAGGCTTTGTTTCTCTGATCTGCCTCCCCAGCTGCCCCCTACTTTTAAGATGCAGCATTTCATCATCGGCCAGAAAACCTAGTCTGGAACATTCTTTCCCCTGGAGTGGGGCGTGGCTGTCCTTTGCCCTCTGCTCAGAGGGTTTTCTCTGTGCCTAGTGCTCCCGAACGTGGGGAGAAGAGGCTGAGTTTAGATTTGGCGGAATCCAGCTGCCAGCTTGCCTTGTCTCAGGTTGGACCCCAGAGCTTCGAGTGCACTTTGTGGGGCTGGCTCTCGGAAGGGTTCATGAAGTGTTGGCTATAAACAAACCTCCATCCTTGCCACCAGGAACTGCCGCTCCTCTGCTGAGTAAACCTTCCAGCTCCCGTGGCCACTTGTCCCACGTCGTGGAGCTGTATTGTTTTCACTTCCTTCCTCTGCTCTGGTCACGGTTTTGCTGGTGGCTGGAGTTTTATATTCTCTGCAGGGGGAACCACATCTCAGATTCCGTACTTCCTAAAAGTGCAGCCCCTGCCACAGGGCTGTTAGGTTCTTCCAAGTCTCAGACACGATTAACTGCAAAACCAAAATTGTTAGGTTCAGATCGCAGCCCTCCTGGGACGGCCCCAGCCCACAGCAGCTGCCTCACACCCTGGTCGGAGGGACTTAAGCCCTGGGAGAGTAGGGGGTGCAGATGGTCTGAAGAGAGGTGTCAGGGTTCTCCTTCCTCCTTTCTCACTTGGCTCCGTGGGACGATACAGATTTTGTTTTGCTTTGTTTTTCCTGTGTCTTGACAGGATTTGAACCGGAGAGCTCCCCTGGGAGCTGCTGTGTGCAGTGCCCTCCCAAGCTGACACCCTGTCTCCACCTTCCTGAGGAGCCGGGTGAAAAGCCCCCTGGGGTGTCTGAGGGGGCGTGTGCTGTCACGCCAGGTCTGTCCAGGTCTCTGAGACTCATGCCTCCGGCTGATGCAGACAGTCATCTCTCTGATAACTGGATCTCCAGGCTGAGTTCATTTCTGTGGCCAACGGAATATCCACCTGGAGGCCAGGGAGGGTGGATTCGTGCAAGTCAAGGCAGGTGTCCTGTGAGCCTTCTGAAACCCTGCTTTGGGGGAAGGAAAGGAACAGTGGGGTTTTGTTGCTTTTTGCTCGTGTCCTCTCCTGCTCCCCTCCTGCCTCTTTAAGGATATACCAAGTCTCTCTAGCAGGTTTTGTCAGACCGGTTTCTTGAGCTGCTGGCAGTTTAATGTGTGAACCTTCCTTTAATCTCCTAAGGAGATGGCCCTTTTAAATACTTCATCAGTTGTTTTTTTCCAACACCATGGCTGGCTTCCAAGATAACTATCCTGCACTTTGTTCATTTTTGTGCTGAATTCCTGGTATCTGAGGCATGACTGTCTCTATGGGTCTTTGTGTTGAACGTGGAGCCCCGTTCTCACCCCTAAAGCAGCTTTCATTGGATGAAAGTTGCCTCGATGGACGGTTGAGCATAAGTGGTTCTAAAAAGCATCTCTGGGGTATTTGACGCCTGTCCTCAGTGATCTCACCAGACGCCCTGACTCTCCTTCCTTGCTGGACTTTCTTCAGCATCCCCTAATGTCNAGCTTTCATTGGATGAAAGTTGCCTCGATGGACGGTTGAGCATAAGTGGTTCTAAAAAGCATCTCTGGGGTATTTGACGCCTGTCCTCAGTGATCTCACCAGACGCCCTGACTCTCCTTCCTTGCTGGACTTTCTTCAGCATCCCCTAATGTCCTGCAGCCAACTCCATTCCGAGAACATGTGTTGCCGTGGCTCCAGGTCCTTGTGGGGTGTAGTCCAGCCCTTCTCAGGCTCACGTTGGGGCAGCGGGGGGTCAGGCTCCTTTCAGATCTGGAAGCACTTGGGTCGTCGGCTTTCTTCTTCAGGGGCACCTTGGTACCAAGCCAAATGCCCAGGAGCTCAGCAAACCCACAGCCCGCTTGTCCACGTCAGAGGGCAGAGAAATTCCCTGCTGAAGCGTAACAAGGTGTGGCCACCAGGAGGCACAGAGTCCCACTGTTGGATTCTCCGGGGCCTTAGGAATCACATAGGCGCCTGTGACGCAAGTTGGGGATCTGAGCAAGCACAGATTCCAAAGCCTTGCCATAGTTGGTGGCTCCCAGCCTGCGGAGGCTCAGTTAGGTGTTTGGCTTTTAGGGTTGTCTCAAGACAGGAGAATCTTTGCTTGCAGTTGGGTCCATATGCTTGCAGATAATGTGGAGCTGGATTCCAGCTGGGAAGGGGCGAGGGTGCAGAACTTCTTTCTGGGGGTGCTGGTTTGGAATTAAATAAGAGGCCATAGTTTCATGGGACTTGAAGTGCACACTGTGAGAGTAAAAAAGCAGAGACTAGTTGTCATATTGAAACCAACTGCCAGGTTAATTTGGGGAGAGGAGCATGTATAGAAAGATAAATCTGGGAGAAAATGAGGAGCCAGGTCAAAAAAGGAAAGCCTGAAAATAGTAGAAAAAAGACTTCCTCTTTGTGATTTTGCCCTGTCATCTCTTTTTCTCCCCAAGATGTGACTAAATAAAGCTCAGCTAAGCCAGCCCAGGCCCTTGTGAAACGCAGGAATCCCCACTTCTGCCCACCTGCTCCACCTCCCATCACCGGGCAAAGGCAGGCCTAGGAGCCTCACACGTTTTAACCTTAGGAGGAGCTTGTGGTGTGAACCGGTCCTTTCTCCTTTGAAGAGACTCCTCACTTGTTCGGTGACTAACTTCCTGTGCCCCCGGAGCAGACAGCAGAATTCCCACGTGGCTGGCTTGCCTCCTTCCTTGCTGCTCTGCATTTTGGCCTCCAAAGGGCCCAGGGCAGCGCTTTGGGAAAGAGCCCTAGGAGGCCTTTGAAGGGTTAATGCATCAGGCCTGGGGGACCAGCCAGATGGCCCCAGAGGGGAGGTAGGATGTGTCCAAGTGATGTTTTTCCACAGTGAGCACCCGGACAGCTGTCCCCTGGAGGGAGAATTAAGGACCTTTTACAGCCCAGCGTGCCGCACTCTTTAGCATGGGTTCCCCCAGAGTCACAGCTACAAAGGGATCGTTGTGGGGCCTGCCGAGACCTGCTTTCTGTGGAGCAGCTGATTGATGACCAACCTGAATTTGGCACAGCATCCCTCTGGGGCTGCCTCCACTTTGCCCACCTGATTGGCAGGGGGCGGGTGACTGGGGGCGATGGTTGCTAAGCAGCCTGGCCTGGACGTTATGCCCGTCTAGGTCGAATGAATAGCTGCGGTGTTCCAAAGAATGAGGGGGTTTTGGCCTATCCTAGGGACTTTTTGGAGAAGGGGGTTAAGAACTGCTATTCTGGTCTTAGAGCCTGGGAGGTAGGGGGTTGGTGGCCTCCCTGTGCCTGCCTTCTGAGACGTCACCTTGGTGTCAAGTCGCATCGTGTGAGTGGCATACACGGCACTGCCCAGCCCCCTCCACGTGCCCATCGGGTCCACGATTGTTACTGTCTTATCTCCTCCCTCACTGACCAAAGGGAGGGGACACAAGATCCAGCCTCGTGAGGCCAGCTTCTGCCATTGTGATCATTACCAGGTCATGGCACCTGAGACCCTGACCTGTGTTGAGGGGCTCGGTTTCTCCAGAAATGGGGAGAACAGGTATGTTTTTACCATTGTGCGTTTGGGGCAGCAGAAGCAAGGAAAGTAGGTGCCTAGCCATGTGACCGTGGCCAGAACTGGATTTTCTTGACAACGACACATGGCACATGGGGGTGTTAGTTCCCCAACCAGGGACTGAACCCGTGCGCCCTGCATTGGAATGACTGGATCAGCAGGGAAGCCTTTACTTTGAGATCCGGAGTGGTCTGATGAGAAACCTTTGCCCCTAGAGCTCTTGTATACCTCCAGAACAGAGGACACAGCGTGGAAGTGGGTGCTGGGGGCAGGGGCTTGCATGAAGGGTCAGAGAGAGCTTTCTTTCCTGCCTGCCCCCAGTTCCATGAATTGCCCCCTTGTGATAAAGCCTCCCTTTTTTGCTGAAGCTGAAAGTGAGAAAAATCTCTTGGGAGGAGGTAGTATCTTGCGTTTTGGTCTTGAGATTCTCTAGCCACCTCTTGTTTCCTGGGCGCCGGGCGGAGGTGCTGTGTTCTGGAGCGGCTGGCCAGGCCTGGGGGAGCCCTGGGTAGGGTGCAGGTTTGCAGGTGATGGCTGGCTGGCTGCTGGTTGCTCTCCTTGGCATTGGGGGTGCTGGTCACTGCTTTAGGCCGTGGAGGAGAGACTGAAGCAGATGGCTGGAGCATCCCAGCTGCTCTGATGAAGGAAGAAGGGATATTCGGAGGTTCAGGGGTCTCAGGACCCCCAAAGTGTCAGCTCGCTCTCTGGGTTCCTTGCAATGGTTCCACCTTTTCTCCTTCCTAAAAAATTCTGGGTGGTGGCAGTAAGGAGAGTGACTCTGGGTCGGGAGCCCCACACTTATTCCTTGTGTTTTTCTTTTCTCTCTTGCAGGATAACCCGGAAGTAGAAAAGCGAGATCCCCAGGAGTTAGTTGGTGAGTACCCTGGGGTGGAAGGTGCCCGGGGCAGGTCTCTGAGCCTCACCCAGAGCCAGCTGGCTTCCAGCCACGCAGGCGGCTTCTCTGCTTCTGCCGAGGCAGCGGCTCAGCTGCGAGCCTGTCTCCGGACTCTGACTCTCAGGGCCTGTGGCGTTTCCTAAGACATCTGGATGAGACACCTAGGGAACAGTTCTTTGAAACCTGTATTCATGGTGCGTTTCACGGAGCTTTGGTCAGTTGCCAGTGTTGTCAAGAGGCACTCGGGCCTCTAGCTGGGAGCTTGTTCTCCTTGTGCCCTGCGCCTGGCCTCCGGCCTTGGACCCCCAAGGCCTCTCCGCTGGCGTATTCATGGGCTCAGGGTGCAAACATGTGGCCTCTGCTGGCATGCTGCTCTGTCCCCAGGAGGGAGCATGCCTCCCAGCCCTGGAGCCTGGGGCCCTTTGTGTAACTGGCCAGGGTGGTTACGGTTCTGGAACACAGCCCAAGTGTCATCCCAGCCCCGGGTTAGCCCAGCCTCTTCAGCCTTTCAGAAGGTCTCTCGACTCCTTTCATTTCTGCCATGGACTTTGTCCGGGCTCCCCTGAGGCCTGGCTCAGCCTCACATTTTGGGGGGTTGGCCCTCCCCCTCCGTGGCGAGACTGCCCGTCTCTTCCCACCCGCTCCAGTAATCCTCACAAAGCGGGGTTCCTGCTCCCCTCTCCCAGATGGTGCCTTTGTGGCTCACTCGCCCTGCCTGGGGGAGCCCCAGCCTGAAAATGCTGTATCCAGCAGCCCCTCCAACCTGTCCTTTTTCTGGACGATATGCCTTCAGCAGGGATGGCACGGGGGGACCCATTCTGGTTATCATGACTGAAAGACCTGAACATCATTCATTATGTTTGTCTCCTGAGGGAAGGACTGGGTAGGACCTTGACCATGTGAAGCAGCCCAGATGCTCAGTGGGATTCTGCCCTTCAGCCCTGGGTTTTCTGATGAATGGGGTATGAGTCTTTCCTCTCCTATTAAAAAAAAACAACAACTTTTCCTAAAACCAAAGAGCCTGATCTTGGGAAAATGGTGCCATAGGGGCAGCGCAGTTGGCTTCATGGGCAGAGGGAGCAGAACAAGCCCCCCAGGAAGCCCGTGGCCTTCCCCGAGCAGGCAGTCTGCGGGGCAGCCCTGGACTGCAGCCTCGCCCTCCCCGCTGCCTGTCCCTGCTGTTCACTGCAGCCGGGGTGGGGGCAGAGCCTCCCCGCAGGAACTCAGCCAGGCAGCGCTCTCTGCTCCTCCTAGCGGCGCTCACTTGGCAGGAATGTGCGTGGGCTCCAGCCATCTCGACCCTAAACTCGCCCATAAACAGCTTTGACTTTTCCTCTCCTTGTCATTGTCTGAAAGCAGCTTTGTGAGGTGCCCCTTAAATAGCGTGGAGCCCCTGCCGCAGTCCTGAAGACATCTCTTTGACTGTAGAGTGTCCCTTGCACATGCTTCCTTCTCTGGCCTCATGCAGGCAGTGATCTCTTCTTCACTATAGTTTTGTCTATTTAGAGTTTCTCATACGTTGGTTTCTTCATTGGCCTCGGCTTGGGGCTAGGTGGCCCTTTGTCGTGGTGGCCTGGCCTGTGCGCTGCACAGTGCTTAGCAGCTTCCTTGGTCTCTACCCACTAGAGGCCAATAGCATCTCCTCTCCCTGCCAAATACGGCAACGAAAAATGATTCTAGACTTTGCCAAATGTCAGCTTGGAGGCAAAATTGCCCCTGCCCAACAACCATTAATACAAACAGACTCATTGTTTGTTTTGTCTGGCTTCTTCATTTCCCATAATGTTCTTGAGACCCTTCCATGTATTTGAGCATACCCATAGTTTTTTTTTTTTTTTTTTTTGTAATATTATTTCATTGTGGGGTTACACCACAGTTTCTTGAATCCATTCTCCCATAGGAAACATGGGTGAAACTTGAAGCCTCATAGTTTGGATTCCTGTTCCCATTTCTCACTGAGGAGGTGGTGGACGACCTGCAGAGTGGCTTCCGCTCATGGTGCCCTGGTTGTCCCCCCTTTTTCTGGGCCCAGCGCCTTCCATCCATGCCTCTGGATGGAGGACTCAGGTTGCTCTGCTGGTGTGGGCAGCATTTTCACTTGTGTAGACAGGCCCAGGTTTAATGGAGCAAAGGGGAGCAGAGAAGCTGGCTAAGGGCTCCCCAGCGCTGTAGCTGCTTGACAGGTGAGCGGACACCCAGTCCTCCCCTCCAGGTTCCCCGCGGGCGGTCCTGGAGCGGTGGCCCTGCGGTGGTCATCCACTTGAGTACTCTGTCTCTGGTGAGGCAGAGACACTTCACTGCCTCCTGTTTCCAGCCCCACAGCGCCCACCAGGCGTGCCTTCACTCTCGCCGTCACACACGCCCCGCTGACAAGCCACTCCTGTGCAAATCCATGCCTGGCAGCTGTGGATACCTGCACTGCTTTGTGAAGTGGGCGTGCACCTGGGGTGAATCACCCTGACGTCACCCTTCTCAGAGCCTGAGTACGGTGCCCGCCCAGAACACCCCAGCAGACCCAGAACAGCCACAGACCTGGGCTGCCCCCGAGGGCCTGGACACACGTCTCGACATGTTTCCAGGGAGATTGATTTGAGGCTCTGTGGCGGCTCCAACAGCCCTCTGTGCGGTTCTGATGTCTTCTGCTTTAGATGCATTCTGAGAGGAAGGACAGAGTTGCAGGAAGATTGCTCCTGAAATCTGCAAGAGAAACTTTTACCACATTTGCTGAATGTGTCCCTTCATTCGCTGTTGCTCCAGAGAGAAACTCTCTTGTTCCCTGCCCAGTTCTAGCCCACAAACTAGGGAGGACCTCTTCCCCTCCCCGACACACTGTACCACTTGGGTGGTTGGGTTGCTAATGGCAACAGCGTCACACCCTGTTTTTCCAAAAGGCTTTCCTGGCAAATGCCAAAGGGCACTGTTTGTCTCTCTGTCACGTGCAGAGACACACTCCCAACCCCAGGGAAGCTGTCTCCCCCTGCTGTGCACCCAGAGCCTGCCCTGGCCTTCCTGGCTTTTGGTGCTGATGCTTACGAAATGCAAGAGCCAGCACAGCCCAGGTAATCCCACTCTCAGCCGGCCTCTGCAGCTTGCTTGAGCCTCGAGCTTAGAACTCCTGCTTCTCCCAGGGCTGGGAGGAAGGAGGAAGTTGGGATGAGATCCAAGTGTCACCCTTGCTTCAGGAGGCAGGAGACAGAAGGGGCTGAGCAAAGAGAAGCACACGGTCCCCTGGTGGAACGTGCTCCCAGACTGCACTGGTGTCTCGGTCCACAGCAGGATGACACACCAATGCCCTGTTCTGGGGCACATCCAGGGAGGCTCCTCCAACAGTGAGAATCGGCACGTGTAGACTTGTTAGGAGATGGTCCCTGGGCTTGAGCTCCAGCCGCAGTGTGTGCAGGCTCATTTGGCAGCAGCTGAGAAGTGAAGCTCAAAGCAGAAATCAGAGCACCTTATCTGCTAAGAAAATACTAATCCAGCCCCGGGAGAGAAGGGAAAGTCTCACCCGGCATCCAGGCAGCCACTTGGGGGCTGCGAGAGTCCCGCCAGGGGCAGCACATGTCGGGTACCCGGTGAGTACTTGCTGGGTGTTAGTGGTGCTGAGTTGTTCATTCTTTGCCTTCATCCTGCCCCACCCTGCTCCGCCTGCTCTTTGCTCATTGTATAGTCCTTTTCATGAGCGAATGTCTTAAAAAGCACAGACAGAATCTTACCACAAGCAGCACATTGTCTGGGTGATCCAGAGCACGACTCTGCAGTTGCCAGAGTGGCCGGAGGCAGCAGGGAGGGGAATGGAGGGAGAGAGAAACTTGGGTGGGCAGGGGCACATCGCCATGGGAATTGTCCCTTGGGAGCTGTGGGTCTTCACTTCAGAATCAGGCCTTTTGTTCCCAGGAATGAAGTGGACCGAATGAGGGTTGATTGGTTTACTGCTGAAGGACCCAGCTGATAACCAGTGGGTCATTTTGTATTGAATAGATGTCATGTATGTACAAAGCAGTTTTGAATGCTGAGTCCTGAAGCCCAGGGAACGCTGAGCTTCTGGCGGACCCTGGGTAGCAGAGCCTGAGGTGGGAGGACAGCCCGGGATCCTGGGAGGGTGTTTCAGGAGCAGAGCCATGGGAGGCAGAGCCGTGTGTGCATGTCTTCCCAGCCCTGAGCTCACGACTTCACGTTAGTAGCTTGAAATTGATTGGCCATGATGGGAGAATTTACACCAGAGAGAGGGGCAGATGCTGCGGGTCCTGGGTCTGCCCCTCCCACCTCCCAGCTGGTGTTAAACGCTCACCAGCACCCCCAGGACACAGTCTTTCCTCTGGGCCCGGCTGTGATGTGGCCGCTCATGCCTGAGCTTCTTTCCCCACTGCACCTACCAGCTCCTTCAGGTCATTTAAGTTCAACTCAGATGCACCCTCAGAGAGCCACTCCGCATGCCCTGTTTTACTACTTTATAGTGTGTGATCCCTCCTTGAAAACGCTTTCTGTGCCTTTCTTGTCTTGAAGGGTTTTTTATTGTCCATGTCGGGCCCCCACCCTGACCCTCCCACGCACCCACAGAACTCCTCTGTTCTCTCCGCAGCCTCCTTTTCTGAAAGAGTCCGGAACATGTCACCTGATGAGATCAAGATCCCTCCGGAACCCCCCGGCCGGTGTTCAAACCACTTACAGGTACGCGCAGGCTCAGCTGCTGAGGCCCGTGCAGACTGGGCAGGTGTCTGGCTGGGTCTGACTTTAAGCGGCTTCTGGAAAAGAAATAGCCCAAGTGGGAAGGAGCCCGCAGTCCTGGTGACCTCGCTTAGGCCGCTCCCAGGAGCCGGCGCCCTACCCCCGGCTGCCTCTGCAGCCTCAGCCGGGCCCCCGCCTGCCCCAGGACACTGCCAGCAGAGCAAACAACATGCCTTTTCTGGGCATCCCTGAGCCCAGGGAATGTCTCCGAAGGAACTTGGCTAAGAACCTGAGGGGTCATCAGAATGTTCAGGAAACAAGTAGGAATGCAAACGCATAAGCGTGTAAAGGCGTGCACTTCAGCCCTCGTTTTCCGGAAATGGCGGTTCATTGGCTTCTTGTCTGTTCATCCCTGACTTGCGGAGATGGAGTGTGGAGTGCGGTCACCTCGGGAGCAGGCCCTGAGGAACAGCTGGCCTTACTTCTCCCTGCCAGCCTCAGTGGCGGTTTCTCCTTGTCCCTCTGCGTGTTCCCCTTTGAAGGGGACCTTGTCACAGTAGGGCAGACACCCACGGCTGCCCCCGAGTGGGGCCTCTGGCTACGCCGCAAGCCCTCGCACATGCTGACGGTTGGGTGACTAATGGGGCCTGGGGCTGGGAATGCGGAGACCTGGGTGGGTGCCGAGCGGGGCTGGGCTGCAGTACACAGTCCCTTCTCTTCCTGGAAATCCCTTCCCTTTGCTGAGTCGTCTCCCCACCACCACCACATACCACCCCACCCCCGGCCCTGTGTCACACACTCCAGGCAACAAGCCGCACCCTGTAAGGACAGTTCAGCAGCCACCAGGCAGAGATAGCCAGCCCCAGCCTTCAAGATCAAAATGTTTCTCCTTTTTAGATCCTGCTAGTGGCAGAAACCATGAGCAAAGGTTTTAGTTCCCCTGAGGTAGGAGGACCCGCCTGACGGCCGAGGGCACACAGAGAAGTCATCTGTAAGATACAGCGGTGCCTCCACCTGCTGAGCCTCCCGGGAAGGCCTGCCTCCATCACCCACAGAGCGAGGACACAGAGGCATGCGCTCAGCTTCTCTCTTCCTGGCAAGCGTGTTACAGACCTCTCTCCCCAGCTCAGTGTTTCCCCTGGGCAGTCTTGACTCCTGACAGGAGTGGGTCACCTTTGCTGATGTTCCAGATGACCTCGCTCAAGCCCCCGCCCCCCGCCCACCTCCTTTTGCCGGTGAAGAGCACCCCAAGTGGTTTCCTCCTGGACAGTCTGTGTTTAGCTGCCACTAGTGGGGAGGCTGCCAAGAGACCCTGCCCTGGGCTAGGCCAGCTACTCTGGGTAAGCCTGCCCCTCCTCAGAGGTGGCCCTGCCCTGAGGCTCGGGTTCCTGGGGCCTCTTCAACTCCCCAGGCACCCCTGACGCCATCTGTTGCCAGCATCATCTCTGTGGGCCTGGGGACACTTGGACCCCGCCAGGTGGTTCTCTGGTTTCCCATTGAGCCAGAGCAGGGCTTGAGGGGAGACTGGATGAGAAACTGGCTCTTGACCCCCAGCAGTGTCTCTTGGTAAAGTGGCAAGGACCGGCCAGCTGTGAGCCTCCCCTCAGAGGACACTGGGGAGGCTTGTGACACCTCTCCTCCTGCCTTCCCAGGTCTCCTGCTGGGACTTAACCCCGTGTTAAAAGTAAAATCCTGCATTCAGCCCCCACCTGTCAACACTAACCCTTGAAGCTCCTCTTCAGATGGTTCAGCAGCTGACCCCCAAGTGGGGCTTTGTTCACTGTCTTCCCTAGCTCCACCTTCTTATTCCTCCCGCCGCTGACCACCCAGAGGGGGTCAGGAGAAAGCACAGCAAAAGCAGGCTGATCTCCATCTGTCTCATCTGCGCTGGGTGGAGGAAGACCATCTGGCCGGAGCAGGGCTTCATGCAGCTCCCCCAGGTCCTCGTGTCCACAGCACGTGACCACAGGCTGGGATCGTGAGGGGTTCCGTCACCATCGTCTCTCTGTCTCCCTTCGTAGGACAAGATCCAGAAGCTGTATGAGCGGAAGATAAAGGAAGGGATGGACATGAACTACATTATCCAGAGGAAGAAGGAATTTCGGAATCCCAGGTGAGTTTTCCGTGAGCCAGCAGGGGGTCGGTGGGAGGAGTGATGTTGGACTGGGGACAAGAATGCCCCCCAAAGAGGTGCAGGGGGAGGCCCGGCTCAGATCCCAGCTGAGCCCAGAGAAACCATCACCCGGATTGCATTAACCTCGCTGAGGCTTTGTCTGCCATTAAAGAGCCAGGCAGCAGGTGCAGAGGGGAAACCGCGAGACGTGGGCTGGGTGGGGTCTGCCTGGGCTCTCATTCCCTCTCTCCTCCTGGAGCGCATGACCTGAGGCCTTAGTGTCCTCAGCTGTACGAGGAGGGGATTGTCTAGATGGTCACCCCAGGTCCTCCTGCCTCTAGGAAGTTGTTGACTCTGTATGCAGGTTTGACAAACAGACCTGTGTCTGGGTCTCACTCTCTCCAGCATTCAAGCAAGTGACACACCCAGGAAAGAGCCCAGGGCGAGAGCTGCCCTTGCCCCTGTAGGCCTAAATGGGGAGGCTCCAACCCAGCCCCACAGACTGAAGGTCTGATGTCCAGTTGAAACCTCATCTTGACACTATACTCGCTCTTGCCGCTGGCCCCAGTCCCTCTCTGTGCAAGGTTGGGAAGGCTAGAAGTGACTTTTAATGTCAAGTCAGTGGACATTTGCCCTCCTGTTTGGAAACTTGTTTAGAATAGTTCACCTGGGCTAAAGACTTGGTCTGCACGCAAGTGCTAAGTGGCTCTGACCTCCTAAGATCCGGTACTGCACAGGGCCTGGGGCTCAGGCCCTCTCAGCACCCTGTGGCCTTCTTCTTTCAGCATCTATGAAAAGCTCATCCAGTTCTGTGCGATTGATGAACTCGGCACCAACTATCCAAAGGTATGTGCCACCTGCAGAGGTGGCGGATGAGGGAGGGGACCCAGGGCCCTGTGCCCTCCCCACTGGCTTCAACCTGGACCCACTGAAAGGTCTGTGTGGCACGCTGCCAGCAGAGGAGAGCCATCCCCATCTTTCTTGTTTGAGCCCCGGGGCCTCTGCTTGGTTAGGATCTAGCGTGGACTCGCCATGCCCTGTAGATCAGCCTGTCCACAGTGCTTCTCTGCTCTCACTGTCCTGAGAAGGGTGGGCTGGAGACGGGATAGCATCTGAGCCTCTCTGCCCTTGAAGGCCAGAGACTCCAGCCCAGGAAGATCCATGGAAAGACTTGGGGAGAAGCATGTGGTTTCTGAGTCATTTCCATATATTGGCCCTTTCTGCACCTTTGATGGAGAAGGCGATGGCACCCACTCCAGTACTCTTGCCTGGAAAATCCCATGGGCAGAGGAGCCCAGTAGGCTGCAGTCCATGGGGTCGCTAGGAGTCGGACACGACTGAGCGACTTCACTTTCATGCATTGGAGAAGAAAATGGCAACCCATTCCAGTGTTCTTGCCTGGAGAATCCCAAGGACAGAGGAGGCTGGTGGGCTGCCGTCTCAGGTCGCCCAGAGTCGGACACGACTGAAGCGACTTAATAGCAGCAGCAGCAGGAACTTTGAACTTTTCTTTTTCAGGATATGTTTGACCCCCATGGCTGGTCTGAAGATTCCTACTATGAGGCATTAGGTGGGTAGCCATTCATCTGCTTGCTCACCCATCCATCTGTCTGTCTCTCCAGTCATTAGGCCACACAGGTTTCAGGGTCTCCTCCGTGATCGGCCACGTCTGAGGAGCTGAGTGTGCAGCCTTGAACCATCCAGACCCCCGTCCCTGACTTAAGAAGCTTACAACACAGCAAAGAAGACAGGATCAAAGGAGTGATTCCAGCAATAATGAGTGGAGTGATGATGCAGGCTGGGCCACCTAACCAGGGGCTGGGGGAGGGCGGGCAGCCTCGTGGAGGACACCGTGTCCGAATGAGGTCTGAAGGTGCACAGAGGCTGGCCGAGCAGGTGTGGATGGGTCCCAGGCAAGGGGCCGGCGGGAGTGCAGCGCTCTGCAGGGGACCGGCTGCAAGACCTGGGAGGAGTTTGAAGGGGCCCGCTCTCTCGGGTGCCAGGTCCCAAACCAGTGGCCTGTGGACCACCAGATCTGGCCCGTAGGTGTGTGTTGTTGGGCCCCTGTAAGTTCTGTCTTGCTTTAATTTGAATTCACTGCTAGTGTTTTATCTAAAAATCCAGAGACTTCTCTGGTGGTCGGGTGCTTAAGACTCCGCACCTCCACTCTAGGGGGCTCGAGTTCAATTCCCTGGTCGGGGTAGTAAGATCCCACGTGCCGTGCAGCCAGGCCAGAAAAGAAACGATGTAAGTCTAAGATCCTGGTTGCTGAGAAGGGTTACCCTAGGCCAGCATTCCCCTCTGGCTGCAGCCTGCTGGAGCCCAGGAGCAGTTCAACCCTCCAGACGGGGTGCGCAGCTCCAGCTTCAGGGCCTTTGGACTGTGAGGCCTGGCTTTGTGCTGGCTCGTGACTTTGCCCATCACAAAGAGATGCTGCAAACAGGAGCCCCGGGAGAGCGGCAGGCTGCAGTCTGGGGTTCTTTGGCCTGAATTATCTTGTTTAATCAGCTGCTTTGTAACTGCCTGTCTTGTCTTCATAGCCAAAGCCCAGAAGATTGAAATGGACAAGTTGGAAAAGGCCAAAAAGGAGCGAACCAAAGTAAGTGATGGGTGGACGTCCTGATGAAGGGGGCAGCTGTCTGGGGCGCACGGGTCCTGCAGGCTGAGCCAGGGGGCTTCCCTCACCCCCACCGCGGTTCATCACCCAGCCACGCTCTGAGCAGCCTTAGATGTGCTGGATTTTAAGCCTCCATTTCTCAGCTTGAAGACGCTTCCCGGTCTGCTTCCACTTGGTTTTTCGGGGTCTTAATGTTGGCTGCATTATGTCCCCTCCCCCCCCCATACACAGCCTTACAGCTGCCGAGCCCTGGGGGCTTTCTCCCTCTGGGCCCATCGGCAGTCTCCTCGGCCTGAACAGGAAGGGCTCTCTGGTCTGTGCCGTTCTTGGCTTCCAGCACTGGCCTCTGCAGCCCGCCTGAATGTGTCCGTGTGCCTCCGTGGCCAGGTGACCCCTCACGTCAGAACCCTGAGCATGCTGCTTGCCTCTGGTCTGGGTCCTTCAGGGGCTGGAAACTTGACCGTGAGACCAAGTCCTCTGGGCTGTGCTCTTTTTGACCGGAGTCTCAGAGAACACAGCTGCAGGATGCCCGCCCTTCCACCTGCAGTTGAGCCTGGTCCTCTTCCCGCAGCACATGTGGCCTCCAGGATGTGTGTCCCCTGCCCCCCTCCCCGGGGCCACAGGGTTGATCCCTCTGGGAGCTGGTGCTGGGGCGATCAGGGGTCCTCCTTAACCCTTGATTGAATTTCCCAACTCTCTCTCCTTCCCCCTTTCCAAACCCCAGGCTTGTTGCAGGGACGTGTCTGCAGCACCTGGGGGCCGGAGCTGTCCTTCCCCTGTGCGCACGGGCACCGCCTCCCCCGAGGTGTGAGGGCGGGGCCTGGGCGGGCAGGGGTGCCCCAGCACGCGCAGAGATGGCCATGGCGGGAGGGGCCCGGTGTCTGCGGGAAGCTCTCTCCCGAGGAGTAACCGTCCTCTCCAGGCGCCTCTCCAACGCCTCCCCCACTCGACAGCTGGTTCTCAGTGCTTCCCTCGTGCGGTGCCAAGTTGCCTCCTGTCCCCCAGGAGCAGACAGCTGGCAAAAAGACGTGGATGTGCACTATGCGCAGGTCCTAACTGACGCTCGTCCCTCTCGCCCCCAGATTGAGTTTGTGACGGGCACCAAGAAGGGCACCACGACCAGTGCCACGGCCACCACCACCACCACGGCCAGCACAGCCGTCGCAGGTACGGGCGGCTCCACTCCCCGGCCCCCTGCAGACACAGCCAGTGCCTCCCCGCCTTACCTGCGGGAGCAGGGCCGTGGCACTTCGGGCCTGGGGTGGGTCCTGGCTCCCCGGCTGCCCTCGGCTTCCTGGGTCTGTGGCCTGCCGTTTCTGCTCCCTGGTCTCAGACCACTGGCCTAGGTGGGTCCTGACTTCTCTCTGGCCTCGTCCCCAGACGCCCAGAAGAGAAAGAGTAAGTGGGACTCAGCCATCCCGGTGACGACGATAGCCCAGCCCACCATCCTCACCACCACGGCCACCCTGCCAGCTGTTGTCACCGTGACCACCAGCGCCAGCGGCTCCAAGACCACCGTTATCTCTGCCGTGGGCACCATCGTGAAGAAGGCCAAGCAGTGACGCAAGGGACCCCAGGGACCGGCTTAGGGTGGCTCGGACAGTCTCCCCTCCATGGAGGGGAGGAGCCACTCTGGGACCTGATGAGACCGTGGCCTCCTGGGAGGTTCCACATTGTATATTTCAGGACTGGGACCCGTTCCCCTCCCTCCTCCCTGCGAGGAGCTCCGGGTGGCATTTGGCCTGGAAGAGACGGGGCTGCAGAGGAACAGGGCTCTGTGGATGGCACCCCCGCCACAGGGTCTGCACCCAGTTAAGAGTGCCGCATCCTCACATCTCGGCGTCTCGGATGCCCTGGTCTCTTCTACAGTCTGGTTTCAGGCAACTGTGAAAACTCAAGTGTTCTCTCATCTTTTCGGTTGGGACCCTCACCTCGGGCACAGCGGGGTGACCGCAGCCTGCAGCCAGCTCGGGGGGGTGGCCCGAGAAGTCACCTGGTCATCCCAGTGACCATCTCTTGGCGTGGGCAGGCAGGGGTCCTAAGGGGGGAAGGCCTGGGCTCCCACTGCCTTGGTCCTGCAGCTCTGAACCCCACCCGTTGTCAGGTAGGAGCCCAGCCTGTCCTCCCCTGGGTGCAGTTAAGCCCTCCTCCAACCACCTCTTGGACACACCCTGGCCTTTGAAGTCTCACCAGTCACCAGAAGGGCAGGAGCTGACCGCTGGCTCACGCAGGGAGGGGGCAGGTCGCAGTGGGGAGATGAATCACCTTCTGGCCTGGCTGGGCAGCCATTCGCTGTTTACGTAAAGTCCGGCTCCTGGGAGGATCCGCCACTCCACCCTTCCTGCGCCTGTTATCTCTGCCCCACAGCAGCCCTCGGGCAGCTCCAGCGGCTGCTGGGCTCCTCTGGGGCCAGAACAGATTTCCCAGCAGCTGCCAGGCCTGGAGTCCCGGGTCTGGAGGGAAAGAGTGCTTTTCCTGTTCTTGGGCAGCTCTCTCCCTGCCAGCGGAAGGGCTGCGCGTCAGAGAAGGAAGCCAGGCTGTGAAGAGCCGACCTGCTTCCCCGGAGTGGGCAGGCGTTCAGAAAATTGGTCCCCAGGAGGTGCCAGATGCTGGTGCATGACGGGGAGTGTGACGACCCAGCCCTGCGGCCCCCAGAGTAGAGGTGGAGCCACCCCTGCCCTCTCCCCCGAAACGCATCCTCAGGGGCAGAAGAGGTCAGGTCTCCCTGTCCTTAGCCCTCTAGAGAGGGCTTCCTGCCTGCAGCCTCTGCCGGGAGCCCACGTGGCGGCACCTCTGCTCTGGAGCCCAGGCTAAAACAAATTGTGTTTGAGTCGTGTGTGTCTCAGGCCCTTTGCTCTGTAAGTCTTCTCTGTCAGATCATGGTAATAAAGCTTTTTGAGCTAGTTGTGAGGAATCGACGAGATGATTTATGCATCGCTGTTGTTGCTCAGGCATGTCTGACTGTGCAAGCCCGCAGACTAGCCCACCAGGCTCCTCTGTCCATGGGGTTTCCCAGCCAAGAATGCTGGAGTGGGTTGCCATTTTGTTCTCCAGAGGACCTTCCCAGCCCAGGAATTGAACTTGTATCTCCTGTGTCTCCTGCATTAGCATGCACTAGTGGCTAAGTTACCACTGAGCCACCAGGGATACATTGAGAGAGTATTCTACCCAGGCTTCTTGTTGGTCAGTCCAGCTCCTCGTTTTAGACCAAGGAGGGAAGCACCCTCTAGAGATGATAAAATCAGCCTGGATCATGGCCTTCGACTGTCCTCCAGGCACTCCCAGACGTGCCACCGAGCCATCCGATCAGTAATGACTATTCCCCCTCGGGGCCCCAGTCAGAAGGGCCCTGGGGAGAGAAGTCTGGGAGTTGGACAGCCCGGAGTTCGAGCTGCTCCACGTACTAGCCTGGTGAGTGGGTAAAGGCCTTTAGTCCTGCTGAATTTCGGTTAGCTCTCCTGTGGATGAGCTTTAGTGCCTGCCCACCGCAGTCGCACTGAGGGAGCTACAGGGGCAGGTTCTCTGCCTTCTCTGAAGGCTGGGTGTCCCAAAGTGCCCTGTCCTTGCTCACAGCCTGTCCAAGCTGAACTCTGCTCAGGCACACCGACACATCCCCACCCTCTCCCCAAGGTCCCCATCTTGGGTGATGACATCAGGATTACCCTGGGCTCTCCCCGCATCCTGTGGGTCACTTCAGGAAACCCTCCCCATCTTTGTCGCTGCTATCCCGGCCCCCAATTGCTCCCGCCTCATCTGCTGACTCAAACTCTTCCATCCAAGCTCCAGTCTGGCCAGCATCTTCCTGGCCACCAGCTCTTACGAAGTCACGTGGTCTCCGGCTGACCATGGGAGAGCCCAATTGAGCCAGGCAGGCAAGGCCACCAACATTCTTATCACCTCTCCAGCCTTCCCCCTCCTTCTCCCCACCCCCCACACCCCCATGCTTGGCTCCTCCCAACTTTCTCACTCCCAACCTCAGCACCAACACTTGCAAAATTTTCTTAATTGCAGGTCAGATTATCTTAATCTTTTCCTGATTTCCCCCGGGTGTTAGTTGCTCCTTTCTTGCCGCTCCCTACTCTCTTGCATCTCAGAGAACACCACTGCCTGCACCATCTGTCCCAAGTACCCGGCAAAGAGCCCAGGCGATGGAAGGGATGGAGGGGGTGTTTTTTGGCTATACCATGTAGCATGCAGGATCTTAGTTCCCAGATAGGCGAGGGTTAAACCCATGGCCCCTGCTTTGGGAGCACTGAGTCTTAACCACTAGATCAGGCTTCCAGGGAAGTCCCTGCACTCTCTAATTTTATGCACGAGGGTTTTTTTTGTTGTTCTTTTTTGGGTTTTTGTTGTTCTTTTTTTTTTTAAATCAGGGTGTGAGGTGCATACAGAGAAACAGTTTGTTTATTTAAGACAGGAACACGGCAGAGATACACACCTGCAGAGAAAGGGTGTGGGTGTTCTCCCTAATGCGGAGGAACGCCTTCATGCATGTTGAAAATCTCCAGGGACTTCCCTGGTGGTCCAGTGTTCAGATTCCACACTTCCTTGGTCAGGGAACTAAGATCCCACAGGCCTTGTGACCAAAAATATCTTTATAATTCAAAGTCAAGGACCTTTGAACCATGAAGAATAAGAAAGGTCTCTGTGACCAGATTTGGAATGGTCCTCAGGAGAAATAAAAAGAGCAAGGTGCTGAACAGTGCAGGGAATATGCTTTTGTGTAAGACAGGGAGGAAATACAAAACCAAAAGTACAGAGAGGAAAGACAGAAAACGCATTTTAAATTTGAATTGGAAATATCAATACGAGCTCATGATTCAAAAATAAAAAGTCCCAGCTATGTCCTTCGGAAGGACCCAGAAGCAATGGCTGGCCTTGTAGCAATGAGCACATGTGGCACCGAATCTTAACCTTCCCTCCCAGAAAGGAACCAGGGCTGCTTGCAGAGAAAGGGCTAATCCAGAAATCTAAGTGGAACTGCACCAGTGTGTCCCAGAAAGCTGGCAGGACTGCAAGGAGGGTTTCAAAGGTCAAAGGAACTGGTTTGAAAAGACCTCCCACTGACCAATTATTGTGAAAAAGGAAAAACTCCCTTGCTGCCTGTACAGTGCTATGCTCTCACACCAAGTGCATGGGCTTTTCACAACCAAGCACTTCTGATGCCAACTGCTCAGAGTCAGCACCAACCCCACAGGTGAAAAGGGCTCCATCCCATAAGACTGTCTCCTGCCCAGAAGCCAATTGCAAGTCCTGGCCTCCCCAACTTCCCACTGACTGGCTGTAAATTGGGGGTTCCCATGACCCCTCCTTGGGGTCAATAATTTGCTAGAAGGACTCATAGAACTCAGGAAAACAGTTTACTTACTAGGTTACCAGTTTATTGTGAAAGGATACAACTCAGGACCTCAGGATGGGCCAGAAGGAAGACAAGCACAGGACCCAGGACAGGGTGAAGGAGCGGAGCTCCCTCCGGTTTCTCCACCCTCCCTCCCAGCGCTTCATGTACTCAGGAATCTGGAGGTGTCGGAACCCACTCTGGTTATGGTTTTATGCCAGACTGATGACTAGGCAGGGGCTTCCCAGGAGGCACAGTGGTAAAGAATCTGTCTGCCTATTCAAGAGACCCAGAAGATGGGGATTTGATCCCTGGGTCAGGAAGATCCCCTGGAGCAGGAAATGGCAACCCACTCCAGTATTCTTGCCTGGAGAATTTCATGGACAGAGGAGCCTGGCAGGTTACAGTCCACAGGGTCGCAAAGAGTCGGACGTGACTGCACACCTGAGCACGCACACACCTCATTACATGATTCATTAAATCATTGGGCATTGTTTTGGAGATGAAAGTCAATCTCTAACCCATCCCCTTTCTCTGGAGGCTGGGGGTTGGGGTGAGGGTGGGGGAGTATTGAGGCTGAAAGTTCCAACTCTAATCACGTGGTTGGTTCCCCTGGCAACCGGTGCCCCCAACCTCAGTGGCTTTCCAAAAGTCACCTCATTAACATAAACTCTATTGTTATTGAAAGGGGCTTCTTATGAATAACAAAGACTCTCCTTTCACTTATATCGCTCCGGAGCTTTTCCAAGAACAAACCAAACGTATCTTGCTTATTATATCAGAACATCACCAGTGTAAACTACTGGATAAGTGAAAACCCATTCGTGCATGGTATTTGATTTGAAAAAAAACAGAAAAAATGTATTTGCCACCATTCGAGTTGAATATATCAACTCTTTACTCTGAAAGTTAGAATAAACCTTTGTGCACTGCTGATGGGATTATAAAATGATGCAATTGCTATGGAAAACAGTATGGTGGGCCTCAAAAATTAAAAATAGGTCCATCACTTCAGGGTTTATATCCAATAAAACTGAAAGCAGAGTCTGGAAAGATAATGACTGCACACTCGCGTTCAGAGCAGCTTAATTTACAATAACCAAGAGGCGGAAGCTACCCAATGTCCATCAACAGATGAATGGATAGAAACAATGTGGTCTATACATACAATGAAATATTATTCAGCCTTAAGGGAAGAAAACCCCGCCACATGCTACAACAGAAAGGAAGCTTGTGGGCGTTATACTAAGTGAAATAAGCCAAACACAAAAAGACGGATCGTGTGATTCCAATCCCATGAGGCACTAGAGTAGTAGTAGTAGTCCCTTGGACTGCAAGGAGATCCAACCAGTCCATCCTAAAGGAAATCAGTCCTGAATATTCATTGGAAGGACTGATGCTGAAGCTGAAACTCCAATACTCTGGCCACCTGATGTGAAGAGATGACTCACCGAAAAAGACCCTGATGCTGGGAAAGATTGAAGGCAGGAGAAGAATATTGTGAAAAAGGAAAAACTCCCTTGCTGCCTGTACAGTGCTATGCTCTCACACCAAGTGCATGGGCTTTTCACAACCAAGCACTTCTGATGCCAACTGCTCAGAGTCAGCACCAACCCCACAGGTGAAAAGGGCTCCATCCCATAAGACTGTCTCCTGCCCAGAAGCCAATTGCAAGTCCTGGCCTCCCCAACTTCCCACTGACTGGCTGTAAATTGGGGGTTCCCATGACCCCTCCTTGGGGTCAATAATTTGCTAGAAGGACTCATAGAACTCAGGAAAACAGTTTACTTACTAGGTTACCAGTTTATTGTGAAAGGATACAACTCAGGACCTCAGGATGGGCCAGAAGGAAGACAAGCACAGGACCCAGGACAGGGTGAAGGAGCGGAGCTCCCTCCGGTTTCTCCACCCTCCCTCCCAGCGCTTCATGTACTCAGGAATCTGGAGGTGTCGGAACCCACTCTGGTTATGGTTTTATGCCAGACTGATGACTAGGCAGGGGCTTCCCAGGAGGCACAGTGGTAAAGAATCTGTCTGCCTATTCAAGAGACCCAGAAGATGGGGATTTGATCCCTGGGTCAGGAAGATCCCCTGGAGCAGGAAATGGCAACCCACTCCAGTATTCTTGCCTGGAGAATTTCATGGACAGAGGAGCCTGGCAGGTTACAGTCCACAGGGTCGCAAAGAGTCGGACGTGACTGCACACCTGAGCACGCACACACCTCATTACATGATTCATTAAATCATTGGGCATTGTTTTGGAGATGAAAGTCAGTCTCTAACCCATCCCCTTTCTCTGGAGGCTGGGGGTTGGGGTGAGGGTGGGGGAGTATTGAGGCTGAAAGTTCCAACTCTAATCACGTGGTTGGTTCCCCTGGCAACCGGTGCCCCCAACCTCAGTGGCTTTCCAAAAGTCACCTCATTAACATAAACTCTATTGTTATTGAAAGGGGCTTCTTATGAATAACAAAGACTCTCCTTTCACTTATATCGCTCCGGAGCTTTTCCAAGAACAAACCAAACGTATCTTGCTTATTATATCAGAACATCACCAGTGTAAACTACTGGATAAGTGAAAACCCATTCGTGCATGGTATTTGATTTGAAAAAAAACAGAAAAAATGTATTTGCCACCATTCGAGTTGAATATATCAACTCTTTACTCTGAAAGTTAGAATAAACCTTTGTGCACTGCTGATGGGATTATAAAATGATGCAATTGCTATGGAAAACAGTATGGTGGGCCTCAAAAATTAAAAATAGGTCCATCACTTCAGGGTTTATATCCAATAAAACTGAAAGCAGAGTCTGGAAAGATAATGACTGCACACTCGCGTTCAGAGCAGCTTAATTTACAATAACCAAGAGGCGGAAGCTACCCAATGTCCATCAACAGATGAATGGATAGAAACAATGTGGTCTATACATACAATGAAATATTATTCAGCCTTAAGGGAAGAAAACCCCGCCACATGCTACAACAGAAAGGAAGCTTGTGGGCGTTATACTAAGTGAAATAAGCCAAACACAAAAAGACGATCGTGTGATTCCAATCCCATGAGGCACTAGAGTAGTAGTAGTAGTCCCTTGGACTGCAAGGAGATCCAACCAGTCCATCCTAAAGGAAATCAGTCCTGAATATTCATTGGAAGGACTGATGCTGAAGCTGAAACTCCAATACTCTGGCCACCTGATGTGAAGAGATGACTCACCGAAAAAGACCCTGATGCTGGGAAAGATTGAAGGCAGGAGAAGAAGGGGACAACCGAGGATGAGATGGTTGGAGGGCATCACCGACGCGATGGACATGAGTTTGAGCAAGCTCCAGGAGTTGGTGATGGACAGGGAAGCCTGGAGTGCTGTAATCCATGGGGTCCCAAAGAGTCAGACACAACTGAGCAATTGAACTGAACTGAACTGAGAGTGGTCAAAATCACTGATTCAGAAAATAGAATGATGGTTAATCAGGGGTGGAGGTGGGGAGTGAGGAGCCGTTTAATGGGTAGAGAGTTTCAGTTTGCAAGATGAAAAAGTTCTGGAAATCTGTTTCCCAGCAATGTGTGCATAGTTAACACTGTTGATCTATACACTTAAACTGATTAAGGGAATTCCCTAGCAGTTAGGTGCTTTCACTGCCCCGGTCTGGGTTCAATCCCTGGTTAGAGAACTAAGATTCTTCAAGCCACGAAGTACAGCCTAAATAAATAACTGATTATGATGTAATTTTTATGTTTTTACTACAATTTAAAAAAATCTTTGGGATTGTTTTGTAATGTAATAGTAATTGTTTAAAGCTCTATAACTCGAAAAGATTTTACCCTGTATTTTGGAGGTGTATAATTCATTTCCAGTTGATGAAGGAAACATTTTTTTTTAAATTTGAAGGATACCTTTTATTAAATATAGAAACAGAAAGTCACTACTCTTCAACCCCCAAAGAATAATTGATTCAAGCAAGGATCAACAATGGATGCTAGAACTGTTCAGTGAAAGTTTGCTGGGAAAAGGGCAGGATGACAAAACACCATCACCGCCTCTTAATTACTTCTTAATCATAAAGTGAAAATGCATTTTTACAATTAAGAGAGATGGTGAGGCAGCTAACATCCTGTGCCAGCCAATAAAACACAGCACCTCCGAAGACCATCCTTGCTGAGAAACTTTAAACGTAATCAGGCTTTTAGACATAAACTCCAGTTTACAGGAGGAAAAAAATCAAGTCAAGTAATCAGACAAATACAGAGAGTAGGACATTCTTCTGGTCAACTGGCCAATCTCTGGAAAAGGTCAGTGTTTGGGGGTGGGGGAGGGGAGAGACTGTTCCAGGGGTACGAAAGATAAAAACACTAACTGTAGTGGGGGTTGAGATGAGGTCTCTAGACGGGTGACCAAACTGTTCCGGTCACACTTTCACTGTCCATTTATCATTTAAGCTGTTTATAGAAATGGGTGCCACACTCTTCCAATAAGTGACATACATTGTCAAGCAAAAAATAGCGGAGGTCTTCCCTGGTGGCTCAGTGGTAAAGAATCCTGGTAAAGAATCCACCTGCCAATGCAGAGGACAGGTTTGCTCCCTGGTCCGGGAAGATCCCACATGCCAAGGAGCAACCAAGCCCGTTTGCCACAACTACTGAGGCTGTGCTCCAGAGCCGGGGAACCGTGACTACCTAAGCCCGCTCACCCTCCACTCCACGGGAGAAACCGCCGCAATGGGGAGCGCTTGCACAACCACTAGAGAGTAACCCCTGCTCCCTGCAATGAGAGAAAAGCCCAAACAGCAGCAGACACCCAGCACAGCCACAGATATATAAATAAAATGATTTTTTTCAGTCAATGTTTGGGGGTGAGAGAGAGGAGAGACTCTTTTAGGAGTAAGAAAGATGAAAGAGTCAGCTGTGGTGGGGGTTAATACAAGGTCTCTAGAAGGGTCACCAAACTGTTCTGGTCACACATCCACCGTCCATTTATTATTTAAGTTGTTTCTTTATAGAAACAGGTTCTGTAACTGATGTACACGGTCTAGCAAAAAGTAGTGCCTCCTGTGCCGCATCCCTGGAGAATACGCCACCCACCTCGGATGCCCGTGGTTTAAACTGTGAGCTCCGTGAAGCAAGCAGGTGGTGTGGCTCATTCCTCTGCGATCCCCAGCACCTGGCATAAGAGCTCGTTAAATGCTTGTCAATGAATAAATGATTGAACTAATAACGGAGCAAGTCTGGCCTCCCTGAGGCCGTGGAATGAGCGTGGGTAGGTGGGAGCTGCCATCTGAGGTTCCTGGACCCCTGTTTCAGGGGCCTCAGCTCTTTGGCAAAGTCTGCAGAAGGAAACCCCATTACATTCCAGACTCACTCTGGCCCTAAGGCTGCAGAATCAGACAATAGAGGGTTTTGTTTTATTATTTTTTTTATAGAGAAGTAATATGTAATACAAAGCTCCTTAACCCTTTGGGGACCAGTACCTATTTGGAAATTCAGTGTAATCAAAGGATCCTTTCCCGGCAAACCCACATTCCCGTGTCAGATACACCTTGAGTTTCACACGTGATCTCAGATGATTCATGGACCACCCCCCCCCCAACCCAGGTCCATAACTCAGGTTCTGGGTAATGAAATTCCAGACTTGAAGAAACCCGAGGGACCTCATGGGGTGTCTTCTGAGGGCCTCTCAGGGTGCACGTCTCACCTCTCAAGTGCTGCCAAACTCCTGATCTCCTAGTCTTTTTTTTTTTTTGGACTGTGCTGTACAGCGTGTAGGATCTTAGTTTCCCAACCAGAGACTGAACCTGCATCCCTTGCATTTGAGGCACTGGACCCTTGCATCTTAACCACTGGATCACCAGGGAAGTCCCCCTGTTCATTTTTTATATATGATTTTATTTAATCATTTTTGGCCGTGCTAGGTCTTCTTTGTGCGGGCTTTTCTCTAGATGCTGTGAGTGAGGACTACTCTCTAGTTGCGGTGTGAGGGCTTCTCATTTCAGTGGCCTCTGTTGCGGACCACAGATTCTAGTGTGTTCAGGCATCGGTAGTTGGGGCGCGTGGGCTCTAGTGCGCAGCCTCAATTAATTGCGGCACACCAGCTTCGTTGTTCCACAGCATGTGGGATCTTCCAGGACCAGGGATGGAACTCGTGTCTCCTAAATTGGCAGGCAGAGTCTTTCCCGCTGAGCCACCAGGGAAGCCCTCCATTAGTCATGTTTTAAAGGGTCTGGAATGAGGAGGGGAAGGGGTTGCTGGGCTCAGTGGGGTCTGTGGCATTACTGCCTTTGGGCCGGGCTCTCCTCTTGGAGGGCACATCAGCAGCCCCCACTGTGGGGTACACCCCCTGATGGATGGTGCCGGCAGGCTGCTCCCTGAGCCTGTATTTCCCGGGGTGGACTGGGTGACGGCTGGAGAAGCTCAGATCCGTCGGGCATGACCTGGGTACCCCAACCAAACTGGGGCTTCTGCCATAGAGCTCCCGACTCCAGGAGCCAGCCTCTGAGCCCCTGTCCCATGCAGAGCAGATCTCAGATGACTGGGCAAGGTGGCAAAGGGGTGACCTGTGGCTCGCTCAGTTGCAGTAAGTCCTTGGCGGCTCCTCAGTCAATCCCAGCTGTTCCTAGGGTCACTCTGAGAGTTGGCGGTGTTTGCGTCTGTTTACAGATGAGAATGCTGAGGCTCAGAGGAGGCTGTGTGACTATCCCTTCTGGGTCGACTACACGTTTGTTTATTGAGCAACTGCTATGTGCCCAGCACTGAGCTAGGTGCTGGGGATCAAAAGATGTGCTATACCGTGCCCATCCTTGGGGTTCACCATGCAGTAGGAAAGAGACCCCTAAACAGGTTATTTCAAACCAGTGTGGCAAATGAAAAAAAAAAAAAAAAACATGCCCCAGGGGTACACAACCCAGTCCAGGGTTCAGGGAGGTCAGGGAGGCTCCTTGGAGCATGTGACATCAGCATAAGGCCCTAAAGGATAAGGAGGATAAACCAGGCTGAGTGAGAGTGGGAAGACCCCAAGTAAAGGGACAAGCCTGGTGTAAAAGAACCCCAGTTCCTGTTTGCAAAAGGATGCTGGCTTGAAGCTGCTTGGTTGGGGGAGAGAGGGGGCATTTTGTGCAAGGTGGGGCCAGAGAAAAAGACCAAGTTGAGGTCATGGAGCAACACCAGCGAGCTGAACCCACTTAACCAGCAGCACTTGAGAGAGGACGGGCGGGGTGGGGTCGGGGATTCAGATTTGTGAAGCAGCTTGTCAGGAACAGCTGTAACCATTCTCGTGCCTCTCCACCTTAGGTGGGTGCTGCCTCTTGAGGGGCATTACTCTCGCTTTAAGAAGGTCTAATTAGCTTGCCTGCAGACACTCAGAGAACCAGTCTTTGCCCAGAGCTCCCTCTGGGCACACGGGGTGAATGCGCTGGCGAGTTGGGGAGGCTAAGATGCTGGGAAGGCAGACCCGGCCTGGGGCAGCCCAGGGCTCGTCCTCGGCGCTGGCACACAGAGAGGGGATGCGCGGTGCATGATTATCGGGTTGTGTGTCTGGGGCTCCCGATGGCTCCCCAGGGCAGGGGCGATGGCTCCCGGCCCAGGGTCTGGAGGAGAGGGACGGCGGTCCCAGAAGGGGGCTAGGAGGGGCCGCCTCCAGCGGGGGGCACCCCGGCCCCCAAGCCTGAAGCCCGGAGGAGCGAGGAGACTCGGCTCCCGGGGCTGGACCGGAGAGAGGCGGGTGGCTCCTCCCCGGCCCCGCCGCCCTGGGTCGGGGCGCGGGGCCGGGCGCCGCGGGAGCCGCAGCCCTTTCCGGGGGGCGGGCCCAGAGGCGGCAGCGCCCGGCTCCTGCCCCGACAGGTGCGCGCCGCGCGCAGGAATGCGGCCGGCCTGACTCACCAGCGCCTCCTTCCTACCTGCCGCCCGCCCCATAAAGCGGTCCCCTCCCCGCCGCCGCCCGCCCTCCCTGCAGCCCGCCCTCCGCACCGTCCCGGCTCGCCCGCGCGCCGCATCTGGAGCCGCCGAGCGGAGCCCAGCGCGGGGAGGGCGCGAGTCAGCCCCAAGGTAGGTCCAGCCATCCCCCCGCACTCCGCCCGCCCCTCCAGGGCCCCGAGCCGCCGAGGCTGGGCGCGCTCTAGGAGGTCTCCGAGGGGAGAAGCGGAAAGGGAGTGCGCACCCCAGCCCCGGGCAGCCCGACGGGGAGCTGATTGGTGGGCCGGCGGCTTTTGTTTCCCCAGCTCTTCCTTTCCTAAAGGCCGGCCACCCAGGGCAGGTGCCCAGCCTGCCCGGGTGTGTCCAGGGGACCCCGGCGGAAAGGGAACAGGCAGAGCTGGAGAAGGAGCTTGGTTATCAGACCTCTGGGTGGAGGAGGACAGCAGGGAGAGAGGTCTGGGCGTCGGTCGGGTGGGCGCTTGGGAGAAGTGGGCAGGGGCCCGGCAGGTGGCCTACTGGACTGGGCACTTCTGGGGTTCAGAAAGTAGCAGCCACCTAGAGGCAAAGACCCTCCAATTTGGCTGGGTGGTGCCACCGTCCAGCTGGGGTCTGGGGACTCCCTGACTCTCCTCTCCTCCTGGCGGGCACACGCCTGCCTTGCTCCCAAAGTCAGCTCAGGACACCCTTCCTCCAGGAAGCCCTCCTGACCTCGTGGCCCACCATCATGACCTCCTCCAGGGCCAGGACCCCGTCCCCACCCGGTCAGCCCCGGGGGGCCCGGTCTGGTTGTAGGTGGGGACCTCTAGATGGCTCCTCCGGGCTCCTTCTTCTCCCCAGTGGCCTGGCCACACCCTGAGCCCAAGGCTGGACGGGGTTGTGGCTGCCTCGGACCACAACTGGACCTGAAGGCTGCGGGTCTCTGTCCCGGGGGGCTGAGCGGGTAAAGGAGAGCAGGAGAGACAGCGGGGAAGGAGTGTCTGTCTGTCTCTTTGGCCTTGAATCTGCAGGTGATAGAGCAGCAGAGGGGCCAGAGGATAGGGAAGCAGGAGGGAAGAGAGTCGTGGAGGGCGGGTGCGGACGTGCCAAGCTGGGGTCCCAGGGGTAGATATCAGGAGAACGCTGAGCCCACCGGCCGTAGCGTGTATCCAAGAGTATGTACGTCCCTGAGCCTGCCAGACTGGGTGTGCCGCTATGTGATAACAGTGGGTGGCAAGCACTCACTTCCGGGACCCGGCTGCTACATAAAAAGGCCCCGCGCCTGGTGGGACCCAGAGTAGCCTGAAGGGTTCGTGTCCCAAGGGCTCTGCCCATGCCGCCACAGTTACGTCTCCCAGGAAGCCCACAGTCCTAACTCTGATGTGACATCTTATTTTTTCACCCACCAATGACTACTTTGAAAATTTTTTAGGGAGGCCCCTTGGTGGTCCAGGGCTTCCCAGGTGGCAAAGTGGTAAAGTGCCAATGTAGGAGACACGGGTTCGATCCCTGGGTCAGGAAGATCCCCTGGAAGAGAAGATAGCAACCCACTCCAGTATTCTTGCCTGGAAAACTCCCATAGACAGCGGGGCCTGGCGGACTCCAGTCTGTGGGGTAGCAAAGAGTCGGACATGCCTGAGCATGCATGCAGTGGTCCAGTGGATAGGAATCGGTGCTCCCACTGTCTGGGCTTGGGTTCAATCCCTGGTCAGGGAACCAAAGTCCCACAAGTCACTCGGTGTGGCCAAAAACAAAAAAGCTTTTTAGGCAGTTCCCTGGTGGCCCAGTGGTTAAGACTCCATGCTCCCAATGCAGGGAGCACAGGTTAATTTCCTGGTCGGGGAACTAAAATTTCTCATGCTTGAAAATTCAGCCTTAAAAAAAAAAAAGAAAACAAAAATGTTTAAAAACACAAGCTAGTCAAACACAACACTCCTGTGTGCATCGCTGCTATTTTAGAATATAATGTGAAGGTTAAATGGGGCGGGGGTGCTGCTGCACTGCCCCGTCTCATCTGGACAAAGGGGAGCAGGCAGTCATTCCCCAACTGGTTCCTGTGCAGATTAAATGGCGATTATGTACGTGACACGCTGGGCACTTGCCCATTGTGTGCCCAGCCTGGGGGCACAGGAGAGTGAGTAAGAGCCGGGCTGGGCAGTGCCTGTACCTGCATGTGTAATGATGCCCCAGGGAGGCCCGGGGAAGCAGCCAGTATTGTGTAGCCTGTGGGTGTGGTGCCTGTGCCCCAAGGCTGCAGGAAAACCATTTCCCCCCAAGAAGCACCCCTCCTCGGCTGGCTTCGGGCACCCTTACCCCAGGCCCTTCTTAGAGGCGGGCTTCTCCCCAGCTGGCCGCCTGCGGATGTGTGGGAGTGTTAGAGCTCCTGGTCACCGCCTCGGAGAGACGGAGGCATGCCCTCCTGCAGCCCCTCGGGTCTCCCCAGAGCCTGGGGTGTGCCTGCCCCACAAGCCAAGGCCTGAGCGAGGACTCAAGGCTGAGGGCCAGTAGGCCTGGCCTCGTCTCGGGCTGCTGAGTGACTGGCTCTGGAGAAGGAGGCCGGGGCTGTCACTCTTGCCCTCAGCTCTGCCAGGCCAGGCGCCTCTGGCCAGCCCCTCTCTTCAGCAGGCTGTCCATCTTGAAACATTCTCAGGGATGTCACTGCCTGCCCCGAAGGTCACCAATGACTCGAGATGGTTTAAAAGTTGAACAAAAGGGGCCTTCCCTGTGTCAGTGGCAAAAGAATCTGCCTGCCAATGCAGGAGGCATGGGTTCGATCTCTGATCCGGGAAGATCCCACTTGCCGAGGAGGAGCTAAGCCCGTCTGCCCACCGTTGAGCCTGTGCCCTAGAGCCCGGGAGCCGCACCCACCGCAGGGAGCACCCTGCGCTCCACGACTAAGGAGCAGCCCACGCAGCAAGGAAGGCCTAGCACAACCAAAAGCAGTGAATAAACACATCTTTTAAAAAAGAACAGTGACACAAGCAGATGGGGTGTCCTGGGGTGGCTGGCAGTGTGTGTGTGTATGAGTGGGCTGCAGGGGTTTTTAATCCCCCTCCAGGCTAACTTTCGAAAGGGTGATCTGCTCAGAATCCCCCATCTCAACTTGGGCAGGCACAGGTGAGGGGACCCCCTCCTCTGATGGGCCAGGCAGCCATTACAGAACTTAGCTGAGTAGCGAATCATGTTCTCCCTTCCCCAGGCCCCCAATACTGGGGAGGGCGCCCCTCCTCCTAGGCTGTATCCCATCACCGGACGGCAGGTAAGCGGGCCAGGATCCTCTAGGGTGGCCCTGTCCCTGCCAAGCCTGACCCAACCCAGTGGGGTCTGAAAGGCGAGGGTGGGAAAAAAAAAACACCTGGTCTGCCCTCCAGGGAGCCCAGCACAAGAGACCTAGCAGTGGGACAAGCTCAGAGCCCAGAGTCCTGGGTGGTAAGAGGGTGGGGGCCTCCCTGCCAGGGCATAGGCCTACAGGGCATCTGGCCGCTCTAGGGATGCCAAGGAAGGGGGCAGAGGAAAAGAGGGATCAGGGGTCCTGGGCCCTGCCACTTGTAGACCAGGTGGCCTCGGAACGTCACTAAAATTCTCAGAGCCTCAGTTTGTACATCTGTGCAATGGGAACGGTGGAGCTCTGACAAGGACCCAGTGAGCTGACATGTGGACCAGGGTTATCAGGCATAATGTGTCAATTGTGGGTGTTTTACAGGAAGAGGAGGATGGCAGGGCCACATCCCAGCCCGTGGACCAGGCTGCTGCTGGCAGCCCTGCTGAGCATCAGCTTCCCCGGGGAAATGGGTGAGTCGGACACGCCCCTTCAGCACCCTTCTTGGCAGGGCCTCAGCTTTCAAGGGCCTGCCCTTAAGGTAGCAGGGTGGGGGGAGGCTCTCACTCAGTGTCTGGCCCAGACCCTCACTCAGCCATTCAGCAAACAGCCACCACCCACTTCAAGGGTTGCGGAGCTGTGATCCTGAGCCGCGTGGCCCAAACACTTAGGGAAGCGCAGGGAGACTTGGTCTGAAGGAGGGAAAAGACATCCACTCAGAGAAGGCAGGCGCTTGTAGGGTGTGCTGAGGCCTGGACAGCAGAGTTGAAAGATTTTATGGGAATTTGAAGGAGAGGGAGGTGATCGACACCGGCTCTCTGACTATCTGCAATCTGCAAAGGGCTCCTACTGATGGAATAGTGCCATCAGTGGACGCCATGGCTGGCAGCTCAAAGCAGTCCGTGGTGGGAACATTTATACTTTCAGTTCAGTTCAGTCGCTCAGTCGTGTCCGACTCTTTGAGACCCCATGAATCGCAGCACGCCAGGCCTCCCTGTTCATTACCATCTCTCGGAGTTCACTCAGACTCACGTCCATCGAGTCCGTGATGCCATCCAGCCATCTCATCCTCGGTCGTCCCCTTTTCCTCCCGCCCCCAATCCCTCCTAGCATCAGAGTCTTTTCCAATGAGTCAACTCTTCGCATGAGGTG
>SJYX01003874.1:0-135612 GCA_006410675.1 Oreotragus oreotragus | reverse complement strand
CCCACCCGTCGAGGCTGTCCCAGAGCCGCCGGGGTTGAGGCCCCTGAGCCACATGGCGAATCCCCCAGCTACTATTTTACACATGGCAGCGTGTCTGCTTCCGCGGTACTCTCCGTCCATCTCACCCGCAGCTGCCCCCTGTCTTTCCTACCGATGCCCAGCTCAGGTCCTGAGGCAGCTCACCAGCGACTACACAATAGGATTTGGCAAGTTCGTGGACAAAGTCAGCGTCCCTCAGACGGACATGAGGCCTGAGAAGTGAGTGGTCGACCGAGTGGACGGGGGGCCTGGCCAGGTGGCCCATCTCCTCTCCACCCAGGCACTTTGAAAATCTTGGGGTTACCCACAAGGAGGGTGGGTGCAGGACGTGGGGGTCTTCTTCCCTGACTTTCTCTCTCCCTGACGCTCCCCTTCCCAGGCTGAAGGAACCCTGGCCCAACAGTGACCCCCCCTTCTCCTTCAAGAATGTCATCAGCCTGACAGAAGATGTGGAGGAGTTCCGGAACAAGCTGAAGGGGGAGCGCATCTCAGGCAACCTGGATGCCCCCGAAGGAGGTTTCGATGCCATCCTGCAGACGGCTGTGTGCACCGTGAGTGCGGGGAGGCTCCTTCCGGCCTAGACCAGGGCTGTGTTTCTCTACAAGGTCAAGAGCTGCCCACTGGCCTGCTCTGGTGCCAGGCTGGGGCCCCCATGCCCTCAGACAAGCTCAGACCCTCTGCGAGACCCTCAATTCCAATCCAAGTTTAGAGGTGTTGGGGCCTGAGCAGTCTTACCCTGGTTTTGTACTGGTCACCAAGGCAGACCTGAGCCTCAGCATTCTGGAATCTTCAGTGACCCGAGCCCAAGCTCCCTGCTAATACCCATCTCCAGTTGTGCTAGGAGAGGGCACTTTTTAAGTACACATCAATTTTTTTCATTAAATAATGCACTGATGTTATAGACAATTTGGAAAACAGAGAACAGAAATTGCCCATAACTCCGCCACCATCACAGAGCCAGCTGCCTGATACCCCGCCAGCGTGTACTGTTCCCTTGTGTAGTCGAAATCAGGGCGTGTTATATTCTGCCCCTTTTCCCCCACACCTATTGCTTTTATAAACATGGTTTCCAAAACCACCCTATATATTTCTCAAACAAATGGCCATGAGCTGCTGTCCCTGTTTTAAGTCTCTTGTTGAACGTTGCATGGTGTCCAGTTTTCTCTGCAGTTGAGAGATGCTCGCAGAGTGATTGAGACCTTGAGGAGACAGCTGGCTGAAACTGGCTCCCATCTTGCATGGTGCCCACTGTGGGCACCGTCCCTGCGTCCATTTCCCGCTCCCCATGGCTGGTTTCTGTGCCCCCTCCCCACCCTGGTCATCCTCCCAGTGCTGTTTGTCATGAGCCTTGCTCACAGAGGCTGTGAATCCCGAGTCATTGCGGAGCGCCGCGTTGGGATGCGCCTTCGCCGTGATGGTGCGCAGAGCTGTGACGTTGCTGTCAGCAGGCCGCCTGCTCCACGGGCACCCCCTTCTTGCTCTCCCCAGAGGGACATCGGCTGGCGCCCTGACAGCACCCACTTGCTGGTTTTCTCCACCGAGTCGGCTTTCCACTACGAGGCCGATGGGGCCAACGTGCTGGCCGGCATCATGAGGCGTAACGACGAGGAGTGCCACCTGGACCCCACGGGCACCTACACCCAGTACAAGATGCAGGACTACCCGTCGGTGCCCACCCTGGTGCGCCTGCTCGGCCAGCACAACATCATCCCCATCTTCGCCGTCACCAACTACTCCTATAGCTACTACGAGGTGTGGGGCTGGGCCTCCCTGGGCTGGGGGAGGGACCCATGGAACTTCTCAGACACACCCCCCACCCTCCTTTCCTTCCTTCCGGAAACTTCGGATGGGCCCTGGTGGGAAGAGGCGGTCATGTGCCCATCCTCTGACCCCACTCCCCAGCAGGCAGGAGCTGAGAGTGTCCCCCACCCGCAAAGTGGGTGAGCCCCAAAGCTCCTGTCTGGATCTGGAGTGATACCCTCGTCAGAGGCTGAGCCCTGGGCCCGACTTTCTCTCCCGCAGAGGCTGTCGTCGTATTTCCCCGTCTCTTCGCTGGGGGTGCTGCAGGAGGACTCGTCCAACATTGTGGATCTGCTGCAGGAAGCCTTCAACGTGAGGGCCAGTGCGGGCTCTGGGGCCCGAGGGTGGCGGGGGCGGGCGGGAGAGAGGCTGAATGACAGTGGATTGGGAAACAGGATGGGAGGGTGGAAGGGTCTCCTGTGGTCCCTGAGGAGCCCCCCGAGCCTGGCCCCAGGCTCCTGCAGGCTCTACTCCCATGACCCCCCAGCACCCAGGCCTCCATGCAGGTAAGACTGCAGCTCAGGCAGCCGGGCCACAGTGGGTGGGTCTGGGCCCCACCTCCCAGGTCATCGATAACCTGCCCCCCTTTAGCGCATTCGCTCCAACCTGGACATTCGGGCGCTGGACAGTCCTCGAGGCCTGCGAACAGAGGTCACCTCTAGGATGTTCCAGAAGACAGACACAGGGTCCTTTTTCATCCGGCGAGGGGAAGTGGTATGCCTCCATGGGGGCCCCGAGATAGGGGAGGATGGGGACAGCACCCTGTGGGGTGGGGTCTACCCAAACAGAGATCCAGAGCATGGCCTCCCGAGTCAGATAGATCTGGGTTTGAAGCCCCCTGGAGCAGCCTCTTGGCTGAGTTCTGCATCGCCCTTGGCTGGAGCTCAGCTGTAAAGTGGAGATCAGTCAGCATGGAGCCCAGGTTGCTCAGCTGAACGAGTGGGCCGAAGGCAGCCCTGCTTACTGTTGGGCTCTTGTTATCCTGACTCTGCCTGGAGGAAGCGAGTTGCAGCCCTGAGGAAGGATGGGCAGGGAGCTGGGTGGCAGGGGCCAGACACATTCCTGAAGCTTTAGGGCTGAGAGCTTTCAGGTAGAACTGCCATCCCAGCTAGTCCAGCCAGGCCTGCCTTGGCTAAAGGTGGGGTCCCTGCAGGGCACATACCAAGTGCAGCTGCGAGCCATCGAGGACTTGGACGGGGCTCATGTGTGCCAGCTGCCAGAGGCAGACCAGAAGGGCACCATCCACCTGAAGCCCTCCTTCTCCAACGGCCTCCGGATGGATGTGGGCGTCATCTGTGACGTGTGCTCCTGTGAGCTGGTATGACACAGCCCCGCCCAGGGGGCACGGGGAGGGAAAGGCTAAGCTGACCGCCCAGGGACCCGAGTAACAAAGCAGAGCTCCCTTTTCGAGGTGCCAGCAAGCATCTCCTGCCCTTCCCCCACCCACCCCACCACGATTTCATTCCAGCAAAAAGAGGAACGGTCATCTCGCTGCAACTTCCACGGGGACTTCATGTGCGGACACTGTGTGTGCCATGAGGGCTGGTAAGTGTGGAGGGGGTGAAGCTGGCACCCAGGATGCCAGCAGCTCCCAGTGAAGGGGCCTGCAAGCGCTTGACGCTGGGCATACCTGGAGGCAGGCTGAGAAGGGGGTGGCAGCCGGGCATAGAAAAGGCTGAGAAAGGGGCACATCCAGCTGGTGGATTAAATTCAAAGCACTTTGAAAAACATGAATTTGGGAATTCCCTGATGGTCCAGTGGTTAGGACTTGGTGTTCTCATGGCTGGAGCTGTGGGTTCATTCCCTGATCAGGAAACTTAAGATCCTACAAGCCATCCAGTGCAACACCCCTCCCCACCCCCCAAAAAAAACCCTGGATAATTCTTGAAAAAATACCTGGGGATATTGGATTATCTCTGGAAAGTCATTTAAGAATCAGGACGGTGGACATCAGGGTGTTGTGGGTCAGGCAGAAGGGGCAGCTGACTTTGTCCTCCACCCCTCTTGAACCTTTAGTACCTGAGCCATCCTGGAGAAGGAAATGGCTACCCACTCCAGTATTCTTGCCGGGAAAAATCCCATGGACAAAGGAGCCTGGTGGGCTACAGTCCATGGGGGTGCAAAGAGTCGGACACGACTGAGCACACAGCACATTTGAGCCACGGGCCCCTATTCCCTGAGCAGAAGTGAGTCACGAATGAGTGATAGTAAGAGTAAGGGCTTTTCAAGCTTCAAGACACTGAACAGATTTGTCGTGACTTGAGGGGACAGAGGGAGGGTCTCAGGGAACTGAGGTTTGAGCTCAGTTCAACCACTGCTGTCTGCTTGACTTAGACCCATTTAGAGCCTCTGTTTCCTCATCTGTAAAATGGGATGGTGAAGGCCCAGCCTTCTTGCTGGGCAGTGGGGAAGTGACTGGCTCCTCCTGCAGGAGCGGCAAGACCTGTAACTGCTCCACTGGCTCCCAGAGCGACCTGCAGCCCTGCCGGCGGGAGGGCGAGGACAAGGTGTGCTCCGGGCGGGGCGAATGCCAGTGTGGCCACTGTGTGTGCTACGGTGAAGGCCGCTACGAGGGTCAGTTCTGCGAACATGACAACTTCCAGTGCCCCCGCACCTCCGGGTTCCTCTGCAATGGTAGGCCGCTGACCTGAGTGGGGCGGCACGGGGCTTTGGGGGTGGCCTGGGTGCCCAGCCCACACCCTGCCCCACTGGCTCTCCCATCAGAGGCCAAGCAGGGAGAGCTACGCCAGGAGTCAGAATCCCCACGTGCAGGCCTGGCCCTCCTCCAGATTCCCTGAGCGCCTCCCCCAAGTCCAGCCCCACCTGGACCTCTCTCCTCCTCCAAAAACTTGATGCCCAAGGCCCCTGCCAGCGTGACATTACCCTTATGTTTAAGACTCTGGCTCCCCTGAGTCCTCCAGTCCACGCCCACCTTCTTCTCCACTCTCCCATCCCACGAGGGTGGGTACTACCCAGCTCGGTCTCAGGGATTGGTGCTAGAAGGCATGGTGATCTTTCCTCTCTTGGAAGGTGCTACATCTCTGGCAGGCAGGGCCTGGGGTAAGGCATCCCACAGGGCCCAACACAGTATGGGTGCAGGCCAGGGGCCCAAAGGCTGGCCAGAGCTTCTGGAACTGGGCAAGGGCCACAGAACCTACAGGGGCCACAGGGAAGGACTGACTGGGTAAATGGAGAAGACTGAATGAAAATCCACTCACCAAATACTTATTAAATCCCCTCTTTCCTTCATTCTTGCTTTTATCTGCCTTCTCTTCTCTTTACCTGCCTACCCCACAGTGTACTCAGAGAAATGAAGGGAGAACCCAGGATGTCTGGAGAAAGACAGGTATTTAGCACAGGTGGAGCCATGAGATAGGAAGGGAGGGAGATGGTGCTGAAAAGGAGGCAGGGGCAGAGTGTGAGGGGTTTGGATTCCAGGCCAGGATGTATCCAGTTTTAGTCTAGTCCACACTTTTTCTTAAAGGGCCAGACATTAAATGTTTTCAGTTTTGTAAGCCAAACCATTTCTATCACTACTACTCTGCCCTTGTAGCAGAAAGCAGCTATAAGCAATATGGAAGCAAACGAGTGTGGCTCTGTTCCAGTAACACTTTTGCAAAAGCAGGTGGTGAGCTGGATTTGGCCTGCAGGCTGCAGTTAGTCAACCCCTATTGTAGCAAGGATATTGGACTTTATACTTTGGGCAAAGGGAGTCATTGGAGGTTTTAATTTCATTTTCTCTTTATATGTTAACTTTGTATCCAGCCACTTTGCTCAACTAACTTATGAAACCTAGTAACTTATCTATAGATTCTTCTTGCTATTTGGGGACATTTCTGATACTGGCAAATAATGACAGTTTTTTGTTTCTTACTTTCCAATAGGTATGTTTTATTTCTTTTTCTTATCTTATTGCATTGGCCAGGACTCATCAGAGGTTCTTAAACAGGAGAGACATGTGTCTGGGTTTGTGTTTTGGGGTGATCACTCTATCTGCAGAATGGAAGGTAGAGGGCAGAATAGAGCTGGGAAAATGGAGAGAAGGGAACTCCAGAAAGGAGAGGAAGAGATGACTCTGCCCGTGGCTGGAGACATCCTAGCTCCAAAGACAGCTCCGCCGGGTGGGCAGCCTGGACTGCAGGTGCAAATGTGCCTCTCCCTTCTTGCCTTCCCTTCTTTGCAGACCGGGGACGCTGCTCCATGGGCCAGTGTGTGTGTGAGCCTGGCTGGACAGGCCTGAGCTGTGACTGTCCTCTCAGCAATGCCACCTGCATCGACAGTAATGGGGTAGGCCTGAGCATGAGGCAGGTAGTAGGGAACGGTGGGCGGGGCCCCCCTCTCAGACAGGGATGGGGGCGCAGCTGGCTCACGGGGGCCTCCTCTCACCTCAGGGCCTCTGTAACGGGCGTGGCTACTGCAAGTGCGGCCGTTGCCACTGCAACCAACAATCGCTCTACACGGACACCGTCTGCGAGATCAACTACTCGGCGGTGAGGCCAGACTCGCTGGGTGTGGGCGCAGGGACCCATCGCCATGGGAGCTGCCCAAGGGGGTGAGGTTGCGGGAGCAGGCCTGGTAGGGCCACCCAGCACAGTGCCCGTCTGCCCCTCCTCCTCGCCCACCCAGATCCACCTGGGCCTCTGTGAAGACCTGCGCTCCTGCGTGCAGTGCCAGGCCTGGGGCACCGGTGAAAAGAAGGGGCGCACATGCGAGGAGTGCAGCTTCAAGGTCAAGATGGTGGATGAGCTTAAGAAAGGTACAGGGCGGGCAAGAGAGCTAGGCAAGGGGAGACCTCTGAGAGGTGGGGGTGTGGCTCAGCAGGACGGGGCTGTAGAGCTGGGTAGGGGGCTGTAGTCCAAAGTGAGGACAGGCAGTCCACAAAGAGGGGTTCCAGGCCTGGGGAGTGGCCACAGAATCCAGACCGGGCACACAGACCCAGGGAGGGAACGCACAGTCTGGCCAGGGAACCCAGTCCTGGGGAGGGGGCCATGAACATAGCAAAGGCGCAAAAACGGGCCCACAGCTTCCTTTCCTCTGGTCAGAACAATGTTCTAGAAGCCCAGCTCCTGAGTGATGCCCAGGGCAGGCACAGATTTGCAGGCTTTGACGGTCCTGGGCAGGGCAGCCCCCACTTTACCGCCCCCCTCCAGCCGCCGCCCCCCATGTGCAGAGTCTGCTGGGAACTCACATTCTTCCCCAGGGAGAGGCCTCCTCCCCTCCAAGCCGACCCCGTGATGGGCGGGGTGGGCCCCAGAGCAAGGCCGTGGTGAGGAGCGGACCCCTCGCCAGGCCCTGAGGCACTCCGGGCTGGAGTCCGGTGCCCTGCTGACCGTCTGTGTCTGCAGCGGAAGAGGTGGTGGAGCACTGCTCCTTCCGGGATGAGGATGACGACTGCACCTACAGTTACACCGTGGAGGGTGACAGCGCCCCCGGGCCCAACAGCACCGTCCTGGTGCAGAGGAGGAAGGGTGAGCCAGCGGGCCGCAGGGATGGGCCTGGGTGGCCTGTCAGACCCATGTCGGGGGGATGGCACTGGCTCCCTCCTCCTCCTCTTTCCTCCCTAGAATGCCCCCCGGGCACCTTCTGGTGGCTCATCCCCCTGCTCATCTTCCTCCTTCTGTTCCCGGTCCTGCTGCTGCTCCTCTGCTGGAAGTACTGTGCCTGCTGCAAGGTGGGGGCTCCCCCGGTCCCCACCCCACTGGGGTCCCTGTATGGGGCAGAGGCCAAGTGAACCCACACATTCCGCCCTCGCCTCTGCCAGCCACCAGTGGCCAGATTCCTGGGAGTCCCTGGCCCGGGGGTCAGCCGCATGCAAAGGGTCACGAGAGCCAACAGGAAGGAAGGGCTCTGCCCACCAGGAGCTGGCCGTCTCCCTGGGAGGAAAGACCGGAGACAGGAGAGTGCAGAGCATGGCCTGGCGTGGGATACTGAAGGGGGCAGAGGTAGCAATGCCACCTGCATCGACAGTAATGGGGTAGGCCTGAGCATGAGGCAGGTAGTAGGGAACGGTGGGCGGGGCCCCCCTCTCAGACAGGGATGGGGGCGCAGCTGGCTCACGGGGGCCTCCTCTCACCTCAGGGCCTCTGTAACGGGCGTGGCTACTGCAAGTGCGGCCGTTGCCACTGCAACCAACAATCGCTCTACACGGACACCGTCTGCGAGATCAACTACTCGGCGGTGAGGCCAGACTCGCTGGGTGTGGGCGCAGGGACCCATCGCCATGGGAGCTGCCCAAGGGGGTGAGGTTGCGGGAGCAGGCCTGGTAGGGCCACCCAGCACAGTGCCCGTCTGCCCCTCCTCCTCGCCCACCCAGATCCACCTGGGCCTCTGTGAAGACCTGCGCTCCTGCGTGCAGTGCCAGGCCTGGGGCACCGGTGAAAAGAAGGGGCGCACATGCGAGGAGTGCAGCTTCAAGGTCAAGATGGTGGATGAGCTTAAGAAAGGTACAGGGTGGGCAAGAGAGCTAGGCAAGGGGAGACCTCTGAGAGGTGGGGGTGTGGCTCAGCAGGACGGGGCTGTAGAGCTGGGTAGGGGGCTGTAGTCCAAAGTGAGGACAGGCAGTCCACAAAGAGGGGTTCCAGGCCTGGGGAGTGGCCACAGAATCCAGACCGGGCACACAGACCCAGGGAGGGAACGCACAGTCTGGCCAGGGAACCCAGTCCTGGGGAGGGGGCCATGAACATAGCAAAGGCGCAAAAACGGGCCCACAGCTTCCTTTCCTCTGGTCAGAACAATGTTCTAGAAGCCCAGCTCCTGAGTGATGCCCAGGGCAGGCACAGATTTGCAGGCTTTGACGGTCCTGGGCAGGGCAGCCCCCACTTTACCGCCCCCCTCCAGCCGCCGCCCCCCATGTGCAGAGTCTGCTGGGAACTCACATTCTTCCCCAGGGAGAGGCCTCCTCCCCTCCAAGCCGACCCCGTGATGGGCGGGGTGGGCCCCAGAGCAAGGCCGTGGTGAGGAGCGGACCCCTCGCCAGGCCCTGAGGCACTCCGGGCTGGAGTCCGGTGCCCTGCTGACCGTCTGTGTCTGCAGCGGAAGAGGTGGTGGAGCACTGCTCCTTCCGGGATGAGGATGACGACTGCACCTACAGTTACACCGTGGAGGGTGACAGCGCCCCCGGGCCCAACAGCACCGTCCTGGTGCAGAGGAGGAAGGGTGAGCCAGCGGGCCGCAGGGATGGGCCTGGGTGGCCTGTCAGACCCATGTCGGGGGGATGGCACTGGCTCCCTCCTCCTCCTCTTTCCTCCCTAGAATGCCCCCCGGGCACCTTCTGGTGGCTCATCCCCCTGCTCATCTTCCTCCTTCTGTTCCCGGTCCTGCTGCTGCTCCTCTGCTGGAAGTACTGTGCCTGCTGCAAGGTGGGGGCTCCCCCGGTCCCCACCCCACTGGGGTCCCTGTATGGGGCAGAGGCCAAGTGAACCCACACATTCCGCCCTCGCCTCTGCCAGCCACCAGTGGCCAGATTCCTGGGAGTCCCTGGCCCGGGGGTCAGCCGCATGCAAAGGGTCACGAGAGCCAACAGGAAGGAAGGGCTCTGCCCACCAGGAGCTGGCCGTCTCCCTGGGAGGAAAGACCGGAGACAGGAGAGTGCAGAGCATGGCCTGGCGTGGGATACTGAAGGGGGCAGAGGCGCCCGTATGGCAGCCCCCAGGGTCGTACTCATGTGTGTTACAGGGAAAAAGGGTTCTGTGATCAAATACTTTTCAGAAAGCAGTTTTTCCTCTGCAGGGCTTCTCGGAGCCTTTGAGCTAGTTGTTTGCATAATGAAACTATATGGGGAAGGAATTCAGTGCTTCCCAAAGGGGTTTGATCACAGAACCTTTTACTTTCCAGAGTAGATAGCGGGACCAGAGTCCCATGGCATGCGTTTTGGGTACCCTCTGCCCTCGTTCTCCTCTGTGCCCACACCCAGGCCCCTGTAACTGCTTGGATATCCCGATGTCTGGGGAAGGCACTGCTGACCCCTCTGGACCACTGGCGTGGGCAGGAGGCAGTGGCCAGGGGGACTTCCCTGGGCCAGTGAGGCCGTCTCAGCTCTCATCCCCGCCCTCCTTGCCTCCTAGGCCTGCCTGGCCCTTCTCCCTTGCTGCAACCAAGGTACGGGCCTGGCCTCGGCGGGGGCGGTGGGCCTCTGAGAGCTCCTTCCTTCAGCAGGGGTGGAGGGGAAGCAGGGCGCCAAGTCTGGGACAGAGGCCAGGGACCGTGGGGGTGTCCCACCTATGCGGTGTGGTTGGGGAGGGTCTAGAAAGCAGCCTTTCAGCCCCGTTCTGAGGCCCCAGTCCCACAGGTCACATGGTGGGCTTCAAGGAAGACCACTACATGCTGCGAGAGAACCTGATGGCCTCGGACCACCTGGACACGCCCTTGCTGCGCAGTGGGAACCTCAAGGGGCGCGACACGGTCCGATGGAAGATCACCAACAACGTGCAGCGCCCGGGCTTCGCCTCGCACGCTGCTGGCATCAACCCCTCGGAGCTGGGTGAGGGCCGGGGCTGGGCACCGCGGCTCCTGGCACTGCCCTTGGGGCCTGGGGCACGTTCACCACTGCTCCCCGCTCTGGGACCCAACATTCCTCTTTTCTCTGGGTATCCGGAGCAGGCACATGCCTGGTACCTCCTACCCTTCCGGAGGGGTACATACCCCCAGTGCCCCCTAGTCCGAGCACAGTTTCTGGAGGGGGCTTCTGCAGTGCCCACCATGGCAGGACTGACGCCCCCTTCTCGCCTACCCTAGTGCCCTATGGACTGTCCCTGCGGCTCGCCCGCCTCTGCACCGAGAACCTGCTGAAGCCTGGCACGCGAGAGTGCGACCAGCTGCGCCAGGAGGTGGAGGAGAATGTAAGGAGCCGGTCCCCGGCAGCGGGCGCCTCTGGGCCGGGTGTGAGACGCTTGGCGGGAGGGCAGAGGGAAGCTGCCCTGGTGCCTGGATGTGTCCGGGTGGGAGAGAAGGGCTTCCTCGGACACGTGCGTGGCCAGGGGTCACCCTGGGATCTGCCCCCTGTGAATGCTTCCATTAGGGCAGGGCCCCTGCAGGGGCTCCCCCAGGGCCCCAGCCTCACAGCCCTCCCTTGCCTGGCAGCTGAATGAGGTGTACCGACAAATCTCAGGCGCTCGCAGCCTCCAGCAGACCAAGTTCCGGTGGGTCCTGGGCGCCCAGGGTGGGGCTGGGGCTGGGGCGCTGCTGCCGTAGCTGGCGCCAGGGGATTTCTCCCAAGCAGATAATCCCTGCCCCCTAGGGACCTTCTGGCTCAGTCTTCACCTTGTCCCCCACAGGCAGCAGCCCAACGCTGGGAAAAAGTGAGTCGAAGACACATCGGTGGGCAGTACCAGCCCCAAGTCCCACCTCCCCCATCCTCGCTTCCATCTCCATCATCTCCGCCCCATGGGAGAGGAGGGCTGTCTGGGTCTGTCCTGGGGTAGGACCCGTATGAAGCCCTCACCGAGAGCCAGCCCCTGTATGAGAACAAGGAACCCACAGGGAAACGAGCCAACCCACTCCCTGGCCTCACACAGGGAATAGCCCCCACCCAGTACCAGGGACGGCCGGTGCCCAGAGCCAGCCCTCCTCTGAGGCCAAAGGCCTTGATCCTGGAGGCACCGCTGGTTACTAACCAGATGGTCCAGTGGATGCCATACTTCTTTCCCAGTGCCCACCCCGAGTCCCATACCCCCCAGGGAAGAGTGGGGTGGGGTTCAATACCAAGAAGACAAAACCCAGCTCTCACCGGGCACATCGCTGTCAGTAAGAACCATTGAGACTGGCACTTTGAGTGCTGACCACTGGCCAGGCCTTGTTTTAAGGACTTGTGTGTGTGGTTCTTACTCAAGTGGGTATCATTGCTATGCTCATTGTATAGTTGAGGAAACTGAGGACCAGAGAAGTTAAGTAACTTACCCAAGGTTACCTAGCCATTAAGGCAGGACCAGGGGAATTCCCTGGTGGTCCAGCAGTGAAGGCTTCCCAGGTGGCTCAGTGGCAAAGAACCTGCCTGCCAGTGCAAAAGACAAAAGACACGGGTTGAGGCCCTGGGTCTGGAAGATTTCCTGGAGTAGGAATGGCAACCCACTCCAGTATTCTTGTGTGGAAAATTCCATGGATGGAGGAACCAGGCGGGCTATAGTCCATGGGGTCAGAAAGAGTCGGACACGACTGAGCTCAACACAGGAGCAGCAGTTAAGACTCAGGCTTTCGCTGCCAGGGACCAGGTTCAATTTCCATATGGTTAGGTAAAAAAAAAAAATTTTAAGATGAAGAACCAGGATTGCAGCCAGGCAGTCTGGCCTGTGCCCTTGGCATCTTTGCTGCCCCGCCTCCATGTGTGTGTCATCAGCCCCTCTGGGAGAGGTGGGCAGGGAGAGGAGCCTCCTCTCACAGATAAGGACCCTGAGGCTGCAGAGGGCAGCGGCAGGGCCAGGCCTGGTCTCAGCGTCTGTCTGGCTCTGAAAAAAACCGCTTTTTGCTGCCTGGAATCTTGTGCCCCGATGCAGAGGACAGGCAGGAGGGGCGGACAGGGACGCGTGGCAGCCTCCCGGATGGCCTGACACCCCCCACCCACCCCGCCCCCAGGCAGGACCACACCATCGTGGACACGGTGCTGATGGCTCCCCGCTCAGCCAAGCAGGCCCTGCTGAAGCTGACAGAGAAGCACGTGGAGCAGGGGGCCTTCCATGAGCTCAAGGTGGCCCCCGGCTATTACACGCTCACTGCAGACCAGGGTAGGTGGGCAGGCTCCCTGTGCCCCTCCCTCTCACCTCCCACCCCGTGCGGCCCCCTGAGCCCCGTCTGACGGCTCCCCACCAGACGCCCGGGGCATGGTGGAGTTCCAGGAGGGCGTGGAGCTGCTGGACGTGCGGGTGCCTCTGTTTATCCGGCCCGAGGATGACGACGAGAAGCAGCTGCTGGTGGAGGCCATCGACGTGCCCGTGGGCACCGCCACCCTCGGACGCCGCCTGGTCAATATCACCATCATCAAGGAGCAAGGTCGGTCAGGATGGGGGCCACCGGGGACCCAAAGGGGACTCTGGGGCCCTTGTCTCTCCTCACATCTAAGTGGAAGTGGGACCTGGCCCTGTGGCCTAGGCAAGCGACTCAACCTCTGAGCCTTGGTTTCTCCATCTGCAAAATGGGTATCAGGCTCTTGTGAGGGGGGTGTGGCTGTACCTCTCTCATAAGTGTGCAGTCGGGGGCCTCTCTTATCATCACCAGAGGGTACTGAGTTCTCCTGGAGCCGTTCCACGACCCTCTCCTTGTCCTGTGGCCTTTGAACCTGAGACTGAATGGGTCCCCAGGATGCCAGGACATCAGAGCAAGAAGGGAGCTGGGGCTTCTTCTGTCCAGGCCTACCTAGAGGGTGGGCAAGGTGTCACACCACCGTCACCTACCTTGCCTTCCCTGCTAGTTCCTCGAGGAACCTGGACTTGTTGATAACTGTCCTTCTGGTGTCCGGAGGGTCTGTTCTGGCCGCTGACCCCTCCTCCCCACTTGCAGCAGGACTTAGGCCTGCTCTGCCCCGGCCCTCGGTCTCAGCCCTCATCTCTGGTCTTGCCGCTGCCTGGCCTCCCTTCTCTTCCCCGACCCTTCCAGGATGTCAGCGGGACAATGTTCCAGTGTTGTCAACTTTTCCTGGAAGACTTTTCCAGCCCCTCTGTCCACCCTCCCCAGAGAGCAGAGGGGTGAGGGGTGATAAGCAGACTCCTGAAGTCTGGGGGGGGACTGGGCCAGAGGGAGGGCAGGGGCTGAAAGGGGGACTGTGGTCAAGACCCCTGACCAGTGCCTGGCTCCTTGCAGCCAGCGGGATCGTGTCCTTTGAGCAGTCCGAGCACTTGGTCAGCAGCGGGGAGCACGTTGCCCGCATACCCGTGGTCCGGCGCATCCTGGACAGCGGCAAGTCGCAGGTCTCCTACCGCACGCAGGACCACACCGCCAAGGGCAAGCGGGTGAGTCCTTGCCACGAGGTCAGGCGCATCCCAAGGGCCCAGTGGGAGCCAGACACAGCGGCATCCTGGGTCTCTAGATGCTGGTGGTGCCACAGGCTGGCCTCCCAAGGACACATTCCCCCTGCCACCCTGCAGCAGTGGCATCAGTTCAGTTCAGTCACTCAGTCATGTCCAGCTCCTTGCGACCCCATGGACGGTAGCACCCCAGACCACCCTGTCCATCATCAACTCCCAGAGCTTACTCAAACGCATGTGCATTGAGTCGGTGATGCCATCCAGCCATCTCATCCTCTGTGTCCACTTCTCCTCCCGCCTACAGTCTTTCCCAGCACCAGGGTCTTTTCAAATGAGTCGAGAAGATCTCGAAAAGGAAGTGGCAACATACTCCTTGCCTGGAAAACCCCATAGACAGAGGAGCCTAGTGGGCTACAGTCCATGGGGTGGCAAAGAGTCGGACACAACTGAGCGATTTCACTTTCACGCCCTGAATAAGGCCTCATCCTGTCCAGACCATCCGTGTCCCCCTTGCCACATTCCAGGACTCATCCGGACACTCTTCAAAGAAATAGATTGTGCCCTCTGCCATGGCCCAGGGACTCTGGCCTTCTTGACGGGGGATCACAGGCCTCATGTCCCCAGGCTATCACTGCCAGGCAGGCCCTCTGTCGGCCAGGCCACAGGACCAATCCTTCGGGGCAGGGAGGGCCTCGTGGTGAGCTGGTGTCAACACTATCACGTTTTCACAACTGAATCACTCTTAGACAACAGCCATGTCCGTGCTTAGTTTGGCTTATTCGTCTGTTTTTCTAAGTTAATTACCAACGTTTTGTGTATTTTTTTTTTTTTGGCCATGCTGCGTGGCTTGTAGGATCTTAGTCCCCCAACCAGGGATCAAACCTGGACCCAGGGGCCTGGCAATGAAATTGAAGAGTCCTAACCACTGGATTGCCAGGGAATTCCCTATTACCATTACCGGTTTTTTTTAATTAATTTTTTTATTGGCATACAGTTGATTTACCATATTGTGTTTCTGCTATACAGCTAAGTGAATCAGTTAAACATAGACATGTATCCACTCTTTTTTAGATTCTGTTCCCGTATAGGTCATTACGGAGTGCTGAGTAAGAGTTCCCTGTGCTACCATAGGTTCTTTTTAGCTACCTCTTTTATACCTATTACCAACATTTTAAAACTAAAAATACTCAGATCAAACTTCACTGGACTTTCCTCTTGGACTAGTGGTTAAGATGCTGTGCTTTCACTGCAGGGGGCATGGGTTCGATCCTGGTTTGGGGAAGTTCCATATGCCACAGAGTGTGGCCCAAAATTTAAAATGAGACAAAAAAAACTTCACTCAAAAGTAATAAAGGTTAGTCTCACTGGCCTGCAGGCCCACTTGGCAATCATGAGAGCAAGTGTGCACACACACCCTATTCTTTATTTCTTTTTATAGGTAGGAATAGTTCTCATTACTGCTCTAATGCTCCCAGTAAAAATTCCAAAAAGGAATTTGTACAACCATAACTTCACTGAGAGTGAAAAAGTGAAAGTGTTAAATAGTTCAGTCATGTCTGACTCTTTGTGGCCCATGGACTGCAGCCCACCAGGCTCCTCTGTCCATGGGATTTTTCCAGGCAAGAATACTGGAGTGGATTGCCTTTCCTTTCTCCAGGGGATCTTCCCCACCTAGGGATCAAACCTGAGTCTCCTGCATTGCAGACAGATTCTTTACCATCTGAGCCACTAGGGAAGCCCTTTATAAAGATCCTTTGGTAGTGAATTATGTTTTTTAACATTTTTAAATATTTCTCAACTTTTTATTTAGAAAAACTTCAAACCTACAGCAGAATGGAAGACTAATTAATAAAATCAGCACCTATTTACTCTTGACATAGATTCACCCATTGTTGATAGTTGCTTTCTCTCTTTCTATACAGCGGCATACATGTATGTATATACAGATATGTGTCTGGGGGTATAGCTCAGTGGTAGAGCGCATGCTTAGCATGCATGAGGCCCTGGGTTCAATCCCCAGTACCTCCATCCTTACATTTTTGGGCTTCCCTGGTGGCTCGGACTACTAGCAAAGAATCTGAATGTTAGTTTACAGTGCCACCTAGTGGAATCATGTGAAAAGGCTTCCCCCTACACACACTGCAATATATCTGCCCCATATTGTTTCAGTTCAGTTCGGTTCAATTGTGTCCGACTCTGCGACCCCATGAATCGCAGCATGTCAGGCCTCTCTGTCCATCCCCAATTCCCGGAGTCCATTCAGACTCACGTCCATCGAGTCAGTGATGCCATCCAGCCATCTCATCCTCTGTCGTCGCCTTCTCCTCCTGTCCCCAATCCCTCCCAGCATCAGAGTCTTTTCCAATGAGTCAACTCTTCGCATGAGGTGGCCAAAGTACTGGAGTTTCAGCTTTAGCATCATTCCTTCCAAAGAAATCTCAGGGTTGATCTCCTTCAAAATGGACTGGTTGGATGTCCTTGCAGTCCAAGGGACTCTCAAGAGTCTTCTCCAGCACCACAGTTCAAAAGCATCAATTCTTTGGTGCTCAGCCTTCTTCACAGTCCAACTCTCACATCCATACATGACCACTGGGAAAACCATAGCTTTGATTAGATGGACCTTTGTTGGCAAAGTAATGTCTCTGCTTTTCAATATGCTATCTGCTGCTGCTGCTGCTAAGTCACTTCAGTCGTGTCCGACTCTGTGTGACCCCATAGACAGCAGCCCACCAGGCTCCCCCATCCCTGGGATTCTCCAGGCAAGAATACTGGAGTGGGTTGCCATTTCCTTCTCCAATGCATGAAAGAGAAAAGTGAAAGTGAAGTCTCTCAGTCTGTCCGACTGTTAGCGACCCCATGGACTGCAGCCCACCAGGCTACTCCATCCATTGGATTTTCCAGGCAAGAGTACTGGGGTGGGGTGCCATTGCCTTCCCCGCCATATGCTATCTAGCCTGGTTATAACTTTCCTTTAAGGAGTAAGCGTCTTTTAATTTCATGGCTGCAGTCACCATCTGCAGTGATTTCGGAGCCCCCAAAAATAAAGTCTGACACTGTTTCCCCATCTATTTCCCATGAAGTGATGGGACCAGATGCCATGATCTTCGTTTTCTGACTTAATCCCAAGATGTTCAGGAAAGAGCTCTAGGGCATTGAAAAATAAAAACTGGAGGTGATAGAATCACCCCACCCAGGAAGCAGGGCCAGGGGGCTGGTGGGATTCAGACTTCAGAGTCCCAGGGTGGGGAACAGTTCCTCCCTCCTAGGTGAAGCCTGCAAATCTCAGCTCCCCTGGCTGAGTGCCTGCCTGTGTGGGGACCCTCCTGTATCTGCATCCTTGTCTCTCTGTGCCTTGGTTCAAATCCCAGCTCCACCACAACTACCTGGGTGAACTTGGGCATCTTTCTTTACCTCTGTGTGCGTCAGTTATCTGATCTGTAAAATGGGGACAGTAATATCTCTACCTCACTCTGCCCTGAGGAAGAAACGAGCTAATATCTGTAAAGTACTTGATGCACAAGAGATGCTGTATAAACAGGAGCCATTCCGTGTCCATGTGGGACAGTCTGTGTGTGAGGGTCTCTGCACTGGCTGTGGGGTGGGGGTGGAGCGTGTGGCCTTGGCTCATCTCCCAGGCCTGCTCCAGCTCTGACCCCTTCCCATTCCTAGGACTACATCCCCATTGAGGGTGAGCTGCTGTTCCAACCTGGGGAGACCTGGAAGGAGCTGCAGGTGAAGCTGCTGGAGCTGCAGGAGATGGACTCCCTCCTGCGGGGCCCCCAGACCCGCCGCTTCTACATCCAACTCAGCAACCCCAAGTTCGGGGCCCGCCTGGGCCAGCCCCAGTCTGCCACTGTCATCATTGGGGACCGAGGTAGCCAGAGCCTGGGCTCAGGTTAAGCAGGTGGGGAGGGAGGGCTGGAGCTTCTTGAAAGTCTCAGCCGTAAAAATACAGAATGCTCAGTTAAATTTGAATCTCAGATAAATAACAACTCAACTTGTAATATAAGTAGATCCCATATGCTATCTGGGATATACTTATTCTTAAAAAGTATCTTTGTGTGAAATTCCAGTTTAACTAGGCATCTTGTATTTATCTGGCAACCTGCTCTCAATCAGAGAGACCGGGGTCATGTGGCCACGGGCCTGCCGCTGGCTGGGAATCCCACCATTAGGCCTTAGCCCTTTGACTTCAGTCTTAGTTCAAGCTAAAATGCAAGTGTTTCAGAAGGGGTGAAACACTTCTTATGTGCCCTTAGCTTCCAGTATAGTGGGACCTGTGAGCCCACCCTGGAGGAGAGGTTTGCCAAAAGGATGGGGGCAGAGGAGGAGTCTTGGGGTAGGGGAGAGAGGAAGGGTGTTGGAGGAGAAAATGTTCCCTGTGGGACACGCCTTGGCTGCCAAAGGGACAAAGAGAGCAAGCCTTCATCCCTCTGGAGACCCTCCTGGGTCCCCCTGGAGCAGGGGGAAGGTTCAGTTCAGTTCAGTCGCTCAGTCGTGTCAGACTCTTTGTGACCCCATGGACCGCGGCACGCCAGGCCTCCCTGTCCATCACCAACTCCCGGAGTTTACTCAAACTCACGTTTATTGAGTTGGTGATGCCATCTAACCATCTCATCCTCTGTTGTCCCCTTCTCCTTCCGCCTTCAATCTTTCCCAGCATCAGGGTCTTTTCAAATGAGTCAGTTCTTCGCATCAGGTGGCCAAAATATTGGAGTTTCAGCTTCAACATCAGTCCTTCCAATGAACATTCAGGACTGATCTCCTTTAGAATGGACTGGTTGGATCTCCTTGCAGTCCAAGGGACTCTCAAGAGTCTTCTCCAACAACACAGTTCACAACGGTCAATACTTCGGCCCTCAGCTTTCTTTATAGTCCAACTCTCACATCCATACATGTGATGTGATGTGAGGGGGAAGGAGTCTTGGTGTTTTACTGGGTGTCTGGTGCCCCCTGGTGGTGCAGATGGGTTCCTGCCCCCTCAAAGCCAGAGAGGAGTCTCCGCTGACTGCCTTGCCCCGGCTTGACCCTCTGCAGACGAGCTGGACCAGAATGTAATGAACCAGACTGTGTCATCACCCCCACCGCCCCGGGGCGACCTGGCTGCCCCACAGAATCCCAATGCCAAGGCTGCCGGGTCCCGGAAGATCCACTTCAACTGGCTGCCGCCTCCTGGCAAGCCAACAGGGTACCGGGTAAGCTGGGGGGGCGACGAGGGAGGTGGACGGGAGGCCGGGTACACACTGTGGAGGTGGGCCCGCCAAGGCCAGAGTGGGCCCCAGGGAGAGGAGAGGGCGTGCTTGGCCTCAGTGGGTGGGGAAGCCCCATCGGCCCCTGAGGGAGGAAGAAGTCCCTGGAATGTGGCCCCCAGAACCCAGAAACACCTGTGCTCTGGGCTAGCCCTGCTGCGTGCGCCTGGCAGGGCACTCAATCCCCCCACATCTGTGTGCCCACGGGACTGTAAGGGCAGGGCTCAGCGGAGGGACGGTGGGCTCTGCCAGCTGCTCCCCGCTGACCAGCCCTGCCCTGGGCACAGGTGAAGTACTGGATCCAGGGTGACTCCGAGTCCGGAGCCCAGCTGGTCGACAGCAAGGTGCCCTCAGTGGAGCTCACCAACCTGTACCCATATTGTGACTACGAGATGAAGGTGTGCGCCTACGGGCCGCAGGGCGAGGGCCCCTACAGCTCCCCGGTGTCCTGTCGCACCCACCAGGAAGGTGAGGCCTCGCCATGTCCATCCCTGGCCACCCTGATGCCAGCCTGCCCGGCCCCGGCCCTGGCCCCGCCCAGAACTCTGCCCTCTTGTCCGCTGTTGACAGTGCTCTTCCTGCACCCCCTCTGCCCCACCCAGTGCCCAGCGAGCCCGGGCGTCTGGCCTTCAACGTCATCTCGTCCACTGTGACCCAGCTGAGCTGGGCCGAGCCAGCCGAGACCAACGGCGAGATCACAGCCTATGAGGTCTGCTACGGCCTGGTCAATGAGGACAACCGTAAGGGCCCGCCCTCGCCTTCTGCCTCCAGGGAGGGGAGGGGGCGGAGACCGGGAGGAGGTCACAGCATCCAGGTCAGTGGACAGGCCCCCAGTCTGGTTGCCTGGGGGTCTCGTTAGGTTTGTGGTCCGGTTTGGGCTGAGTTAGTTGCATTCCAAAACAGAGCCCAGAAGCTCCCAGGGCAGGTGAGGATGGAAGGCCTGAGGTTATGTGTGTGCAGTGGGGTCACAGGTCCAAAGTGCCTGCCCACGCAGGTTAACGAGAGTGGCCAATTCTACATGGGTGTCTTCAGGCCAGGGTAAAGAGATTTAGCAAATAAAAAGCAGAGGACGCCCTGAACTTCAAACAGTTTTTCTAGTACATTTCATGCAACGTGTTATCTGGCAGCCCCCAAAGCACTAAGCAGAACTCTTTATTTTTCTCCTGTCCTGGAAGGGAGAGATGACCCCTGCACTTGTCAGGATAGAAAACTTCTCAGGGGAACTCAGTCCCCCGCTCTTGCCTGGTACAGGGCCCTCCCCTCTGCATCTTCACCTGTTCAGTCCATCCCAGGGATGGAGAGCTTCCCACTCCCAGATACAACCAGTGGACCCTAAAGAGGGTCAGGCTTAGCACTCCCAGGTGGCCCAACAGGGCAGAGGGCAGCAGGATTGTTTTGGGCCTCAGGCTCCTGCTCTGTTTGCCTGGCCGATCAAGCACAACCTTTTCAGCCGCTGGGTCACACCTTGGCTCCTTCTGTTGGCAACCCCTGGTCCACCCCTGGACCACTGTCAGGAAGTCTTTTCTGGCCCGGCCTTTAATCTTAACCAGGCGTGACTGATGATTTCGGCCCACAGTCTTAGCTCTTGCCTCACAAACGTGTGAGGAAGCCCTCCTGACCCAAGGGCATCAGCCCTTTGGGGTGGTCCCCTTCCCTTCTCCCCCTGGCAGACAGATGCGATGGGGTGGACCCCACCTCAGCACTCAGAGGCCTCCCCCAGGAAGACAGTCCAACATCACCCAGTTCTTGGAGCACAGCCATTCTCTTATCGGACAGCATCAAGCTTCACAGGTGGGGTTTTCCGAGAGCCCTCCTTTGGACCCCTCGAACACTGGGGTGTCTTGTGATCACCCAGAGAGCCCCACGCTGTCAGGTCGGGGCCCCTAGGCACCGTAACTCACTCAGAGCAGCCTGGGGTCTCTTCTTTCCCTCTCCCAGGGCTGCGTGTCCTCCCTTCTGGGTGTGGGGGAGCTGCCTCACCTCTGCTCCTGGCTAACTGACTCTTGTGCAACCTCCATCCCACCCCGGCGCACTCAGCTTGTGCAGGTCTTGGCCTGTCCTCCACTGCAGGATCAGGCCTGCCTTTCTCCTCCCATCCTTGCCCAGGTGGCCAGGACAGCCTTGGCAAGTGCCCGAATGTCTCCACTTTTAAAAGATTTTGTATTTGTTGTTTTGGTTGTGCCAGGTCTCTGTGGGGGCATGCAGGATGATCAGTCTTTACCGTGGCACGCAGGATCTTTTCAGCTGTGGCCTGTGGGATATGGGGCTTCCCTGGTGGCTCAGTGGTAGAGATCCACCTGCCAATGTGGGAGATCTTGGTTCAGTCCCTGGATCGGGAAGATCCCTGGAGGATGAAATGGCAACCCACTCCTGTATTCTTGCTTGGGAAATCCCATGGACAGAAAAGCCTCGAGGGCTGCAGTCCATGGGGTTGCAGAAGACTTCAGACACAACTTGGCTGCTCAGCGACAGCATGTAGGATCTAGTTCCTGCCCCCAGGATTGAACCCGGGTCCCCTGCATTGGGAGAGCAAAGTCTTAGCCCCTGGACCACCAGGGAAGTCCCCAAATGTCTCCACTTTGGATTTCCCAACAGAGCATTTGGGGTTTGGTTGGGGACAGTGAGGCCCAGCAGGTGGTGAGGGCACTCTTGGCTCTGGAGCCAGACTCGCACAGACGCACGTGAATGCAGGACCTTTACCAACGCGTCAGGGTGACACGGGGCTTTGTTTCTAGTGTGTTTCTGCCACTCAACTTAGCGATGAACCCCCTGGAGCCCTGGTGAAACTTCTCTAAGCCAGTCACACCCAGGTTCTCAGGGCTTGGCCTGTGGCTGGGCATCAACAGTTGCTCGCTCCCTGCCTTGTTCCTCCCACCCCCGGGTGCAGTTCAGGGGCCACACGATGGTCCTAGGGCATCCGAGACCAGGACCAGGCCGGAAGCTAGACGATCCCTCTGAGGCAATCTCCCTGCCCCAGGACCCATCGGGCCCATGAAGAAGGTGCTGGTGGATGGCCCCAAGAAGCGGACGCTGCTCATCGAGAACCTGCGCGAGTCCCAGCCGTACCGCTACACGGTCAAGGCTCGCAACGGGGCAGGCTGGGGGCCTGAGCGGGAGGCCATCATCAACCTGGCCACCCAGCCCAAGCGACCCATGTCCAGTGAGCAGGGGGCAGGGAGGCACAGGGCGGACAGGGGCGGGCAGGGGCTCGAGGTCTGGGCCCTGGCTCACCTCCCCCTCACCCCGCAGTCCCCATCATCCCTGACATCCCCATCGTGGACGCCCAGAGTGGGGAGGACTACGAGAGCTTTCTCATGTACAGCGATGACGTGCTCCGCTCTCCGGCCGGCAGCCAGAGGCCCAGTGTCTCTGATGACACCGGTGAGTGGGCCGGGGATCCCAGCGAGGATGGTGGGTTCCTGAGTAGAGGGTGGGGCTGTCGCTGGTGTTCAGAGTCAGCAAAGGAACCAGTGACCACTGGGCATGAAGATCAAGACTGAAAGTTCCCTCTCTGCACAATCAGCGATTTGACAGGCACCATTCTGGCTCTGGGTACAAAGGACAAAGCCGACATGGCTCATAGAACTGGTGTGCACGTCTCTGTGTGAGGACAGACAGACAGACAGACATGGGCTTGGGGCACATGCACACAGGCTCGTGCACATGAGGCTGCAAACAGTTGTGAGAGTGGAAGGCTCACCAGCTGTGTCATGGAGTCAGGACACCTCCCAGGGACAGGGTTGCAGGTGAGGAGGCAAGCCTGGTCCGGGAGCCCCAGAATAGCGACTGGCTTGGGCCCCTCCCCGCCCGGTGCTCCATGCACTGGCCCTGCTGCGCTTCCCTCTTGGATTCCTGTACAGTGTGATGCAAAGAGCCCTCGACTGGGACTCCTGGGGTCTGTTTTAGCTCTGGCTTCACTGCGGGATGGCTTCCCATGTAGCTCAGTTGGTAAAGAGTCTGCCTGCAATGCAGGAGACCTGGGTTCAATTCCTGGGTTGGAAAGATCCCCCGGAGAAGGAAATGGCAACCCACTCCAGCATTCTGGCCTGGAGAATCCCGTGGATAGAGGAGCCTGGCAGGCCACAGTCCATGGGGTCTATGGGGCAAGAGTCAGACAGGACTTAGTGACTAAACCACCACTGTGGGAATTCAGATGAATCACATACATTCTCTGCCTTGGTTTTCTGATCTGTGAAATGGGATGCCAGTCTTACTCGGCTGAGTGAAAATCCACCAGGATTTGTATTTCCTCTTTATATAATTTATTTTTGGTTGTGCTGGGTCTTCAGGGTGGCTTCTCTTACTGTGGAGCAAGACCGGCTCTAGGGCTTAGTAGTTGCAACTCCCGGCTCTAGAGCACAGTTACTCCGCGGCATGTGGGATCTTCCCTGTTCAGTTCAGTTCAGTTCGGTTCCGTCACAGACCCAGGATCAAACCTGTTTTTCCCCCATTGGCAGGTAGATTCTTTACCATTGAGTCACCAGGGAAGCCCCAGGATTTGTATTTTCTTCCTTCCTTACCTACGTCAGGCTTCCATGGAGTCAAGCTAGGGTTCAGGGGTCTTGAGGGTTTTGAGGGTCTGGGGTAGAGAGCAGCTGGTATGAATCAGGTTCCTCAGCTTGTTGGCACCACACAGATCTACTCCGCCGGCTGGAACTCGCTGGGAGGCAGGCTGGGGAGACATCACTCCCTCCCTCATCCATGCGAGATGCAGGCTCAGAGCAGAGGCCTCACAGCTCGCGGCACAGCCAGGGCTCTGGTCCAGGCGGTCTTCCCTCTCCAGCTGCGGCCCAAGCCACCCTCTAACACCTCCGGGCTGAGGGTCCCACCTGCCGCCGGGCTCCCCCGCCGCCGCACACCCAGATCGCAGTGCCAGGGGACCACCGGCTTCTTCTCCGCGCCCCTGGCGCCCCCTGGCGGTGCCAACGCGGCCCTTCGTTGTTCCTAAGGCTTCGGCTGGAAGTTCGAGCCCCTGCTGGGGGAGGAGCTGGACCTGCGGCGCGTCACGTGGCGGCTGCCCCCGGAGCTCATCCCGCGCCTGTCCGCCGGCAGCCGGCGCTCCTCCGACTCCGGGCCCCCGGGAGACGGCACCGCCGATGGGGGCGCACGGGGCGCCAGCGGGGAGGGAGGTGACCGGCACACCCCCACCCGCACCCACCTCGGCTCCAGCCAGAGCCCACCGCGGCCAGGCTGCCTTGCCCGGTGACCCCAGAGCCAGGGGACGCCCAGGGCAGGCGTGTAGGCTCTCCCCAGGGCGGGGCCGACTGCTGGGGCTGCGACGCCCTGGCGGAGGTCGGGTCCGTGGGGGCCTCCTGCCAGGCCAGGGGACCTGCGTTCCAGAAGCCTGCGGGCGTTGTGGGGGCTGTGGACTCCTCCAGGGGCCTCTGTCCCTGGTGGGCAGAGGGAGGGTGGGTGTTTTGATGCCAGGGGCCCCCCGGTAGGTAGGTAGGTAGGTAACCCCCGGAACTCCCAGGGCTGCAGCAGCCCGCCCCTCGGGGCTCCGGGGTCTGCGGCCGGGCCTGTGGGAGTGACCCTGCCCTGTCCCCGCAGAGCACCTGGTGAACGGGCGAATGGACTTTGCCTTCCCCGGCAGCGCCAACTCCTTGCACAGGATGACCGTGAGCACTGCCGCCCATGGCGCCCACCTGAGCCCGCAGCTGTCCCACCGCGTGCTGAGCACCTCGTCCACCCTCACGCGGGACTACCACTCGCTGACCCGCACGGAGCACTCGCGCTCGGCCACGCTGCCCAGGGACTACTCCACCCTCACCTCCCTCTCCTCCCAGAGTGAGTGCCGCCTCCTCCCCGGCCCTCTGGCCAATCCTTCCTCTCTTCCAGCTCCTGGAGGCGGGGCGGGGGCTACTGCCCCCCTGCCCAACGCGCACACCCGCCCCGCCCCGGCTCACTAGTGTTTTGTCCTGCCCTAGGCCTCCCTCCCATCTGGGAACACGGGAGGAGCAGGCTTCCGCTGTCCTGGGCCCTGGGGTCCCGGAGTCGGGCTCAGATGAAGGGGGCCCCCTGCCCTGGGGACTCGAGAGACTCTATAATCCTGGCTGGGCAGCCAGCAGCGCCCTCGTGGGGCCCAGGTAGTACAGGGGTGGCCATCCTGCGTCTCCATGGCCGTCCGGCTCCATGTCACCATCCACCCACCATCAGCACTGCCCTCGCCTCCTCATCCTCCATTCCATCCACATCCATGCTGGTGCCTAAAGTGGCCTGTCCTCCTGGGGTGCTGGGCTGGGGCAGGAGAGGGGCCAGCTGAGGAGGGTGGGGGGCCAGCCACTCAAGCGGAGCCTGCACCCACTCTGAGTGCGGTGGGGAGGCACTGGGCAGCTTAGAGAGGGTGCTGCAGGGCTGAGTAGGCTGCCCAGCCAGCAGTCAGGGAGGTGTGGCTGAGAACCAGGGACTTCTGCCCAGATACCCCCGCTGGGGGCTGACTGCGGTGCCCCCCATTTGCAGGCTCCCGCCTGGCTGCAGGTGTGCCCAACACGCCCACCCGCCTGGTGTTCTCTGCCCTCGGACCCACGTCTCTGAAAGTGAGCTGGCAGGAACCGCAGTGTGAGCGTGCGCTGCAGGGCTACAGTGTGGAGTACCAGCTGCTGAATGGCGGTGAGGCCTGGCTGCTGGCGGGCTGACACACAGGGGCTTGGGCTGTCCTGAGCCCGGCCGAGCTGCTTGACCACTGATGCCCCCCGCTGCCACCCCCTGCCTCTTTGAGAGGGCCTTTCCCTTCCGAGTCCCCCACTGTCCCCTTCACTGCGTCCACTCTTCCGCTGCATCCTCATCCGTCTCCCTGGGCCTCGCTCCGCATCACTTCCCCTGCGAGGTTTTGCTTAGGGACCCAGGGCCTCTCTGCTGGGCCTATGAGAAGTGGCCCTTCTCTGGGCAGGCATGACCTGGGCCCATAAACAGCTATCATACACAGATGGGATTTCAGATTCCACTCACTCCTTGTCTAGTGCACAACCTGAACCGCCAACTACACCACACACGGCCGCCCCCACCTGTACCCCAACCACAGCTGGTCCTGGCTGGGCAAGGACCAGGTCTGGGCTGCAGCCTAGGGGAGGGGCGGGATCAGGCCAGGGGCTAGGGATGAGGAATGAGGCTGCTCCGCTGTCTGCCCCCGTCGCCCACCAGGTGAGCTGCGTCGCCTCAACATCCCCAGCCCCAGCCAGACCTCGGTGGTGGTGGAGGACCTCCTGCCCAACCACTCCTACGTGTTCCGCGTGCGGGCCCAGAGCCAGGAGGGCTGGGGCCCAGAGCGCGAGGGGGTCATCACCATCGAGTCCCAGGTGCACCCGCAGAGCCCGCTCTGCCCCCTGCCGGGTGAGTTGGCACCCCCACCCCTGCGGGTGCCCCCGCCTGGCCCTCAGGTACCCACCTGTCCCCTGACAAGCTTCCTCGGCTGCCCGCAGGCTCCGCCTTCACTTTGAGCACACCCAGCGCCCCGGGCCCGCTGGTGTTCACTGCCCTGAGCCCTGACTCGCTGCAGCTGAGCTGGGAGCGGCCCCGCAGGCCGGATGGAGACATTCTGGGCTACCTGGTGACGTGTGAGATGGCCCATGGAGGAGGTGCTGCCCGCCCCGGGTTGGGGGGCAAGGAGCGGGTAGTGTGGAGAGGGAGCCGCAGAGGCTGAAAGGCATCTTCCCTGCCCAGAGCCAGCCACCACGTTCCTGGTTGACGGCGACAGCCCCGAGAGCCGGCTGACCGTGCCCGGCCTCAGCGAGAACGTGCCCTACAAGTTCAAGGTGCAGGCCAAGACCACCCAAGGCTTCGGGCCGGAGCGCGAAGGAATCATCACCATCGAGTCCCAGGATGGAGGCAGGCTTCTTTGCCCCTCCCCCAGCCCCGCCCCTTCCCCGGCCACGCCTTCTCCTGGCACCATCCTCTAACTTCGCCCCCATCCACCCTCTCCAGGACCCTTCCCACAGCTGGGCAGCCACTTGGGGCTCTTCCAGCACCCAGCGTCAGCAGAATACAGCAGCATCACCACCCACTCCAGCACCACTGAGCCCTTCCTACTGGGTGAGTTGCCTGGTGGGGGCTCCTGGCTCTCCCCAGGAAACACAGAGCTAACAGAGGGAAGGGGTCAGGGGGCAGTCAGGACCCAGGGGTAGGTCCTTCAACCCTTCTTCCCCTGCAGATGGAATGACCTTGGGCTCCCAGCACCTGGAAGCAAGTGGCTCCCTCACCCGGCACGTGACACAGGAGTTTGTGAGCCGGACGCTGACCACCAGTGGGACCCTCAGCACCCACGTGGACCAACAGTTCTTCCAGACCTGAGCTGCCCCCACCCCCTCCCCAGGCGCTGCCTCAGCTACTCCATCCTTGGACCCCTGGTGGCCTGGCCCAGCCGTATGCTGATCACAAGGCCGCTGCCTCTGGCCACAGCGTAGGGGCTCGGTGTCCTCTGGACGGCACGCAGGGGGCAGCGGTCCCGGAAGGCCCTTCTGGCTGCCCCCCTGCCCCAGCCCCTTTGTAACCAAAGAGCTGGACCCAGCATGGCAGGGCCTGGCTTTGTTCTGCTCTATAATAAAGGGTTCCGCTACTGCTTGGCTCTGCCCTGACCACGTCTCTAGGCCCTGTCCAGAACAGGGAGTAGTTCTCAGACCCGCCTTTTCTGATGCCCCAGCACACATCCACCTCTTGAGGCAGGCGGGCATCAGAGTCAGAGATACAAGTTTATTGAGCACCCAGACAGGAGGGGAGACCCACTGTGTGCTGTCCCAGCGAGGGCCTCATAAGCGCAGCACCTTGGCACCATCAGCCGCTTGGGAGAGGTAGAAGGTGGCGGTCCCGCGGTACTGCTCCTGTCGGGGGATGGGGGGTGTGAGCTCGGGGGAACCCTGGGAGCCCATCTCTCCTGCTCCCTCGCCCTCCCCTCCCCCCGACTCCAGCACTGCCAACCTGGATGTGCTGCATCACCCGAGGAGCGGCGGAGGCCTCGAGCAGGGTCACCGTGCAGCCCCCAAAGCCACCACCCGTCATGCGGCTGCCATAAACCCCGGGCGCGGAGAGCGCGGCCTCCACCAGCTGATCCAGCTCCGGGCAGCTCACCTCGTAGTCGTCTCTGCGGAGAGAATACGGAGCCTGGAGTCGGCTCCAGCTGCAACACGTGTGCTCGAGGGGTGGTGGGCACCCAGGGGCCTCACCTGAGCGATCGATGACTCTCCACCATGAGGCGGCCGAAGGCTCTGTAGTCGCCGCGGCGCAGGGCGGCCGCCGCCCGGGCTGTGCGCTGGATCTCGCCCACTACGTGCCGTGCCCGCCGGAAGGCCTCCGTGCTCATCAGGTCCCTGCCAGCTGGCGAGGAAAGGGGCTCAGGCGACCCGCCACCCACGGCCTCTGGGCCCCTGTGGACTCCAGGCTGCTGGGCCCGGGGCATCTCCACTCTGGTTCTGACAAAGCTGTGGGTAGAACCTCGGGTTGGGGAGCAAGGTTTCAGACCTCGCCTCCTCGATTATAAAAGGGGGTACCCAGGACGTCCCTGGGGGTCTAGTGGTTAAGACCCCCGCAAGCTTCCACTGTAGGGAGCCTGGGTTCAGTCCCTGGTTGGGGAACTAAGATCCCATGTTCTGGGCAGTGTGGCCAAAAAAGGGGGCATGACCCACCTCATTTGGGATGTGGGAGAACTTAGTGAGGCAGACACATGCAGAGCTCCCAGTGTGCCTGGCACACGGTGGGTACTCGGTAAACAGCCGTTTGAGCCCCATACTCTGCTTCTCTGGCGAATGGGACACTGCTGCCTTCCAGAGGCCAAGACAGAACAGAAAGGACAAGTCCTGCTGGTGTTTTTGCTGGACTCAGTGAAACCTCCAAGGGCCAGGAATCCAGAACTGGGGTACAGCGCAGGCCTGCCTGGGACACCCCAGGGAACCAGCAGGCTGTCCAACTGGCTAACGCTGAAGTGGGCACAGCCAGCCGAGTCACTAAGGGCAGCCCTGAACACCGAGGAGACTTCGCAACTTAATTCCAGGTGCCAGCGAGATTCTGGGGAGGGACAGAGCTGAGCTCTAGTTGTCAAAAGTGACCGCCTTGGGCAGGGGCCCTGCTGGGAGAGGCGGGCGCCAGGAGTCCAGCTGGCGGCTGTTAAACGTCAGAGACCAGGAGGGGCCCGATGTGGGGAGGAAGGGGAGGAGGAGAAAGAGGTCAGAGACCCGAGGGGGTAAGGGGCCAGGAAGCATTCAGGGGTGACTCTAAAGTTTCAAACGGGAGTAACAAGGGTGAGGAAATAACAGACAAGGCGAAGTCAGAGGAGAGGTGCCCAGGGGAAGGATGAGTTCCACCAGAGCCAGGTGAAGGCTCCAGGACCCCAGGTGGGAATGGGGGGTCGGACTCCCATCTGAGTCCTCAGTGGGGCAGTGGTGGCTGGAGTTGAGCTGGGGACGAAGCCTGGGGCAGGCCTGGGAGGAAGAACAGGGCTCTGACCAAGCAGATCCAGCACTGAGGGGGCGGAGAGGGCAGTCCCCAGGTTTCTGCAGGAAGCCCCCGGGAGAGCGGTCATACCAGGTGGCATGGGAGTCCGGCTGCTGGGTTCAAAGGATTCAGAAATGAGTAGAGAGGAGAAAGGGCTTTCCAGGTGGCATGAGTGGTAAAGAACCCGCCTGCCAATGCAGGACACGTGAGTTTGATTCCTGGGTCTGGAAGATCCCCTGGAGGAGGAAATGGCAACCCACTCCAGTATTCTTGCCTGGNAGAGAGGAGAAAGGGCTTTCCAGGTGGCATGAGTGGTAAAGAACCCGCCTGCCAATGCAGGACACGTGAGTTTGATTCCTGGGTCTGGAAGATCCCCTGGAGGAGGAAATGGCAACCCACTCCAGTATTCTTGCCTGGAGAAACCCATGGATAGAGGAGCCTGGCGGGCTAACAGTCCATGGGGTTGCAAAGTCAGACATGACTGAAGCAACTCAGCATGCACACAGACGAGAAAACGCGGGTTGTGAGCATCGGGGACCCTTCCCAGAGGACTGGCATAGGAGGGAGACTCCATTTGAGGATGTTACAAGACTGGGCATGTTTAAAAGCAGAAGGCGGAGGGAAGGCGGAGGGCAGGCGGAGGGACAGAAAGGCAGGCAGAGAGAAGCACGGTTCCTGAGGGAGACGGAAACCTCCAGGGCTGGGGTGCGGGGGGGCGAATGGAAGGGCCAAGGAGGAGGGGGAAACAGCACAAGTGCTCAAGGGCAAAAAGCTCAGCCACTGGCACCTGCACAGAGCAGGTGGGGCAGGCCTAAAGCTGATGGTTCACCAAGAAGGACAAGATGGTCCCTGGAATGGGCCCCACACTGCCAGGGAGGGCAGCTCCTAAGGCCAGCAGCCTGGCCCCGAAGGTAGGAGGACGAGCTGACTTGCCTGGGATCAAGTCTTAGCCCTGCCACTCACTGTACATCCCATCACAAAAAGTGAGAGGGACTCCCCTGGTGGTGCGGTGGATAAGACTCCGCCTGCCAGCGCTGGGGCCAGGGTCTGATTCCTGGTCTGGGAGCATGCTGTGGAGCAACTGAGCCTGTGCACCAGTTACTGGGCCCAAGCCACAGGGCCCAGGAGCGGCAACTACCGAAGCACTCGTGCCTAGAACCACCTCCATTGGAAGCCTGAGCACTGCCACCAAGAGCCACAGCCAGAGAAAGCTCGTGCAAAGCAACAAAGACCCAGGGCAGTCAAAAGCAATGCACAAATAAAACTTTTTAAAGATGAGTGTATCATCTGTCCTACAGAGTTGTGAGAGAATTCAATGAGTTAATGTTTACATGACCTTTAAACTGTTCAACAGACTACCTTCCTGGCCATGTATATCTGGAAACTTAAAAACACATGTTATCTTTTGATCCTGTGATCCTACTCCAAACAATCTACTCTTGAGAAAATAGGAGGAAAACACAGTGAAAGAATTATGTATAAAAACATCCCTCATGGTGTTAGATGTGATTATCAGAAACTGGTTAAGTAAATTAAAGGGCACCTATATGCTGAAATGCTACAGTAGCTTTAAAAAGCCATGTTGATGGGGACTTCCCTGGTGGTCTAGTGGCTAAGACTCCGTGCTCACAATGCAGGGGGCCTGGAACCAAGGAATGTTCACAGGCCAGGGAACTATTAATAGACCTCACAGGCTGCAAGTAAGAGTTCACATGCCGAAACGAAGGCCCCAGGCAGCCAAAAAAAATCGCTTCCAGTGGCAGGGGCTGGGGAAGGGGTGGCAGGCACCATGTCAGACCTCAAAGGTGGCAAGAAGCAGCTCCTGATGCAACCCAAAAAGCAAGCCAAGGAGATGGGATGAGGAAGATAAGGCATGCAAATACAAAGAGGAGGAGCTAAAAGCCAAAGCCAAAAGGCCCCCCGCCCACAGGAGGAATTAAGAAATCTGGCCAAAAACCATTCCTGTGCCTGAGGCAATGATGATTCTTCGTTCCATTCCCCTTTAAACATCTGGACTCCCTGCCATTAACATCTGTTGCCACCTATAGCTACAATGCAGTTTTGTCTTGGAACCTATTGTACATTTAAGAGTAAACTTTTGGGGGTCGGGGGAAAGCTCTGTTGATGACCGGCCTTTCATGGAATAGGAAGTGTTCTGAGAGAGTTAAGGGCGACAAAAGGGCAGATAGCAACACTGTATTAACTCAACTTTGAAAATACAGATGATGAAACCAACACAACAGTGTAAATCAACCGTAATTCAATAAAAATTTTAAAGTATTTTTTAAAAAGAAAATACAAGTACAGAAGACCATAAAAGGAAATATATTAAAATGCTAATAGTAGGACCTCCCTGATGGCCCAGCGGTTAAGAATCCGCCTGGCAATGCAGGGGACACGGGTTCTACCCCTGATTCGGGAAGATTCCACACCCCAGGGAACAACCAAGCCTATGCGCCACAGCTACTGAGCCCATGGGCTGCCGCTACTGAAGCCCGAGTGCCTGGAGCTCGTGTTCCACACGAGAAGCCCGCACATCACAGCTAGGAAGTAGCCCCTGCTCACCGGAACAAGAGAAAGCCTGCACACATCAGCGAAGGCCCAGTGCAGCCAAAGAAAAAAAGCTTCGTGGCTATCTCCGGGTAGCGATCTTATAGCTTGTTATTTTCTTCTTTGTCCTTTTCTATATTTTCCACAGTGCATATTTAATTCTTAGTTTATAAAAAATGATATCGAGATATCAAGCAGTCCTACGTTAGCCGTATCAGGAGTGGGCAGAGCATGGCAGAGATTCCAAGAGACCAGAGGAAGTACATCTGGGCCAAAGCCAGGCTGAGGGCCCCACCCTGCCCCCACTCAGCAGCCCCCTCGGGGTGCCAAGCAGTCTCCAGGACAGAGCGCACCCAGCCAGCCCTCACCCTCCACTCACCCTCCAGCTCCTCCAGCTGTACCTCCCGAAGGCTCTCCTTGCCCAGCGCCCGGGCCACCTCTTCACACTGGTGCCGCCGCAGGGGATACTCGCTGGAGCCCAGTGAGTGGCGAACGTTGGAGTTGGTGATGAGCACGGCCAGCTTAGGGTCCGACAGCGGCACCAGACTTGTCTCCAGGGACCTGGGCGGAAATGGAGAGCGGGGAGATGACAAGGCCGGGCGTCTGCTTGCCGCGCAGGCTCCATCCAGGAGCTCCTATGAGGTGGGAGGTCCAAGGGGAGCCCCTGACCTGCAGTCAATGAGCAGCGCGTGGCCTCTCTGCCCCAGCAGTGCGATGAGCTGGTCCATGATGCCACAGGGCACCCCTGCGAAGCTGTGCTCGGCCCGTTGACACACCTGGGCCCGGGCAGCTATTGTCCCCGAGTCTGTGGCACAGGGCGAGATGGGGAGGCTGGGGCCCAGGAGGGGGCACTAGGGGGTCGACGGGCGGGAGCAGCAATAGCTCCAGGGGAGATTCCCCACCTACCCCGCCAAGGTGACAGTTGGGGTAGGAAGCTCTGATCACAGGACCTTGGGGAAGGAGGGCTGGGAGGTACCTGGGCAGAGCTGCTGTAGGAAGGTATATGTGGCCACTTCCAGGGACGCCGAGCTGGACAGCCCACCCCCCAGGGGCACGGAGCTGACCACCACTGCGCTGAAGCCAGGGAGGGGGGCAGCTGCAGGGGAAAGAATGGATGACGGTAAGGCGGGCCACCAGGGAGGATGAACACAAGAAAGGAAAGCGTTCTGGTGCAAAGGGAGGCAACTGCCCAGCAGCTGCTGCTGGGGGTGTATCTCAGTTGTCAGAGGTCACCAACCTGCTGGGCCAAGGGGCCCTGCACCCGCCCACCCTGAGGGTCCTGAGACACAGTCTCCCAGGTCTCAGGGATTCTGGGCTCTGGAGACCAACACGTTGGGGTTTGAATCCTGGCTCCTCCAGTTGTGGGATGGGCAACTCAGGGCTAGTTCTGGAACCTCTGGGGGCATCAGTCTCCTCACCTGCCCATTGGGGAATCTCTACTCTGCACCCCTACCCCACAGCGGATCAAATGAGCTAATGGGCTTTGTGGCTGAGGCAGGAATCTGAGCCAGCCCCAGGCCCCATACCTGGGTAGTGCTGAATCACTCCCTTGACATAATTGGCCCAGTGAGGGGTCCCAGGCTCCAGCGGCCGCTGGCTTGTGGGCAGGGGAAACTGCAGCCGCCGGGGCTCGTCAGCATCCTCAGAGGTAGTGAGGAGGGAGACAAGCCCATCCGCGCGGGGGCTGCCCACCAGCACCGTCACAAGCTCCAGAGCCTGGCAGGAGAAACAAAAGTATGCAAAACTCCCAACACCAGGGGGCCTGGGACAGCCGAGCAGCTGACATCCTCACTCCAGGTGAAGGGAATGCGGAGTGTTCCAAGGAAGAGTCAGTGCCTCGGGAGTGCAGATCTGAACTCTGCCCTGAGCGTGGGCTCCTGGCTGTGACGCAAGGGGGAGAGAAAGAGTTCAACAGGGAAAAAAAAAAACATTAGAACTCCTTTTGGCGCTTCATTTGGAGGCAACCTCAGAGGCAGTGTACTCACTCAACCTGCCAGGCTGCACCGAGGGATGGACACGGCCCCAGGCTAAGGCAGTCCAATCGCCCCTGTGTGACCTTGGGCAGATCACTAGCCCTCTCTGAGCCTCCTCTGCGAATCGAACGGGCTGGACCAGGTAGCTTAGGGCTTTACTTCGCCCGGATCTACCCCTGCGACCCCCCTTCCGCATTCCCCCACACCGTGAGGAGGCTCCCAGGGAGATGGCGAGGATCAGCAGTACACAGCCTACTTCCTCGAGGATTCCCGCCTTCCTGCCTCCCGACGTGGGAAATGCCCCGTCCGAGGGCCTCTCTGCGTGCTCGGGCCCCAAACGCGGCGGGAGTGAAAGTTCGGAGCGGCCCGCGCAACGGTGCACGCGGGACGCGAGCGCCTCCCGCCCAGCCCCTCACCATGGGCAGCACCAGGCCCCGGTTGTAGTCCGTGTGTTCCCCGATGAGGTTGACGCGGCCCGGGGCCGACACGGCTAGCTCGGGCTCCGCTCCGAACTCCTCCAGGAAGGCTCTCCGGGCCTTGGCCAGCAGCTCCCCGGCTTGGGGCTGCTCCGAAGCGGCCATGACGCTCTCCCGGCGGCTCCGCCGGGCGCAGTCGGGTAGGCGCGGGATGCTGGGGCGAGGCCGCGCGGCGTCGACTCACAGTAGCTGCTCGCGCCGCCCAAAACCGGGCCGCACTGGCCCCGCCCCGCGCGCCGCGCCGGCCCAATCCACAGGCCGCGGGCGAGGGGGCGGGCTGCCGGCGGGCTTCGGGAAGGATCGCTGGGAGCCCACCGCGGCGGGGATTGGCCGGACCGGGAGATCCGAGCTGCCCATCCTTGGCCTCTGTGTCACACCCATCTAGCCGTCTACTTCGGCCAGAGCTACAGAGCTGGGCTCCAGTACACCTGGGTCTCCCAAAGGGTTCTCCAGGTCCTAAAGTCCTGCAGAGGTCACCAACCCCTGATCAGGAATCTCTAAGAGGGTGGCCAGACAATCAGCATAGAGAGAAGGACTGCCTGAGTTTGGTGGAGTCCCTTTCTATAGGCTCCTTTCCTAGAGTGGACCCGCTGTCCCAGCTCCCAGCAATGGAGCAATAAGGAGGATGGTAGTGGGCAGTGATGGGCCCAACTGCCCAGGCAGGTGCTTCCTCAGTCAGGAACCTTGGTCCCAGAGTCTGGTGTTCTGAATGTGACATCTCCTCTCTCACCAACCTGCATCCTAAACCAAGCTTGTCCACAGTTGGCCACCCCATAGGAAACCTTGGAAAGGAAAGGCTGAAATATAAGCAGACTGTTTGAAATTAGGGAGGGGAGCTTTGTGGAGGGCTGTGGCTCGGGCTGTAGCTGGGGATCTGCTCAGAAGTTGCCCCAAGAACATTCAAAAGTGAGCTTTGAAAACTCCTAGAAGTAAACATAAGGGTAAACCTCTGGGACACTGGCTTAGTCAACGGTTGTTTAAGATACGACTCCAGAAGCACAGCAACAAAAGGAAAATAGGCAAACTACTTTATCAAAGTAAAAGACTTTTGTGCATCTAAGGACCCCATCAAAAAAGTGAGAATACAACTCACAGAATGGGAAAAAATAGCTGCAAATCATAAAGGACTTGTATCAAGAATGCATAAAAGGGACTTCCCTGGTGGTCCGGTGGTTAAGAATCCACCTTGTATGAACCCGTATGAAAAGTGAAAGTGAAGTCGCTCAGTCGTGTCTGACTCTTTTGCGAACGGTGGACTGTAGCCTACCAGGCTTTTTCGTCCAAGGGATTTTCCAGGCAAGAGTACTGGAGTAGGTTGTCATTTCCTTCTCCAATGAACCCACATGTTGAAAACTCCTAGAAGTAAACATAAGGGTAAACCTCTGGGACACTGGCTTAGTCAACGGTTGTTTAAGATACGACTCCAGAAGCACAGCAACAAAAGGAAAATAGGCAAACTACTTTATCAAAGTAAAAGACTTTTGTGCATCTAAGGACCCCATCAAAAAAGTGAGAATACAACTCACAGAATGGGAAAAAATAGCTGCAAATCATAAAGGACTTGTATCAAGAATGCATAAAAGGGACTTCCCTGGTGGTCCGGTGGTTAAGAATCCACCTTGTATGAACCCGTATGAAAAGTGAAAGTGAAGTCGCTCAGTCGTGTCTGACTCTTTTGCGAACGGTGGACTGTAGCCTACCAGGCTTTTTCGTCCAAGGGATTTTCCAGGCAAGAGTACTGGAGTAGGTTGTCATTTCCTTCTCCAATGAACCCACATGAAGGGGGCAAAAATATGCTCTTGTGCTGCAATTGAAGCAGTTTACCTCATATTGAGACTTAAATCCGTGTACTGGGACTCAACCCCGGAGAGGGAGATGGCAACCCACTCCATTATTCTTGCCTGGAGAATCCCATGGACAGGGAAGCCTGGCAGGCTACAGTCCATGGGGTCACAAAGGATCGACAGGACTGAATTGACTTAGCGCTGGGACTCAAACCCAGTCAAAACCCTGCCTGGGACTTGAACCCATGAGGCTGCAACTTGAACTCGGCCAAAACCCATGGTCTTCCAACTGAGATCACAGACCTGATTTCAGGACCTAATGAACCTCAGGTTCTTGATCTCTCATCGAACAAGCTATTCAGTGAGAGATAGTGATAGGTAAGAAGTGGATTTATTCAGATCAGAGAGAAAGACACTTAATCGAGAGTATGGGCCATTACAGAAGGTGAGTGCAGTGGCCTTGAAAAGTGGCATGGTTAGTTTTTATGGGCTGGGTAATTTCGTAGGCTGAGTGGGGTATTATTTCAACTATTTGAGGGAAGGGATAGAGATTTCCAGGAATTGGGCCATTACCCACTTTTTGGTCTTTTGATGGTCAGCCTTGGAACCATCCTGGAGCCTCTGGGTGTGTCATTTAGCTTGCTGATTGGGAATCAAATTCTAGTGGAAGTTGACTTGTCTGCCATCTTGGATCCATTTAATTCTAATTGGTTTATGTTGTGTCCTCTGGCTATGTCATTCTTTCAAAAGTTGTGCCCTGTCCTTTCAAAAGCTGTGCCCTCAGCACAGCGAAAGATCCCACATGATGCGATGGAGTTCCCATGGGCCAAAACTAAGATGCAATACAGCCAAATAAAAATAAATAAATAAATAAATAATAAAGTGCTGAGTCTTAAAAAAAAAATCTTACAATAGGAAAAAAGATAACTTTAAAATGAGGGGGGGGAGATTAATAATAAGTCCTGGGGATCAACAAAGAAAAGTTTTAAAAGCTAGAAAAAAATGGGTGGAAGATTTGAACATTCTTCCAAAGAAGATGTGAAAAGATTTTTAACATCATTAGTCAGTTAGAGAATGCAAATCAAAGCCACAATGAGATACTACTTCACATTCATTACGATGGCTAAAAATTTCTTTAAAAGACAGAAAATAACAAGTGTTGGTGAGGATGTGGTGAAATCAAAACCCTCATACACTGCTGATGGGAATGTAAAACAATTAAGCAGTGCCATAAAATGCTAATTGTAGAGTTATCGTATGACCAACACTGAAAAGAACTGAAAACACGTGTCCCCACAAAAACTTGTATACTAATGTTCACAGAAGCACTATTCACATTAGCCAAAAAGTGGAAGTGATCCAAAAGGGATAAATGGATAAACAAATGTGGCTTATACAATGGAATATTATTGTTTAAGTCATTTATTTTTGTCTGTGCTGGGCCTTCGTTGCTGCCAACAGGCGTTCTCCAGCCGCTGAGAGTGAGGGCAGCTCTTCAGTAGCGGTGCCTGGGATTCTCTTTGCGGTGGCTTCTCCTGCCCCAGGGCGTGTGGGCGCAGTAACTGCAGCTCGAGGGCTCTGGAGCTCAGGCTCAGTAGTTGTAGCACATGGGCTTAATTGCTCTGTGGGATGTAGGATCTTCCTGGACCAGGGATCAAACCCAGGTCCCCTGCATTGGCAGGCGCATTCTTATCCACTGCACCATCACGGAAGTCCCAGTGGAAAGTTATTCAGCTATGAAAAGAATGAAGTTCTGATACCTGCTACAGCATGGATGAGCCTTGAAAACATAGTAAATGAAGGGAGCCAGTTACAAAAGACTACAAATTGTATGATTTTATCGATCAAAAATGTCCAGAATAGGCAAATCTAAAGAGACAGAAAGTAGATTACTGGTTGCTTGAGGCTGAGAGAAATGGGAGAATAAGAGGTGATAAGTAAGAATACCAACTTCTCTTTGTAGTGATGAAAATATTCTAAAATTTACAGTGGTGATGGTTGCCATATCTGTGAATATACTAAAACTGCTTTAAATGGGTAAATTGTATGGTATGTGCATTGTATCTTTTTAAAAATTTATTTGGCTATTCTGGGTCTTAGTTGCGACACATAGGACCTTTAATCTTCATTGCAGCATGGGGATCTAGTTTCCTGAACAGGAATCGAACTTGAGCCCTCTGTATTAGGAGCTTGGAATCTTAGCAGCTGGACAACCAGGGAAGTTCTTATGCATTGTATCTTAATAAAATTGTTTTTTTTTTAAATGAGGAATAAAAGCAATTCCAAATTTCATCTAATGGTCTGCTCCTTTTGAGCACTCCTCAGCTTCCCTGGTGGCTCAGATGGTAAAAGAATCCGCCTGTAGTGCAGGAGACCTGGGTTCGATCCCTGGGTCGGGAAGATCCCCTGGAGGAGGGATAGGCTACCCACTCCAGTATCCTGGCCTGGAGAATCCCAGGGCAGAAGAGCCTGGCAGGCTATAGTCCACGAAGTCAGGAAGAGTCTGACACGACTGAGCGACTTCTGCTCACTCACTGACAGTAAAGTACAGGCATTTTTTGGCATAGGTAAAACAAAACAAGATAAACAATGAGTGGTTCTTGGGGCTGGCTGAAATGGAAGTAAACTCAAACCAGGCCTCCCTACAAGGAAGATGCATCCTTGTAGGGAGCAAAGACCCCTTGTAGGAGCAAGGATTCGTGGCTCTTTGATGCATTTACCCACTTCAGCTCTGAGCCCAAATCTCTGCCCTTACTATTGTGATATCTGTCAGATGACTTACCCTTTCTGAGCCTCAGTTTCTCCTGGGGCTGATATTTCCTTCCTGACAGACTGTTTCAGGAGGAAGTGAATGAGATCAGCTTCAGAGTGCCCAGCCCAGCCTCTGGCACTTGGTAAGCACCGAATAAATATTTGCTATTATTATCAGTCATCCATTAATACATTGTTGGACTCTCCTGCAAGCAATGGGCCAGATAAAAGCCTCTGGCTCTCACTATCTGATAGGGGACAGTCTCAATCTGACCCTCGTCCCTCACTGAGATAAATGTCCCGACAGAGGAGGAAAAGAACTTTCTAAGAGAGAAGAGGAATTCTGACCACTAAGCAGCTCATACCCTTATTTTCTTATTTCCATTGTTTTATTTTGATTGAAAAGATGTCCTTTTCACCTATCTTCATCTTTTGTATAGTTTCAGTTGTTCCTGGAAAACCTTAATTTGACCCAAGGGCAAGTTCTCTTGTTGGCTCACGCTGGACTCTGAAATACTGATTTCATCTACAAGAACTGTTTACTATCAGTGTTTGAATGCTGTCTAGCATGTTACATAAAATTTGTTCAGAAGGAAGCCTGTCTCTGACCTTTGACCCTCCCTCCCATTTCCTGGCCAAATGTCACAAGACCAGGGGGAAGATGGCACCTTAAAGGGGACACTGCCACCCAAAGTCTGTCCTCTGCTTGTCCATGTGCTCAGTTCTTAGTCCTTGGGGCCTCCCTGCTAGACCTGGTCTTTCTTCATGCAGTGGATGTCTGTGTGCTTCATGCAGCTCTGGCATCTCCGCTGCAATTACAGACAAGACTGGTTACCTTTAGTTGCGGCATGTGGGATCTAGTTTCCTAAATAAGGATCGAACCCGGGCCCCCTGCATTGGGAGTGCAGGGTCTTAGCCACTGGACCCCCAGGAAGTCCCAAGACTGGTTTCCAGGTGGGGCTTGCGTCCACATCTCCCAAGACAGTCTCTGAAAATACTTGCTCTCAGCAGATGGCTCTCCCTCCCACCGATTCTGGGTGGCTCTTTTATTGTTGTTCCCAGAGGGTTAACCTGTCTCCTGATTTGGGCCCCCTTTGCCCTTGTTTCTTTAGTGATGACAACTTCTACAGTATTGATAATACTGATACCGAGTTTGTGGGGGGCCCTGGTGTCAGGACTGAGATGCAGTCTATAGGGCAGCACTGGCTGTTCAGTGTCTGTTCTGATTGGTCAGTGCTCCAGACTTTTTTTGTCAAATCTTTTAAAAGGCACCAGACTTTGCACAGATTGTTTTATTAAATCCTTACAAGCCTACGGGGTAGGCACTGGTTTTATCTCTATTTTACGGATGAGGGAAAGAATCCCAAATGGATTAAGGAATTCATCCAAGTGGGACAGCTAGGCCTTGAACCTGGGTCTGTCTGACCCTGACATTGTTCTCTCGGCAACCACCCTGTCCCCAGGAGCACTCTGACCTGCTGTGACGTCCGCTTACTGAAGATCCCAAACTCAGCCTCTGGTAAGGAACAGGAGGGGTAGCAGCTCTCCGGAACCCCTGGAGGCCCCAGTCCCAATTTGGAAGTCCACCAGTAAGCAGAGCTCTTGGGAACCTGACTGATTCTTTGCCACCTGGGCCAGGAGCAGATCCAACCAGCTGTGCTGTGGGGCTGCCAGGGCCATTGGGTTGGCCAGCAAACACGCCTGGAGTCTCTGCTGTGTGCCAGGCATGACTCCAGAGACCCTGCCTCTGGAGCGCCAGGAGCTTCTCGTCCATCCCTGGCCCCAGGTGCCCCTGCTAAGCCGGGGCCAGTTGCAGGCCCCGTCTTTATTTGGTGAACCCCACTGTGTCCCTGAAGTTCCTGCCTTCTAGGCTGATGATTACCCTGCTGATGGCCAGGCAGGGAATGACGCAGCCGCAGCTGACTCTCCCTATACCTCGCCCTAGGCACTGCAGCAGGCCCAGTCCCCAGGCCACTGTGGGTGGGCAGAACTGAGCCTGGCCGTAGACAGGGCACTGAGTGGGGAGAGGCCCCCGGGTTCAGCCGGACTCTCAGGTTGCATGAAGACTGGCCCTTGGACCCAACCCCATCCTGTCCCCTCTCCTGCTGCTCTTGGCTCAGTGCTTAAGGCAGTGAAGAGCTTATGGGAATGGTCCTGGGGGCCAGTGTGTCCAAAAGAGAGAGAGTAGGGAGTAGAGATTGGAGCAGGAAATGGCAACCCATTCCAGTGTTCTTGCCTGGAGAATCCCAGGGACAGGGGAGCCTGGTGGGCTGCCGTCTCTGCTTAGCAGCAGCAGCAGCAGGGAGTAGAGGTTAACAGAGCCCGGGCACCACCTCCCTGGGGATGTGTGCAGTCCCTCCCACACCTCTCAGCAAAGGCTGCCAGCCCCAAGCTTGCAGCCCAGCAGCCCCTCTTGTCACTGGGACTGGCGGCTGGGAGACAGCCTCCTCCCTTTCAGCCCACTCTCCGAAATGCAACTTTCTAAACAGGGGCTGTCCGACCTCGCCCCTCTGCACATTTGTGGCCTTACAGCTCCTCCAGGAGTCACAGCCTCACTGAAGCGCCCCCTCCACTCGGTCTTGCTCATAGCAGAGGTGACTGCACAACCTTTTTGCTTCTCCCACAGGAAGGGCATTGGGGTAGGTGGGATGGGGGTGGAGGGTCCTCTCTCAGGGCAGAAGCTGAGACGTGCTGCTCCTGGGCATGCGCGATGGTCTTCACCCTTGCTGGACACTGCACGTAGTGCCCAGGTGGGGACGCCAGGACATGCTGGGGACACCTCACACAGAAGTCCCATGACTCTGCTTGGAGCAACAGTGGTTGTCAGTGGGACCCCTCACTGCCAGGGACAGCTGGGGAGTCAGCCGGACCACAGGGAGAGCAGGGGAAGCACCGCTCCCCCCACCCCAGGAGGGAAGACAACAGCCTCTGGCCCCTCCTCACAGAACAGCTTCTGTGCATAAACTTGAAGCTGTTTCAGCTGCCCCCACCCACCCTGGCCCACAGCCTCGCTCAGTCCCTAGACCTGTGGACAAAACAGAGTCCAAAGGCTGGCCACCTGGCCCAAGGACATGAGCCCTCAGGGAGTGCTGGAAGGTTTGGGTCAGGAACCCGGGCTAGGGTCTGTTCTTCCTCCAGCCTCGCCCTGAGGAAGGCAGGTGGAAGGCGGGTTGTTTGTGGGAGTTGCTGGCCAGAAGCCAGGTCCAGCTGAATGGGATGGTCCGGGCCGGTGACATCCCCGAGGAACGGTGAGACAGGCAGGACCACCAACGGGGTGAGGGAAGAGGCCAGGGAGCCCAAAGAGCACTCCGCTCAGCTGTGTTCTATCCGGCCCTGGGGTGGGGCCAAAGGAAACAGGCTGTGACTACCATGATGCTGTCTGTGCTCAGCAGTCAACTCTATGCGACCCCATGGGCTGTAGCCCGTCGAGCTCCTTTGTTCATGGAATTCTCCAGGCAAGAATACTGACTGGCGTAGGCAGCCATTTCCTTCTCCAGGGGATCGTCCTGACCCAGGGATGTAACCCACTCCTGCATTGGCAGGCAAAATTCTTCACCACTGGCACCACCTAGGAACTCCCGTAATTGCCACGTGACTTAAGTCAAGGGATGGAGAAGGAGGGGTGAGAACTGTGTGCCCAGGAAAGACGCTCAAGGCTCTTGTACCTGCTGATCCAAAGACAGCTGACAGGGCTGTCTCTACTCTGTTGCCCTACTTGAAGGTGAGCCAGAAGGGGCCTGCTCTCCAACTGAAGTACAGGTCCCAGTATCAGCACTTGACACCAGGCAAGAAGCAGTGCTTACAATGGGCCAGACAGGAGAGCCCCAGACCACTATTGGGGAAGAGCGGAAGAAGGTAAAGCTTTCTGAACATTTCCCCAGAGGAAAACTCTTGTGAAAAAATATACCATCCAAATGAAGACCATAAAGCTAAGAAAGTCTAAACTTTACAAACTTTTATTTTTGTTTGCTTTTTTCGCACTACCTAAACCCAGGGATAAAACATATGGGAAGTTTCCCAAAACCACAAAGTACTTTTGACTTCTGGGTTAAAAATAAACTCTGGAAGCGCAAGCTCTACTATATAAGCAGCAGATTCCAAGTTGCCCAATAAAATTCCACGTCAGGATGCAGACTTCAGGGAAGGGCAAGCGTCAACCACTTGAGTGGTTCTCAAGGTGCCTCACCACCACTGGACAGGGTTCCCACCACCACATATTCCACTAGCTAGGATTTCAACATTCTTCAGGAACACAATGAATCAACTGTCAGAACAGGTTATGACAGACCTTCTAGGAAACCATTTTTATTATACTGGATCAGATTCAGCTTTTGGCACCTCATAAAAACTATCAATTCTCAACCCTAATCTAACTCCCTGCTTTCCAAGGGAACCTCTTAACCCTTAGTATCTGGAACTAGTCCAAATTTAAATCCCACTGAACTGTATCAGAGTATCCTTCTACAGTCACTGACTTCAAATTATACAGAATGCGTTTGTCCGACTCCCGTGGTTTTTGTGTCCATATTAACACTTAACTGATGGCCATCACTGGTTAGGAACACTAGTTTCACACTGAAAAGGCAGCTTAGACTTAAAACCTGTGGGCACTTGTAACTCGCTGTATAAAGAAGTCTATACTGGGAGGGGGACATATGTACACCTACAGCTATGTCTGATTCATACTGATGTTAGTAAACAAAATCCTGTAAAGCACTTATCCTTCAATTAAAAAATAAATCTATAAACGTTCTTCACAAACAGGTTCAGGAACAAAACCCAAATTTGAGTTCTAGAATTAAATTTCCTTTCCTTGACAGATACGGGGAGGCAGGGAAGCCTTTTAGTCGTAGGCCAACACTGTAAATATGTTGTCATAGCCTTTTTAAAAAGCTTCTAGAAGACTGTTTACATGCTTTGTAGAATTATTGTAAATACTGCTTTTGTCTATCAAGTAAAACTTGAAATAAGCTAAACTTAAAAGCTTTGCATTCAATTTGTTTTTGACACTTAGTTGAATAAACAAGTTTATTTGTAAATTTAGTCAACATACATAATTGACCTAAAAACTTCAATAGAAGGATAAATTTCAAAACCACTTGGAAAGCCATCTCTATGAAGTGATTTTCCCAGAACCTATGCCACATGAACACCATTTTAACTGGCAGAGGTTGGATAAGCTGAAGCTGTGTCCCTCCCCCACAGCAAGTTTACCCTAACAGTTATTATAATACAAACCCCACAAGGAAAAAAAGTTCGGTATTGTTCCTCCTTGGTAGAGAAAAGTTCAACCTAGTTATAAGACCAATCACAACACAAAGAAAAGCTGCACTAACTACTATATTAGTAACAGATGATGCTGGTGTGAGTAACTTGTATTATAGTCTAGAGCCCTTATAAATAAATCCCCCTCCCCGTTAGTGTTTGCATTATCAGCTAGGTTAGTTTAACATGTGGTAGAATGAGGACTTATGCAAGGTATAACGCGAAAAGCATTTTACTGCGTAAACAAGTGCAGTCTACTCAGGAGAAAACCAATCGAACTCTAAATTACACAGCTTAAAGACAACACTCCCCACCACATGTCGATGTAAAACATTTAATTTAAAAATGTTGACACTACAATATATAAAATAGCTATTATAAATGCACATAGTGTATTCTATAGCTGCCAGGTTTTCTTTTTTTAAGGAAACTGTAAGTTACACTGTGGTTAAGACTTGTATCTTCACCCTTGAAAAAGCCCACATTCTATCACAGTGATGTATGGTTAGACTTAACAGCCCCAATTGTTAAACACTTGGATCAAGTCATAACCAGTTTTATTGCAAAAGGACCCTGTACACATTTATCAATTCTAGTACCTTAATAGCTACCCAACAAGTCATTAACATACAGAAACATGCATCATGAGAAGCAAGAAATATCACCCATCCCTTCTGCATATTAGCAACTTGTCACTCCTGAGCAACAGTGCTCACATCACTGAGGTCTGTGAACAGTCACTTTTCGCATTCATCCTGAGTGAAAGATGGAATGACTTAAGTACAAATGCAACATATTATAAACAATTTCTTACAAAAAAAGTCACAAATTAAACCGAAGTATTTTACAGAATTTACTACAAAACACCATAAAAACTGCCTTCACTTAAGCTCTCTCTCCCCGTATCCGGCGAGCCAACTGGATGTCTTTGGGCATGATGGTGACTCTCTTAGCGTGGATGGCACACAGATTAGTATCTTCAAACAAACCCACCAGGTACGCTTCGCTAGCCTCCTGTGGAGGACAAGAGCCACACTATTAGACTCTCTCCGAGAAGGGGGCCGCGCACCAGCCCTCCCCTCCGCCCGGGCGCACACAGCCCCCGCCAGCTCACCTGCAGCGCGCCGATGGCGGCACTCTGAAACCTCAAGTCGGTTTTGAAATCCTGGGCGATCTCCCTCACCAACCTCTGGAAAGGCAGTTTCCGGATCAGAAGCTCGGTGGATTTCTGGTAACGACGGATTTCTCTAAGCGCAACAGTCCCGGGCCTGTAGCGATGAGGTTTTTTCACCCCGCCGGTAGAGGGGGCGCTTTTCCTGGCCGCTTTGGTGGCCAGCTGCTTACGGGGCGCCTTCCCACCCGTTGACTTACGAGCAGTCTGCTTGGTTCGGGCCATTTTCTTTTACCTAATGCTGAAGCTTTAGGCCGCTTCTCCGACCACCGCGCCGCCTCTGCCGCCCAAAGAGCCGCAGTAGCTGAAACACGAGACGAACTTCCCACAACGAACGACCAAACCGCTCTGCGCCTCCTGTACTCTTGAAAAGAACGTTTATTCTACTGCTTTCTGATGGAATGTTCTGTATGTTTATCAACTGCGTCAGTTTGTCTAATGTGTCATTCAGAGTCTTTGTTTCCTTATTGATTTTCTCTCTGATGCCTCGTCAGTTGTTACTGTTGGTTTCTCCTTTTATGTCTGTTGACACATTATTGACCAGGGGAGTTTTTACAGAAACGAACGCCTGTGGCTGGTGATTTGTTGTTATGTAAGTGTATGTTGACATGCTCATGTTTGAGTGAATACCAACAAGTTTTTTTTGCGCTTAATGTATTTATTTGAAACTTTGTACATGTGTTACTAAAGCCTTCTAATATTTTGTTAGCATGTGATAGACAGTACAGCAGGCATCTCTGTGCAGAGGAACAGAACATCTGTTGCAAATATACCATTTCACTGTGCCTTCCCTGGGAAGAGCAGACTCTCCACTTTCTGGCAGGATTCTTTTTTAGTCCTGTGGGTATTATTTCCTCTAGAACATACTCTTTTATTTTACCTGATAGTTAACAAGATGGATCTTTGAAGGGGGATCTTTTTCAAATGAGAAATTTTGTGATATGTCATTTCTGATAGTTTTACAGTAATAAACTTGTATTTATAATATTTAGAAGGTTGGAACAAAATCTTAACGGAGCAAAATGTGAATGATAATGACAGCCACAAGTTGTATAATGAACCCTTTATAAGTTTTAAGTTCTAACAACTTCACACAGTGATGTTAATTGCACCACTCTCTAAAACTACTAATCTCCCTGGTCATTAACGCACAGGTAACAAAAGACATATTAATGTATCATTGGTCAATACTGTGTTCGTATTTGCGTTATGTATTGAGGTGCTCCTGTGTTGGGTGCATATATGTTTACAGTTGTTATGAACATTCCTGGATTGATACTTTAATCATTATGTGGTGTCCTTTTTTGTCTTTTCTAACAGTCTGTATTTTAAAGGTGATTTTTTTTTTTTTGATATGATAAAAGTATTACTACTCTGGCTTTCTTTTGGTTTCCATTATGCATACACTTCCTTTTTTCATTCAATCACTTTGTGTGTATCATTAGTTCTGAAATGAGTGTCTTGTAGGTAGTATATTTATGGGTATTGTTTCCGCATCCATTCATCCACTCTTATCTTTTGGTTGGAACATTTAGTCCATTTACATTTAAGGTAATTATTGATTTATATATAAATCAATTTTACCATTGTGTTCATGGTTTTATTGTTTTTTAGGTCTTTTTGCCTTTCTTTTATTCTTTGTGATTTGATGACTGTCTTTAGTGTTGCTTCATTTACTTCCTTTTTTGTGTGTATATCTGTTTATACTTGGTTTGCAGTTAACCACGAGGTTTTTGTATAACAGTCTACATTTACCTCAGTAGCTCAGTGGTAAAGAATCTATTGGAGATGCAGGGGACACAGGTTTGGTCCCTGGATCGGGAAGATCCCCTAGAAAAGGGAATGGCAATCCACTCCAATATTCTTGCTGGGAAAATCCCATAGACAGAGGAGCCTCGCAGGCTATTTAGTCTGTGGGGTCGCTGTAATTTTAAAAAATAATTTAAAATTATTTTAAAAATAAAAATAAAAATTTTTAGTTTCTGCTGAAAAATCAGCTGATAGGAGAGGTTTTTAAAAGTCAGAAATGGATACTGATTTTGTCAAATGCTTTCTTTTCTGAGAGAACATTTTTAAAATTATATTTTTAAAATATTCAACAAACCTAGCATTTTCTGGCACAAATCTTACTTGGTCATTATCCCTTTTAATATATTGTTGGATTTGTTTTTGTTAAATTCACATTTATGTTCATGAGGATGTTGTTTTGTAGTTTTCTTGTCCTAGTGTTGTGTGGTTTTGGTATCAGGATGATGTTGACCTCATAATGAGTAGGAAAGTATCCTTTTCAGTTTTCTGGATGAATTTGTATAGAATTGTTTTTAATTCTTCTTTGAATGTTTGGTAATATTCACCAGTGAACCCACTTGGTTCCAAAATACTCTTTATGGAAAAGTTTTTCAGATACCTTCATAATGTGCGTTTGTCACTACCATCAATCTCCATAGCTCTTTTCATCTTGTAGTTTGCATTCACTTTTGAAAATACCTTGCTGGGTTGCTAGATCGTTGCATTAATGTGGGAATTTTTCTGCCTACGTGTGTGTGTGTCTGTCTGTCTTTCGGTGGCAGCTATAATTGTTAATAGTATAATTCACACAGTTCACCCACTTAAAGTACAAATTCGGTAGTTTTTATATATTTTGTTGTGCACCCCTTACCATAGTTAATCTCAGGACATTTTTATCATTCCCGGAAGAAATCCTGAGTACATTAGCAGTCATTCTCCATTTCCCCTTAACCATGGTGTTCAACTTGAGAAGTTCAGTATGAGCATCTGTGCTGTCTCGTTCAGTTGTTTAGCTTTTGACAGTATGGAATATAATTAAAGTAACTTTTAATATCTCTACTAGTTGTATCATTGTTATCTCTTGTGGACTGGTCTTAATTGACTGACTTTTCATTATGGATATTATTTTACAGTTTCTGTGTGTACCTAGTAATTTTTAATTAGGTGCCAGATATTGTGAATTTTACCTTACTGAGTGCTGTGTGAACTTGAGTGATGTGTGAACCTAGGGATTATTACCTCTGCTCCTTTTGGGTGTTTTTTCCCTCTGGCTCAGGCAGTTTCTCACATGCATCTGCTGATCAGTTGATAACTTGAGGGGGAAAGTAAAATCTTTAAACCTCTCTCTTCATCTCTCTCCTCTCTGGTACTCTGCCTTTATAAATTCTAATCACCCTGGCTTCCCTGGACATTTGCTGTTTTTCCTGTACTTGGGGGAGATCAGTGTTCTTCCCTTGGAATCCCCTAACTGTGCTGAACTATTCAAGAAGTAAGCTCAGATAATAGTAGACCTGACTTGTTTGTTTCCCTTCCTTAACGGATCATTCTCCTGCATTGATTGGTGTCTGATCTCTGAAATTGTTTGATTCATGTATATTAGACTTACTACTATAAATTACTCATGCTATTTCTTTTAATAGCTGAGGCTAATTAAAGGATAAAGTCTTTTAACTATTGTGCTCTTTAAAATAACAATGCAATCTACTGATACATTGCCTTAAATGAGTTGTGGTTAGTTTGCTAAGTGTAGAGTTTATAACTTAATCCTAGCAGTAAATTGTTCTAGAATCAATAAGGTGTTGACCCCTTTCTCACAATTTTTTGTATGATAAGTTATTACTCAATAAAACATCTAAATGTTACTTAATCCAGAGACCAAATTGTAGAGTTAATTCTTGTCCCATTTTTTTTCTTTTACAGGAAAAGTAAGAAGCTTAAGCTCATCTTTGTGGTCACTAACTCACTTGACAGCTTTGTATCTAAGTGACAATTCCCTGTCCCGCATTCCTTCAGACATTGCCAAGCTTCACAATCTGGTGTATCTGGACCTGTCCTCTAATAAAATCCGAAGTTTACCGGCAGAACTCGGAAACATGGTATCACTCAGGTATATAGATCCAACTCAGTGCATAGTTATATACCCTTAAAACAAAACATTATTATATCCTTAGGAAACACCACTTTGTTAGGAAACAACATTGTCAATTTAATGTTATTTGAACAAAATTAAATATGAGGTAAAGTTTTCTGGGAAAATTGAATGTCAGCTAATAAATCATAAGTCACATAGAACCATTGCCTAGCATTTATTTTATTGCTGTTTTGTATAATATACTTCATATTTGAAACAAAATTTTAAGACAAAGTGGAACAAACAAATAGAAAGTGCTTGTGTTATTCCATATATGCACTTACTTGTGACACAGTTGAGGTGCTTTTTCTCCACTAAATTCTGAGGCCCCTTATCCTTAATACAGCATCTAGGAAGTCATTGCTAATTAGTGATACCTTTTTGACTGTCCCAGGGCTTCTGTGCCTGATAGTAACAAAGATGGGACTTGAAAGAAGCTAGAATTAGTGATTGAATGTGGGGGACTTTAGTGTGGAGTATAGGAGGCAGATAGAATGTGGAGTCATACAGAGTTCAGACTAGAAACTTTGTCATTTATAAATTGTGTGATTTGGGGCAAGCTTCTTATAACCTTGCTGAGTGTTCCTTCATCTGTGAAGTTGCTATAATAGGGACCCAGCTGAGATCAGCAATATTTGGGATACTGACTAAAAAGCTATTAGCAACCCTGTTTGGCAAATACTGTATTAGTAAATGGTAATTCCTGTAACCTCTATTTTCTGAGATAGATGAGATTTACTCAAGTTGAATATAAAGCCATTTTCTAGCTATTATGTTAATCCTAATGGAAAATCTTGTACCATTTCATATTATCTGCCTTAAAAAAAAATTCCACTGACTTTTTCTGCTGCTTTCTATCATTTGCTCCATAATAAAAATAAGGTATAAGGACCTTGTGAGAGGTGGTGTTTTTTTTTTTTTTTTATAACCTCTGTTGTTTCCAGACCAGCCCTTTGACAATTTCAGGCTTAATGAGTATATACCATGACTTTTAATCCTCTGAACCAGATTTACTTAAAGACCTCCTTTCCTATGTGATATATTTGGAAATAACAGGTATTCAGAACAAGTTTTTTTGTTCATTTTATGGCTTCACCAACCTCTGGTTTTACTCAGTAGTAACCAAGCTTCTTTTAAATTCTAAGAACCAAGGATTTTAGAAGTAGTTTTCATTGACATGTAAAAATTGACAAAACTTACTATTATAGGATATTACCAGTATCTTCATATTGGATCTTTCTTTTTTCCTACTGAAGGTGTCTTTCATAGTTACATTTTCTATGCAAAACAAATCATTAAAATAATCAGTAGTTATTAATATAGCTGCCATTATTTATAAAGTGAAACATTAGTAAATTTGGAAAAATATTAATCTCATTATGCAGCTACCATAAAGTATTTTTTTTCGGCATGATATGATCATTTAAATTCTGTTTTCACAGTTTACACATTAGGCGGGGTTTTCATTTCCACTTTCTGAAATGTGTGTGGGAGACATCCCATCTGTGCTGACCAGGGCAGTCTCTGGACTGTGCCATTTCAGAGTGTGTCACCAGCTTGCAGTGAGATACGCAGCATGTATCTGTTGAATCTCATGCTCTTAAAAAATGGGCTTATATTTTGTTGGTCTTTTTCTTTCTCATTTTTACAATAATTGATCCCCACCCCCTGTGTTTTATAAATGTATGTCTTTGGCAGTTTGTGATTTTTTTTGTTGTGTCTTTTTTTTTTTTTTAAACCACATGAGAAGCACTGTACTAGACATTAGCATATAAACTAAATTTATATTAAGAATTTATATCTTTATATTCCTAGAAATCATATTATTGATTTTAGCTGTTAAAGTTAATATATCTTTTGACTTCCTGGAATTTTTACATCTACAGGGAACTCCATTTAAATAACAACCTGTTACGAGTTCTACCTTTTGAGCTGGGAAAACTGTTTCAGTTGCAGACTTTAGGCCTGAAAGGTATGACTTCCCATATTTGTGCTGCTTATGGTTTATATATATATGTCTTTGAGTCTAAAGGCATTAGAGGGAATCTTTGCCAGGGATTTGCAGGTTCATTCTTCCCCAGAGTTCATCAGTTTGTTAGCTGTAGCCCACTAGTTGTTTCTCTTTTTCACTGATTGTCTGCTAGGCTTTTTATTGTTTTTTTCCTCCTAGCCCAGCATTGCTTTTCTTGCCCTTATATCAGTCACCTCTATGTTTTGGTTATATATTCTTGATGTCAGACTTTATTTCATCATGCTGTAAAACAGCTTATTTCTTTTTTTAATGTTCAAATCTCAAAAAACGGAGATTCTTACAAAGTACAGAAAGCAGTGAGAAAATTTTGATCCATTTGAATCCTCTAATATAAATACCAGTATTTAAGTATTTTTTTAAAAATCAAAAATAAAATTCATTTATAAGGACCTCATTAATATGTTAGAACTTGGGGACATAATTGACTTAGTAAAAAGTATTAAGAAATATTTTTTTAAACCAGCAAGGTTAAAAGTTACATTTAAGCATATGTTAATACCTGTAATTTCTTTTTTTAATCACATTACGATTCTTGACTAGTCTTGCACACGTAGCCAGCTTACTCTGTAATTGATTCCTAAATAGAGAGCACAGGGAGACTGCCTTCTCCATCAGGTGGCTGTGACTCTGCCCTTGTGCTGAAGGGGCCTGAGTTCCGTCTCTGCTTGGAGAGCTCAGATCCCACGTGCTGTGTGTTGTGCCACCCCTTCCACCCCAAAAACACATGATTAGGTCTTCAAGACTTTTATTTCTTAAAAATAGTTACAGAATGAGGTTTTGTTTATATAAATCTATGTCATAAAATTGTCATTGTTCACAAAAGCAATTGGAAGAATATCAGTAATACCTTTACAAATATATGTAAAACCATGTTCAACAGACATCACCTTTCTAAATGATTTTTTGGAAAGGTTTAATCTATATGGTTACACTGGGTAAGGCCTCTTAAAATGGATGTCAGGGAAATGTGAGTTGCAGAAGCCTTTTTCTGTTCTATTTCCCTGTGGTAAGTCTGATTTATTCTTATTTTCCTGTTTTTAAACTTGAAAAACAGAAAACTATAAAATGTAGCCAGGTGTAATCCATGTAAGGACTACCAGAGTTAGCAATATTCTGTCACTTTTGTGTCTGTTTTTTAATGTAAAAGAAATGAAACGTTACAGAACGTTAAGGCCCTCTTCTTCGTTCCTCTTCTAGTCTTCTCCTCCTCCCAGGGGCAGCTACTGTTGTGTGTCCTTCTGGTTTAAGGTTTTTTGTAATCTTACGGTACATGTATATTTACAAGCCTTAGCCTGTATTCATTTCTCTAAAGATTTTGCTGCTGTTGTTCAGTCACTAAGTCGTGTCCGACTCTTTGTGACCCCGTGGGCTGCAGCCCGCCGTGCTCCCTGTCCTTCACTGTCTCCTGGAGTTTGCTCAAACGCATGTCCGTTGAGTCTGCAATACTATCCAACCAACTCATCCTCTAAAGATTACAGACTTTATTTGAGGTTAGGGTCACTGGTCACAGGTTTTATGCTGATTTAATGTATGTAGAAGCCCATGAAAGTAAATGCTGGGGATGGATAGTAAAGTCTTTATGGCACCTTCAGGTTTGATTCCTTGGTCTTCCATTTCAGAAAGATCCTTTACTATTTGACATTTGTACTGTTATGTTTCTCTCTTGGAAGTGTAGTTTCACTGAGATGTTTGTATATCTCAGCAATTCTGTTGGACATTGTTACATATCTGTCTGTAACAGCAGTCTTTTCACTTAATTTCACCGTTTTAAGACAGATCTCTGTTATTTTCCCGAGCTTTGCAACTTTGCATTTTAATGTTGTAGTAGCTACTAAAAAACAGTTACATTACCGTTACTCTCTGAAAACTTCCATAATTTCTCATATCACTGTTTATTATTTGAAAGAGAAAATGTATCACTTTGTTCAAAAATCAAGTCTAATTGCTATATCATCCATTCATACAGAGCCAGAGTATTTCTGCCATGTAAATCAGTTCATACCATTTACTTTAAAGTTGTTTGCCTAAGGCTAGCATGTGTCACTTTTTTTTTTTAAAGTTTTTCCATGTTCTTCAAAATTGTTCTACTGTGAAAGATAGGACTATAACCTTAGATGCACATTCATTTTTTAAAACAAATTTTGAGGTACTTAAAAGATTCACATGAACCTATAAGAAATACTGCAGAGAACAATTCATGTGCCTTTACCAATTTTCCTCCAGTGATAACATCTTTCAAACCTATAGTACAGTTTCACAACCAGGGTATTGGTTGGGAAGCTCCCCTGGAGAAGGGAATGGCTACCCACTCCAGTATTCTTGCCTGGAGAATTCCATAGACAGAGGAGCCTGGCAGGCCACAGTCCGTGGGGTCGCCAAGAATCGGACACAACTGAGCAAGCAACACACACACGCACAGTCAACGTACAGAACGGCGCCATCACCAAAGGATCCCTCTTGTTGCCCTTTAACAGCCACACTTGGTTCTTCTTGCCCCAGTTCACTCTTTAATTTGTTAAAACCACTAAAAAAACTTTCTGTAATTTTGTTATTTCAAAAATAATATGTAGAACTTCCTGGTGGCTCAGTGGTACAGAATCTGCCTGCCAGTGCAGGAGACAACGGTTTCGATACCTGATCTGGGAAGATCCCACATGCCTCAGAGCAGTTAAGCTCATGTGGCACAACATTCTAGAGCCATATTTTCTAGAGCCTTCGAGCCTCAGCTCCTGAGCACAAGTGTAACAGCTACTGAAGCTCAGGCACCCCAGAGGCACTGCTCTACAAGAGAAGCCACCTCAATGAGAAACCCGTGCTCCACAGCCGGAGAGCAGCCCCTGCTTTTTGCACCTACAGAAAAGCCTGCACAGCAGTGAAGACCCAGTACAGCCATTAAATAATTAATTAAATTATTTTAAAAAATACTATGTAAATAGAATTATGCTGTGTCTAACCTTTTTTTTTTTTTAAACTCAGGTTAATTCTTTGGAAAGTCGCCCAGGTTGTTGGGTGTTTGCTTGTTTATATTGATGAGTAGTATTCCTTGGTGTAGATACGTATCTTCATGGGTTGTTTAACTGTCTTACTGGGTGTTTATGGAGGCTGCATTTTGTAGGTCTAGTTGATTAGATCATTGGCTGTTGGTGTTTTGTCCCTTCTTGGGGTGGGACTGAAAGTTCCAACCTTCACGTAATAGTTCCCTTAGCAATGAGCCCTATCTTTCAGAGAAATCCAAATATCACCTCATCAACATGAAGCATCTTTATCAATCTTATCACTTAGGAAATTTCAGAAGTTTTAGGGTCTATGTACCAGGAACACCAGACATAAAGTAAATATATATTCCTTATTATAAATCATACTGTCACACAGGGTATTTTATATAGCAAAAGTCTTAAATTTTGATAAAGTCCAGTTTATCAGTTTTTTTGTTTCTGGAGCTTACTTTTGGTGTCAAGTCTAAGAACTCTTTAAAATAGCTCTACATGCCCAGTTGCTCCAGCACCATTTGTTGAAAAATTGATCCTCCGTTGAATTGCTTTTGCACTGTTTTCGTAAATCAGTTGAACATGTCTATGTGGATTCTCTTCTTTTCATCAGTCCCTGTGTCTGGGCTTCTGCCAATATCATATCGTTTTTGGAACTTGAAATAGAGTAATAAGTCTTGATAGATAGATTGATTTTCTTGTCTGTGGTTATAAAAAATATTGCTGGGATTTTGATAACTTGTATCAAATTGGGGAGAACTGACATCTTTACTATGTAGTGTCTTCCAATCAAGGATTGTGCTGTATCTTTCCATATATTTAGATCTTCTTTGATCTTTTTCATCAGTGTTGTATAGTTTTTGGTATATAAGTCCTATAATTTTTTTGTTAGACTTAATACGTATCTTTTGTTTGTTTGTTTGAATGAATATAAATCATAATGTATTTAAATTTTGCTGTCTGTGTGTTCATTCCAGTATGCGTGTGGTGTGTTAAGTGGCTTCAGTTGGGTCTGACTCTTTGTGACCCTGTGGACTGTGGCCCAACAGACTCCTCTGTCCATGGGATTCTCCAGACGAGAATGCTGTTGCAGTGCCCTCCTCATGTTCATTCCCTGTATACAGAAATATGATGGATTTTTAAAGTTTTATTTTATATCCTTCTACATCGTAGAACCCAATTTTAGTTTTAGGAGTTGGTTTTTCTTTTTTTTTTTTTAATAGGTTATTTGGTAATTACAAACTTTTTTTCTGTGTAGAAAATTAGTTACTTGCAAACAAGAACAAGTTTATTTTTTCCAATATGTATGCTTTCCCCCCTTTTCTCTCGCCTTATGGCACTGACTAGAACTTCCAGCGCTTTGTTGAGTAAGAGCAGTGAAAGCAGATATCCCTCCTTTTACCTGATCTTAGAAAGTATTGTTTTCATTTATGAGTATAATGTTAGCAGTAGGTAGATTCTCCGGGGAAGGCAATGGCACCCCACCCCAGTACTCTTGCCTGGAAAATCCAATGGACGGAGTAGCCTGGTGGGCTGCAGTCCATGGGGTCGCTAACAGTCGGACAGACTGAGCGACTTCACTTTCACTTTTCTCTTTCATGCATTGGAGAAGGAAATGGCAACCCACTCCAGTATTCTTGCCTGGAGAATCCCAGGGATGGGGGAGCCTGGTGGGCTGCCGTCTGTGGGGTCACACAGAGTCGGACACGACTGAAGTGACTTAGCAGCAGCAGCAGGTAGATTCTCTTTATCAATTTGAGGAAATTTCCTTCTGTCCTTTTTTTGAGCATTTAAAATCATGAATGGGTATTAAATTTTGTCAAATATTTGTTTTATATCAGTTGATATGATGTAAAATGTAATTTTTCTTCTTTAGCCTGGTAACTAATTTTTGAATATTGAACCACGCTTGCATTCCTGGAATAAAATCTGCTTGATCATGATGAATAGTTTATTTATTGCCCATGTGTGTATCCTAATATTTTCTTAAGGATTTTTGACTCTCTATTCATGAGAGATGTTTGTATTTTTGTTTTTTGTTTGCTTTATACTCATTTTGCCTGGTTTTGGTATCAAGGTGATATTCAGTTCAGTTCAGTTGCTCAGTCGTGTCTGACACTTCGTGACCCCATGGACTGCAGCACACCAGGCTTTGGTCCATTACCAACTCCCAGAACTTGCTCAAACTCAACGCCCATCGAATCAGTGATGGCATCCAACCATCTCATCCTCTGTGGTCCCCTTCTCTTCCTGCCTTCAGTCTTTTCCAGCATTAGGGTCTTTTCCAATGAGTCAGTTCTTTGTATCAGGTGGGCAAAGTATTGGAGCTTCAGCTTAGCATCAGTCCTTCTGGTCTATATTCAGGACTGATTTCCTTTAGGATTGACTAGTTTGATCTCCTTGCAGTCCAGGGGACTCTCAAGAGTCTTCTCCAACACTGTAGTTCAAAAGCATCAATTCTTTGGTGCTCAGCTTTCTTTATGGTCCAACTGTCACATTCATACATGACTACTGGAAAAACCATAGCTCTTACTGGATGGACTTTTGTTGGTAAAATAACGTCTCTGCTTTTTAATATGCTGACTAGGTTGGTCATTAACTTTTTTTTCCAAGAAGCAGGCTTATTTTAATTTCATGGCTGCAGTCACCATCTGCAGTGATTTTGGAGTCCAAGAAAATAAAGTCTGTCACTGTTTCCATTGTTGCCCCATCTGCTTGCCATGAAATGATGGGACTGGATGCCATGATCTTAGTTTTATGAGTGCTGAGTAGTAAGCCAGAGTTTTCAGTCTCTTCTTTTACTTTCATCAAGAGGCTCTTTATTTAGTTCCTCTTCGCTTTCTTTCATAAGGGTAGTGTCATCTGCATATCTGAAGTTATTGATATTTCTCCCGGCAATCTTGATTCCAGCTTGTGCTTCTTCCAGCCCAGTGTTTCTCATGATGTACTCTGCATATAAGTTAATTGGCTGCAGTCACCATCTGCAGTGATTTTGGAGTCCAAGAAAATAAAGTCTGTCACTGTTTCCATTGTTGCCCCATCTGCTTGCCATGAAATGATGGGACTGGATGCCATGATCTTAGTTTTATGAGTGCTGAGTAGTAAGCCAGAGTTTTCAGTCTCTTCTTTTACTTTCATCAAGAGGCTCTTTATTTAGTTCCTCTTCGCTTTCTTTCATAAGGGTAGTGTCATCTGCATATCTGAAGTTATTGATATTTCTCCCAGCAATCTTTATTCTAGCTTGTGCTTCATCCAGTCCAGAGTTTCACATGATGTACTCTTCATATTAGTTAAATAAACAGGGTGACAATATTCAGCCTTGACGTACTAAAATTACACTTGGAACATTACTGCCCCTCTCTTAAAAATATTTTGAGTTTTGTTACTTGATGGATACACATTCAGAATTGCCAGTTCTTCTTGAGGATTGGCCCTTTGTCATTATGCAAGACCACTCATGCTGTGGTAATTTTCTCTGAAATTTACTGTATTTGATATTGATGTAATCACTTCTGCTTTTATTTGATTAATATTTGCTTGATTTTTTTTTCCATCCTTTTCCTTTCAACCTGCTTAGACTGGTATATTTGAAATGAGTTTCTTGTTTATAGCATATAGTTGGGTCAGGTTTTTAAATCCATTCTGCCAGTCTCTATCTTTTAATTGGTATATTTAGACCATTTACACTCACTGTAATTATTGATTTATTGGGGCTAAGCTGCCTCTTCATTTTTTGTTTTCTGGTTTTTTCTCCTTTCTTTGTTTTTTGTTTGCTTTTTCTTGCCTTTCTATGGGTTACTTGAGCATCTTTTTATATTACCATTTTAATTTGTCTAAGTACATTTGAATGATCTATTTGTATATCTTCTTTAGTAGTTGCTCTTTATTTCTTTGGTGTTTAGCTGGAATAAAGATGTTGCTGTCTCTAAGTTTTGTTAGGTTGCCATTTCCTGGTCCTTCAGCTTTTGTTGGATTTTTTTTTTTTTNACACAGAGTCGGACACGACTGAAGTGACTTAGCAGCAGCAGCAGGTAGATTCTCTTTATCAATTTGAGGAAATTTCCTTCTGTCCTTTTTTTGAGCATTTAAAATCATGAATGGGTATTAAATTTTGTCAAATATTTGTTTTATATCAGTTGATATGATGTAAAATGTAATTTTTCTTCTTTAGCCTGGTAACTAATTTTTGAATATTGAACCACGCTTGCATTCCTGGAATAAAATCTGCTTGATCATGATGAATAGTTTATTTATTGCCCATGTGTGTATCCTAATATTTTCTTAAGGATTTTTGACTCTCTATTCATGAGAGATGTTTGTATTTTTGTTTTTTGTTTGCTTTATACTCATTTTGCCTGGTTTTGGTATCAAGGTGATATTCAGTTCAGTTCAGTTGCTCAGTCGTGTCTGACACTTCGTGACCCCATGGACTGCAGCACACCAGGCTTTGGTCCATTACCAACTCCCAGAACTTGCTCAAACTCAACGCCCATCGAATCAGTGATGGCATCCAACCATCTCATCCTCTGTGGTCCCCTTCTCTTCCTGCCTTCAGTCTTTTCCAGCATTAGGGTCTTTTCCAATGAGTCAGTTCTTTGTATCAGGTGGGCAAAGTATTGGAGCTTCAGCTTAGCATCAGTCCTTCTGGTGAATATTCAGGACTGATTTCCTTTAGGATTGACTAGTTTGATCTCCTTGCAGTCCAGGGGACTCTCAAGAGTCTTCTCCAACACTGTAGTTCAAAAGCATCAATTCTTTGGTGCTCAGCTTTCTTTATGGTCCAACTGTCACATTCATACATGACTACTGGAAAAACCATAGCTCTTACTGGATGGACTTTTGTTGGTAAAATAACGTCTCTGCTTTTTAATATGCTGACTAGGTTGGTCATTAACTTTTTTTTCCAAGAAGCAGGCTTATTTTAATTTCATGGCTGCAGTCACCATCTGCAGTGATTTTGGAGTCCAAGAAAATAAAGTCTGTCACTGTTTCCATTGTTGCCCCATCTGCTTGCCATGAAATGATGGGACTGGATGCCATGATCTTAGTTTTATGAGTGCTGAGTAGTAAGCCAGAGTTTTCAGTCTCTTCTTTTACTTTCATCAAGAGGCTCTTTATTTAGTTCCTCTTCGCTTTCTTTCATAAGGGTAGTGTCATCTGCATATCTGAAGTTATTGATATTTCTCCGAGCAATCTTTATTCTAGCTTGTGCTTCATCCAGTCCAGAGTTTCACATGATGTACTCTTCATATTAGTTAAATAAACAGGGTGACAATATTCAGCCTTGACGTACTAAAATTACACTTGGAACATTACTGCCCCTCTCTTAAAAATATTTTGAGTTTTGTTACTTGATGGATACACATTCAGAATTGCCAGTTCTTCTTGAGGATTGGCCCTTTGTCATTATGCAAGACCACTCATGCTGTGGTAATTTTCTCTGAAATTTACTGTATTTGATATTGATGTAATCACTTCTGCTTTTATTTGATTAATATTTGCTTGATTTTTTTTTCCATCCTTTTCCTTTCAACCTGCTTAGACTGGTATATTTGAAGTGAGTTTCTTGTTTATAGCATATAGTTGGGTCAGGTTTTTAAATCCATTCTGCCAGTCTCTATCTTTTAATTGGTATATTTAGACCATTTACACTCACTGTAATTATTGATTTATTGGGGCTAAGCTGCCTCTTCATTTTTTGTTTTCTGTTTTTTTCTCCTTTCTTTGTTTTTTGTTTTCTTTTTCTTGCCTTTCTATGGGTTACTTGAGCATCTTTTTATATTACCATTTTAATTTGTCTAAGTACATTTGAATGATCTATTTGTATATCTTCTTTAGTAGTTGCTCTTTATTTCTTTGGTGTTTAGCTGGAATAAAGATGCTGCTGTCTATAAGTTTTGTTAGGTTGCCATTTCCTGGTCCTTCAGCTTTTGTTGGATTTTTTTTTTTTTCCCCTTGTTCCCATTATATGTTCAAGTTGCCGGCTTCTTCAGTTCTGTATCTGGAGTATGTTAGGCAAATAGTGAATTCAAGGAGTTTTCTACTGTGTTCCTCAGGTCCTGGTCATTCTGCCTTCTTACCCACATTTCGTTCAGTCTTATGTTTCTTTACAGAGGCTTTAGTTGTTTTTGGTAGGAGGAATAGAGGAAAGTATGTTTACTTCATCTTTTCAGAAGCAGCTTTTCTAACTCACTTTTATTCCTTAGTTTTGAGGACTCAACATCATGTTTTAATTGCAGAATTGTGTTGGACTTTTTAAGTTTACCCTATGTGTTTTTCCAGGCAATGAAAAGCCAGATTAATTATAAATTTAAAGGAATTTCAAAAAAGTACACGTATGTTGTGGGAAATATACCATTTGACTTCATCCATTTATTGGATGAAGGCTCATTCGTGTCTCATCTTTTGCAACCCCATGGACTGCAGCACACCAGGCATCCCTGTCCTTCACCATCTCCCAGAGTTTGCTCAGACTCATGTCTGTTGAGTCAGTGATGCTATCCAACTATCTTGTCCTCTGTTGTCTCCTTCTCCTCGTGCCTTCAATCTTTCCCAGCATCAGGGTCTTTTCCAGTGAATTGGCTCTCTGCATCAGGTGGCCAAAGAAATGGAGCATCAGCCCTGTCGATGAATATTCAGGGTTGATTACCTTTAGGATTAACTAGTTTGATCTCCATGCTGTCCAAGGCATTCTCAGGAGTCGTCTCCAGCACCACAGTTTGAAAGCATCAATTCTTTGGTGCTCAGCCTTCTTTATGGTCCAGCTCTCACATCCGTACATGACTACTTGAAAAACCATAGCTTTGACTAGACAGACCTTTGTTGGCAAAGTAATGTCTCTGGTTTTTAATGTGCTGTCTAGGTTTGTCGTAGGTTTCAAACCTTCCAAGAATCAAACGTCTTTAAATTTCATGGCTTCAGTCACTGCCTGCAGTGATTTTGGGGCCCAGAGAAAGAAAGTCTGTCACTGTTTCCATTGTTTCCCCATCTATTTGCCATAAGGTGATGGGACTGGATGCCATGATCTTAGCTTTTTTGAATGTTGAGTTGTAAGCCAGCTTTTTCACTCTCCCCTTTCACCTTCGTCAAGAGGCTCTTTAGTTCCTCTTCCCTTTCTGCCATAAGGGTAGTGTCATGCATATCTGAGGTTATTGCTATTTCTCCTGGCAATCTTGATTCCAGCTTGTGCTACATCCAGCCCAACGTTTTGCATGATGTACTCTGCACATAAATTAAATAAGAGTGACAGTACACAGCCTTGACATACTCTTTCCCAATTTGAAACCAGTTCATTGTTCCATGTCTGGTTCTGACTGTTGCTTCTTGACTTGCATACAGGTTTCACAGGAGACTGGTGAAGTGGTCTGGTATTCACAACTCTTCCAGAATTTTCCACAGTTTGTGTGACCCACATAGTTAAAGGCTTTAGAGTAGTCAATGAAGCAGTAGGTGTTTTTTTGCAATTCTCTTGCTTTTTCTGTGATCCAGTGGATGTTGGCAATGTGATCTCTGGTTCCCCTGTCTTTTTTCAATCCAGCTTATACACGTCGAAATTCTTCGTACTGTTGAAACCTAGCTTGGAGGATTTTGAGAATAACCTTGCTAGCATGTGAAATGAGTACAGTTGTGCTGTGGTTGGAACATTCTTTGGCATTGCCCTTTTTTGGGATTTAAATGAAAACTAACCTTTTCCAGTCCTGTGGCCACTGCTTAGTCTTCCAACTCTGCTGGCATATTGAGTGAAGCACTTAAATGGCATCATCTTTTAAGATTTGAAATAGCTCAGCTGGAATACCATCACTTCCACTAGCTTTATTCATAGTGATGCTTCCTAAGGCCCACTTGACTTCACACTCCAGGATGTCTGGCTCCAGGTGACTGATCACACCATCGTGGATATCAGGGTCATGATCTTTTTTGTATAGTTCTTCTGTGTATTCTTGCCACCTCATCTTAATATCTTAGAAAGTCAGATCCCTGTCCTTCACCATCTCCTGTATTTTGCTCAGATTTGTGTCCATTGTGTTGATAGCATCCAACCACGTCATCCTCTGTCGTCCCCTTCTCCTCTTGCCCTGGATCCTTCCTAGTGTCATTGGAATGAGTCAGCTCTTCACTACAGGTAGCCAAAGTATTGGAGCTTTAGCATCAGTCTTTTCAATGCATATTCAGGGTTGAGGTTGATTTCTTTAGGATTGACTGATTTGATCTCCTTGCAATCCAAGAGACTCTCAAGAGTCTTCTCCAACACCAGTTTGAAAGCATCAGTTCTTCAACACTCTGCCTTCTTGATGATCCAACTCTCTCATCCATACGTGACTACTAGAAAAACAATAACTTTGACTATAGGGACCTTTGTTGGCAAAGCGATGTCTCTGCTTTTTCATAATGCTGTCCAGGTTTGTCATAGCTTTCCTTTCATTGAGCAAGTGTCTTTAAGTTTCATGACTGCAGTCACTGTCCTCAGTGATTTGTAGAGCCCACAAAAATAAAATCTGTCACTGTTTCCACTTTTTCCCCTTCTGTTTGCCATGAAGTGCTCGGACCAAATGTCGTGGTCTTAGTTTTTGAACGTTGAGTTTTAAGCCAGCCTTTTCACTCTAGTCTTTCACCCTCAAGCGTCTCTTTAGTTCCTCTTGCTTTCTGCTATTAGAGTGGTAACATCTGCAAATCTGAGGTTGTTGCTGTTTCTCCTGGAAATCTTGATTTTAGTTTGTGATTCATCCAGCCTGGCATTTCACATGATGTATTCTGTATATAAGTTAAATAAGTAGGGTGACAGTATTTAGCCTTGACCAACTCTTCTCAATTTTGAACCAGTCCATTGTTCCATGTCTGGTTCTGTTACTTCTTGTTAACCTACATATAGGTTTCTCAGGAGACAGCTAAGGTGGTCTGATATTCCCATCTCTTTCAGAATTTTCTAGTTTGTTGTGAGCCACACAGTCAAAGGCTCTAGCATAGTCAATGAAGCAAAAGTAGGTATTTTTTCTGGAATTCTCTTGCTTTCTCTGTGATCCATTGGGTGTTGGCAATTTGTTCTCTGGTTCCTCTGCCTTTCCTTTTTTTTTTTTTTTTTTTAACTTACATAATAGGTTTATACTTAACATAGTACTTCTCACCATGGAGATGTTACTCAGTTAATATAAACATTTTTTGCTTTTGTTAAACAATAGTTCTCTTCTCCATTTCAACATCAATATAAAGTATTTTTTTTTTTTTTACATTAAATCTCTCCATTTCAATGTTAGATACATTGGATACATTTTCTGAACTTTTTCCCACACAGAGATAAGTTTTAATTTCTGACCAACTGTATTTAATGTCTAGGTACAGTACTAACTTGGGAGATAACAAAACAAAAATCCAATAAAAAATGGAGAAAAAATTCCTCAATGATGCAGGAGGCAGTGATTATAACTGAACAGTGGCGATTTCCTAGGATTCTGGCCAAGAGTTTCCTACTTCCTACTGAGATTTCTGAAACTGTGAAATATTACTTAGGCAAATGTCAGCAAATGCAAATTACAGATGGCATTTTCCAGTGCATTATCTGTTGTGACAAAAACATGTTTTACCTTTAACACAGTATATTAATTTGTTCCTTTTTATAGGAAAATAACCAATAATATGAAACTTCTCTATTAACTGTTTCTTGGGAACTTTCGGACACCAAAGCTCAGTTCTGAAACTCAGTAGCACAAAGGTTTTCAGAGGAAGGTTTGGTTCAGGAGGCCCTTCAAAGTCACCTCTGTCCATTTCTTTTCCATGCATACACCCCCAAACAAGCACAAATGCCTGTAAGGCTGAGAATCACACCTAACAAGAGAGCAGTTGCATCTCCAGCTTCTACTGCGTCAACAACAGGCAGCTCCAAAAGCAATGAAAAGAGGACTAGGAACAACTGAGTTGAAACTGAGATCATGATGTGGCTGGTTCTTGAAGGATGAAGATCTCAAAGAAAGCGGTCCTGAATTCTGACGCCCTTCCAGCAGCTCCGGATGCTGCGGCTGAGATTCCACGTGACAGCACCTTCAAGGAAGCAGCCATTACAGAAAATCTGCCTTTCCTTTTTTATATCTGGCTTTTACATCTGGAAGTTCTTGTTTCACGTACTGCTGAAACCTAACTTGAAGGACTTTGAGCATAACCTTGCTATCATGTGGTATGAGGGCAGTTGTACAGTAATGAGAACTTTCTTTGGCATTGCCTTTCTTTTGATTTGGAATAAAAAATTGACCTTTTCCAGTCCTGTGGCCACTTCTGAGTTTTCTGTATTTGCTGACATAGTGAGTTCAGTACTTTCTCAGCATCATCTTTTAGGATTTTAATTAGCTCAGCTGGAATTCTGTAACCTCAGTGATTGCCTTTAAATATTTTTTATGCTAGAAAGTAGTAAAAAAGACAGTGTTAAGTGTAATGTGGTTAGAATGGGATGCTTACCTGGTACTGAAAAATTTTTAGTTGACTTCATTTTCTCAACACACCCATAGGGTCCTGGTAACTTTCAAGTTATAGCTACCTGTTTCATAGGATTGTGACTAAATGAAAATTTCAGGACTCTGGTATCTGTTGGGCTTCCCTGGTGGCTCAGGGGGTAAAGTGTCTGCCTGCAGTGTGGGAGATCCGGGTTTGATTCCTGGGTCGGGAAGATCCCCTGGAGAAGGAAACGGCAACCCATTCCAGTATTCTTGCCTGGAAAATCCCATGGACAGAGAAGCCTGGTAGGCTACAGTCCATGGGGTCGCAAAGAGTTGGACACGACTAAGCAACTTCACTGGTATCTGTAAAGAACTGTACACATATGTTGTAACTTGTCTTCCTGCAGTTAATACTTTGCATTTATAGGCGCACATTTTTACCTTTAGTTATTAAAATGCTAGAGATCTTAAATGCCAACTAATTTAGCTGTTCTTCCCACCCATGTAATCTGGCTTTTTATGAAGGATATTCCACTATCTCACAGGTCAGGGCATGTTATCTTAAATAGTTCTAATGCTTACCATCCACTTCTCTTCTGAGCTGGCTTTCTATTAGATCCTGCCCCTTGTCCTCATTCTGCTTTTTGTGTCTATTCTTTCACAAGAGAAAAGAATAAATGCAAATTGCTTTTTTTCTCTGTTCGGTGGTGATTCTTAAATTCCATATTTAAAAAAAAATTTCAGATGACTAAAATGTCTTATTAACTATCTTCAATCTATAGAATTTACTAGTCTTTCTTAAAATGGAACATGGATAGGAACTTTGGTTTTAAACAGTATGCTGTGTGGTTACTTCTCGTATGTAAGAAACCCTTCTGAGAGAATTTCAGACTCTTAACATACATGTAAATCATTGTATTTGCTTTCATTTTTGGCACTTATGAAGCACTGATTGAACTTGCTGTTGGAATACTGCTCTGGGGTTTTCCTCCTTCATTAGTGAGTTAATCTTAAACCAAATCTGTCTCATTTTGCTATTTCATTCTTTAGAATTTTAAAAAATTTAAGTGCTAGACTGCATTTCTCAGTAGGATATTTCCTTATTAACTCTGTAGCACTCTTAAATTAAGATTCTCAGGTTGATTACATTGGCTCTCACCTTTCCTTCTCCTAGTCCTTCTTCCCACTCTTCTCCAATCCCGTTTTACTTGCTTTTGATCATCATGAAAGTGTTGAAGAGGCACGGTCAAATGCAGAGCACTATTAGACATCTTCTAGATGGGCGTCAGTCCATTAGTAATCATTTTTGGATACTTCTATGTAATGTGTTATGAATTATTTTTACTCTTCACATCAGAAACTGAAAAAACTATTTTTTCTAGTTTGATATATTGAGTTATTATATATATTTTTATATATATGGTTAATATATACAATTACATAGTTAATACACAAATGATCTGATAGTTTTGGTATATTTTTAAGTTTTGAAATATTTTAATATTTGTCTTTGTTTCATTTTACCTATTTTAAAAATATTTCCAGGAAATCCACTTACCCAGGACATATTGAACCTCTATCTGGAGCCAGATGGAACAAGAAGGCTACTGAACTATTTGCTTGATAATTTGGCAGGTACTGCAAAAAGAAGTAAGTGGTCATTTGATTAAACCATATTTTTAGAAAGACATCTAAGAATATTGTTTAATTTTGTGTTTTATGTTCAACTAGTTTCAACAGAACAGCCACCTCCAAGATCTTGGATTATGTTACAAGAACCAGACAGAACACGGCCAACTGGTTGGTAATCTGATTTTTTTTAAATCTTATTTTTACTTTGTCTTTATAAACCTAATAGTATTGTAAGTATGATTTAGTTTATGGGCAGTATTACAGTAGAACACTTAAGGTTGATTTGGTTTGAAGATGATAATAAAGGCTTGTGTGAGTGAAGTGGGAGTTGCTCAGTTGTGTCTGACTCTCTGTGATCTCATGGACTGATGCCCGCCAGGCTCCTCTGTCCATGGGGATTCTCCAGGCCAGAATGCTGGAGTGGGTTCCCTCCTCCAGGGGATCTTCCCAGTCCAAGGATCTATCCCACGTCTCCTGCATTGCAGGCGGAGTCTCTACTGTCTGAGCCACCAGGGAAGCCCTGGTGTGACTGGCCTCTATCTAACCATTGTCCAGGAAAGTTTGGGGTAAGGCAGTACTTCTCAGCCAGGGGCGGTTTTATCCCCCAGAAGACATTCAGCAGCGTCTGGAGATATTTTTTCATTGTCAACAGACAAGTGGTAGATGTATGTGCTCTTGGCATCTTGTGGCTAGAGATCAGAGATGCCGCTGTGCATAGCACAGCCCTCAACAACAAAGAATTACCTACTCGTGATGTCAGTGGTGCTGCTTTTGAGAAACTCTCTTCTAAAGTATTGATCAAATTCAGTTATAATAAATACACCTGTAATTTGTAATTTGAAATATTGTAATTTCCCAAATTCTACAGTATTGCAGATGTATGATAATACAAAATTACAAGATAGCGAAAACACCTACTTGAGAGAGAAATCAAGCTAATGACCTCTAATCTTTTAAAATTGTATGAAAATAGTTTGGGCACTTCTGTCGGGTCTGCAATGGTGTTTTTCTTTCATGTGAATTAATAGTTGCTTTGTAGAAGAAGAGCAGAGATGGCTGTTAAGAAAAAACTTATGTTTTCTTAGATAAATGTCAGATTACATTCTGCACTAATAATTGATGAAGTGGTGGGGGGAGCATAGAAATGAGGAGCCTTGGTCTTAGAAGCTGAAGGACTCAAGATCTTAGTCTGTTTCCTTTTGAACCTTCTGTCTGTACTTATGTAGTGGGAAACACAATTATTATTTATATTTGTTCATATATCTGTTCTCCTTTATTATCTGACTTATGCCATGTCTGGCATATGGTAGCTTTTCTGTGAATATATTATTGAATGAATAAAGTCAAACTTAGTTTTAAGTGAAACAAAATTAACTTTTTTTTCTGCCACGTGTGTGAATAAGTAAAGTTATCTTTCCTACAGCCTTGTTTTCTGTCATGTGCTATAATGTTCTTTGTGATAAATATGCGACCCGGCAGTTATACGGCTACTGTCCATCATGGGCACTAAATTGGGACTACAGGAAAAAGGCCATTATTCAAGAAATCTTGAGTTGCAATGCTGATATCATAAGTCTTCAGGTAAGTCATCAGAAGAATACTTGTTTAAATTGCAGAAATGCCCCTTGATCAAGCAAGGAGTAGCTTGAGTATGCATTACATTAACACATTTGAAGTCCTGGCTTTCGCAGTTCTTAAAATACGGACTTTTCCTGTATTGACTGAATTCTGGGAACATTCGCTGCATCCTGTGCTTTTAGCACTGTGCTGCCAAATTAAGCACATGGGTTAAGCCGGGTGTTAAGGTGATTGCTATTACAGCTAAATGTTTACCTGCTCCTCCCTTATGTCCTTCCACACTATTTTTAATTGGGTAGCACTGTCAAGGTATAATTTTGCTTTACAACCATGGTAATTGAATAATTAGGGCCAAGTGGAAAGAACACTGAATCTGGTAGACAGTAACTGGGTTCTCAGTTCAACCCTCATAATAACTTACATAACCTTTGGCAAGTGACTTTCTCCTTGTGGTCTGAAACTTGATCTGTGGAGTTCCTTCTTCTGCTCTGATTTTTGTTTACACCAGTTTTAAAATATAAGGAAATGCATATGCATAGGGGTATATGGCTTTCCATTCTTTACTCCTAAACAGCAAAGAGGTACTTTATCAACAGGTACCTGAGAAATGACAAGTAGGTGTTGTGATTGATTTCAGATAAATTACATTGAAAAGATGTAATTCTTCATTCTTCAGATCAGTCCTTTGAATTTATTTTAAGGTCTCAAACTGTACATATAAAGATAGTGCATGGGACTAGTTTTTGTCTTATGAAATAACTGCTGTTTACAATTTTTCAGGAAGTTGAAACAGAACAGTATTACAGTTTTTTTCTGGTAGAACTGAAAGAACGTGGCTATAATGGATTCTTTAGTCCTAAATCTAGAGCTAGGACAATGTCAGAACAAGAAAGAAAACATGTTGATGGCTGTGCAATATTTTTTAAAACAGAAAAGTAAGTCATCTTCTTTCTTCTTTTTTTTTGGGGGGTCCATGCCATGTGGGGATCTTAGTTCCCTGACCAGGGATCAGACCTGTTCCCCTCAGTGCAAGTCAGAGTCCTGACTACTAGAGCACCAGGGGATTCCCCAGCCATCTTACTCTTAAAAAGAAAATAGTCTCTGAATTTGCAGGATGAGGGTCAAGGGAGTGGAAATTGGGTGGCAGCTAAGAGAATGAGGCACCATATTATTTCTCAAGAAAACAATAACTATGATGTAAAGGATTTTGTTTTGATTCATCAGAAAAAATGTTTTTGGAAGACATGTTGAAAGTTCTGCTGTTTTTTCAGGTGTCTTCTAAGGTTTAACTCCAGTTGTTAATTGAAACACTTTGTAATTGCATTCCCTCTGGGATGGTAGAGAGAGTCTTAAGCCCATACTTTGGAAGAAAATTATTTTAAAATTGTAAGATGGAGTATTCCAACATGAAACCTAAATAGAAGATGACTGCATTATCTTAAGTTGTAAAAGTTTTTCAAAATGTTGTTTGTATCTGTGGCAGACTGAGAGCAACTGAAGTGGACATGGGAAGCTTAGTGCTAAGTGTGGAGGATTTTCTGTAATGTAATTGACATGTCATCATGTCTGTTAAGGAAGTTGGGGGGAAATTGCATTTACCACAAAATGAATGTCTTGGTAGTCCCAATTTTACATTGGTGTGTGTTTTGTTTTAGATTTACTTTGGTTCAGAAACACACTGTTGAATTTAATCAACTAGCAATGGCAAATTCAGAAGGGTCTGAAGCCATGCTGAACAGAGTCATGACAAAAGATAACATAGGAGTTGCTGTACTGCTAGAGCTTCGGAAGGAACTGATTGAAATATCATGTGAGTGATCTTTTCACTTCCTATAAAATCTGGCCTCCAAAATGGAATAAAAGACGCAAAATGTTTCATATTAATACGCTTGTCTAATGCCTGAAGAAATTCAGAATTTAAATATTTTCTAAAATCTGTATCCATTTTTCTCTACCACAAAGCTCAAGAAGAGGAAGCATTGCCTAGAAAAGTATTTCAAATCTTAAAAGGCATAAAACAAGGTTTTTTCTGCTTGAGAATTTTTCACATAAAATACTGAAGTAAATATTAGTTAACTGCTCAGAGAGAAGAAGTCTGTATACCTAATACAATTTCTTGGCAACATGGATATTTCTGTGTTGACTTCTCTTCCTGACCTGCTTTTAGTCATTATTTTAAAGGTCTTCAGTCTTGGAGAAATGGACCACTTATTTCAGATTAAATGTATATTTAGAGAGTGATCATCATGCTAAGAACTGAGACTTCTGTCACTTGAGGAGCAGTTGGAAATGGGGATATATAATCTGAGGGATAGAAATAGAAAAGATGAAAGATGGAACTTAGTGACTGTTTTAAATGTTTTTTTTAAGAAAAAGGATGTCCGTTTAATTTTGTGATGCTCAGTTTAGGACATCTAGAAGATCAGAAGTTTTAAGGAGCTGGAACTATTTAAAAACCAAGCTGTCCCAAATAGAATGGGCTCTCTTTGTTCAAAGAGTGAATACCCTGTGCTGGAAGTACTCATCCCAGAGGCCAGATGTCTGTTTCTCAGGTTTGTTACAGAGGGTAGATCAGTTTTCAGATGGGAGATTTTCAACCAGATTTTAGCGTTCTTTTTTTTATTCCCAGGACTCTGAGATATTACTTGCTTTCAGACCATGTGAGAATATGTGGGCTTTGTTTCTTTTCTTTTTATCTAATATAGCTGGAAAGCCACATCTTGGAACAGAAAAGCAGCTTATTCTCGTGGCTAATGCTCATATGCATTGGGACCCTGAATACTCTGATGTGAAGTTGGTTCAAACGATGATGTTCCTCTCAGAAGTGAAGAATATTATTGATAAAGCCTCGAGAAGTCTCCAGTCCAGTGTATTAGGAGAATTTGGAACTATTCCACTAGTGTTATGTGCAGATCTTAATTCTTTGCCGGACTCTGGTAAACAAAACAATGCTATCTTACATAGGACACTTGGTGACTTAAAATGTTTTTGTAATGTGTTGTTTCTGATAATTCCAAATCTAGTCAAAATGAAAATTCAGTTTATAGTGGCTGCTATCAATCAGGTTAAAAATTTTTTTTTTTTTTTTGTGGAGTAGGGAGACCATTTTAAAAATGAAATGGTATTATTACCACTTCATTATACAATGAAATAGTAAATGGTAATGGTATTATCCTCTGGATAATATCCAGAGGAAGGATGTTAATCATCTTCAGAAAACACATGGGCATATATTATTATCCCCATGTTATATGTATTGCAGACTCTGAAAAGGTTATTAAGACAGACTCTGGGATTCCAGCATGTGGTAATATATGGTAATATAATCCAGTTTACATTTGACCATATATCACACAATCTCGCATTTTGGTAGACTTGATTAGAAACATTGTGCACCTCAGGTAGAATTTGAGATTTTTCTGTTTACACAGGTCAGACAATGGTTTTAACAAAAAAGGATCAAGAATGTTGACATTTAGTCACTGAGTGGAAGAATACAGAAAGCCTTATTCTTAAACTTTTCCATAGATAGTACAGTGAATAATAACCATAATTTCTTGGATACTCAAGAGAACTTTTCCTTGAACTTATTTGCATGCATGAATGCATGCATTCACACACACATACACTTGGAGTAGTTAAATTCAGTAGCATATTGCTGCTATCACAATAGATGAAAGAAAAGATAATGAAACAAAATTTGTGTTAAAATCTGTTTTCAGGGAAATAAAGGTGCCTAAGATCCATAATTCTTCAGTCTGTCTCATCAAAGCCATCTGGGGATTACTGGAAAGTTCTTTATTTGCTTTTCATCCTCTTTAGCTACAAAATATGTGAGGGGCAAAGAGAGACTCTTGTCGCATGATACAGATCATAAGACTCATTTTTATGTTGCATTGTAATAACAAAACACATGGAAAATGTCTAGTTTTGGTAAGTGATTAAATGAAAGTTAAATGTTTGCAGAGCCCACCTTATGCCTGTGTGTGTGCTAAGTCACTTCTGTCACGTCCGACTCTGTGATCCCATGGACTGTATCTGTCCAGGCTCCTCTGTCCATGGGATTCTCCAGGCAAGAATACTGGAGTGGGTTGCCATACTCTCCTCCAGGATATCTTCCCAACCCAGGGATTGAACTCAGGTCTCCCACATTGCAGATGGGTTTTTTGCCATCAGAGCCACAAGGCAAGCCCCACCTTATGCTTAACACACTGGAAAAATAGTGTCCAGAGATGGTGAGATGGCTCTGTCATTCTTTCATAATTCATGTATTCATAAGCACAATGAATCCTAATCTTGGTATTTCATACTAACCCTGAGCAGAAGCCTATACACTAAGATGTTGATTGTGGTGCTAATTTAAAAAAAAAAAAGGGAATAACATGAATTTTATTTTAAGAAATAGGGAACTGGTTTAACAAATACTATATGTCAGCCCTGTTGTATTACACAATTATTAAAAAAAATAATTGAGATGACGTAAGTTCATGTGGTATAGTAAAGTGTAAAATATTTGCTATGATTAAAACCATGGAAAAATGTGTTTCTACAAGTTTTGGCAAAGGTGGAAAATGGTGAAACATTTTAAAAAGTGAGAATATGTGTGATTTAAAACCTTACTATTGAATTACCTGTTTAGTTATGTATTGCACATTGTCTATTGTACTTAACAATGCACAAAGTACATTTATATTCTTTCTAGGTGTTGTAGAATATTTGAGCACTGGTGAAGTAGAAACAAATCATAAAGACTTTAAGGAACTGAGATACAATGAAAGTCTTACGAACTTCAGCTGTAATGGGAAAAATGGGACAACCAATGGAAGGATCACTCACGGCTTCAAGTTAAAGAGTGCCTATGAGAGTGGCCTGATGCCTTACACCAATTACACATTTGATTTTAAGGTGAGTTTTGAGATGAATAAACATTTAAAACTCCATTTTTTTTAAAAGAGCATTTTATAATTTTGTGATGGCTTTAAATGTTAACACTCAGAATGGAATTAAACCATCTCAAATTAGCTGACAGCAGTCTTATGTAGAATTCCGTGTGATTAGAATTCCACCCCTACTTTATAGATATTATTAGAATCATTTCTAGGGTTAGAAATCAGATGAAATAATGATATTAAATCCTGAGTTACCTGTCAGTTCTTTAGGGCTTTTTTTTTTTTTTTTTTAATGGGCTCATTACTAACAGCTGGATATGCAGGACCATTGTATTTTATTTGATGCTAGTTTGATGTTCCGTTTCTTCTCTTTCAGTTTAACTGAAGCTGTACTATTTGAGAACCAAAATGTAGTTTACTATCAGCTGTTCTAAATTTTCTAATACACATATTGTTTATATGCCTTCTTATACAATTAATGGATTATTACAATATGGAGTTTTTTTCCTTAGTAATTCTCCTCATTTTTATTATCTGTGGTTGTTTAGGACTTGTGTTCAACTGTGCTTTTTTGCCATCTTTTGCATTTTTGCTCTCTTAAATCCTAGTTTTCCATTTCTAACCTGCTGAAAAAATAATCATTCAGGTTAGATTGTCTATTAGAATAGTGTAAATACTTGTGTTAACTGTTGCTTAATTTTAGAGGGGAGGGCTATTTAGACTCCTTTGAGAAACTTTTGAAACTAAAAAAATTTTTTAATTTGACTTTCAAGGATCTACAGAAGTGTAGATAATGACTTAACACTGGGAAGAGATGAGTATGTATAGTTAAAGAGAGACTAGAATAGACTGGGCAAAACTAACATGTAAATGATGTTAGTAACCAAAGAGGTGGAAAACCATGACAGTATAAGGAACTTAAATGCCAAGGAAAGAAAGCCTTTCTAGGGAAAGAGGAGTGAGTGTTAAGCTTCAGAAAGATTTCTCAGCGTTGTCTGTAGAGATGGTCAGAGAAACTAGAATACAATGAGTTGAAGAGTAACTGAGCAATGAGAGAAAAAAACAGCTACAGATTTGCGTTTCAAGCAGGTTGATGGCAGAAGAGGGGAGGATGATAACCAAAACATGGGAGAGATTAGAGGTGTTTGCATTTGCATTCTGACTACTGTTACTGGTAGAAAGTCAGGAAGAATTTAGAATTTGCTTAAATACTTTTGGCCAAGAGCATGTAAAGGACAGACTGTTATAGTTACTGGACAGAGAGGAGCAAACTAAGAGTATCCTAGCCGTGTGCCGGATGCTGTGCCTGAATGCTCTTGAAGGTGTGAAAGGCAGAGATGCGCTTGGCCTTTGTGACATCATAGTCTGGTGGGAACATAGATCTCAGCTACACAAATGAGTGTATAGTTGCACTTTAGGGTGTGCATTAGCAAGGGAAAAAAATCAGGTGGTGGCTTTAAGTGGATGAGGGTAGGATTCCAGAAGGCCTTGGGAAAGTAATTAAACTTGGCACTTGAAGGTTAAGAAGGATTTAGCCAGGTGACAAGTAGAAGAAAGTGTTCCAGACATGTGCGGAGGCCCTGGAGGAGGACGGAGCTTATCTCCTACAGGAAATGTACCTCAGTTCACACCCTGCTTCCCCAAAAAGGGCTAGTACGGCAATGGAGTAGTGAGCGAGGAAAAGTGTCACAAATTAAGTTAGGAAAAAGAAGCAGAGGCCATATCGTGAAGGATTCTTTAGGTCTCGTTAAAGATTTTGGAACGATCTACATAGGAAGAAGAATGATTACCACCCCTAAGGTTTCTTCATTCTCAATTTGGGGTTATTTGATCTATGTAATAACTGCCCTTTTCTACAGCCTAGTAAGTTTCTTTGTTTACCAAACATGACAGATATGTCTTGAAAGCTCTCAGTATTTCAGTGTCATTTTATGTGTCATTTTCTTATTTCTCTCCTTGCCTTCTGTTTTTCAGGGTATAATTGACTACATCTTCTATTCTAAACCTCAGCTGAACACTTTAGGCATCCTGGGACCTCTGGACCACCATTGGCTAGTTGAGAACAATATCAGCGGCTGCCCACACCCACTCATCCCCTCTGACCACTTCTCACTTTTTGCACAACTGGAGCTCTTACTGCCTTTCCTGCCCCAGGTTAATGGCATTCACCTTCCTGGCAGGAGGTAGTCAAGTACCTTCAGAGGATGACCTCAGTTTTACTCATAAACTTGTAAAAATTCTGAATATAGGGGAGTGAGGTATGGCCACTAAGATTTGTTTGTTTGTTTGTTTTTTCTTAATGATGATTTGAGTTTTCAATCTGATCATTTGATAAGGATATAGTATGAAAGCCAGGTGCTAGCAAACAAATTCTGAGCCCAGTATGCTTTATATACTGTTAGACAGGGATTGGTGTGTTTGCACCTATCTTTAATTTGTTGCAAATAATTTTCCTGTTTCTTCTATCCAATATAATATTTTCATGCCTTGAAATAGGAAACTGAACAGCATATTCTCTTTGCACAGAAATCTGTAGCACTACTTTTTTGAGGCCAGTAATAACATCCAGAGATCATTCTTCCATACTTTACTCCCTCCTTTTTCAGACTTGTTTGTAAAATATAGAATTTGAATTTAGCCTTTATGATTGTATATGATCCACAGAAGACCTGATTTATGAAATTTTGTACTAAAAAAATCAGATTTGGAAATGATTGTATTGTAATCTAAGGCTAAGGTTTTTTTTACCTGTTTCATGTGTTATAAAGCTTGTAAAAGAAGTTGCAACAGACTTTCTCTGCTGATGATTTGCACTGTTAGGGTTTTGTTAGCCCTTTTGTACTACTTTGTTTTTAAATTGAAGACATTGCTCTTTAAATTTAACTCTGTTTAAAGTTTAGGACATTTGCTTGGACTAGAGACAACTTACCTATGATTTCCTGGATTTTTGCAAAAAACTATTTACCAGGACAGATAATCTGAGAGGTGAATGATCTGAAGGCATTTATGGACTGAATGTGTAATGGTTGATGTATGTACATTCTGATATTTTTAAATCCTTAACTTTTTTAAGTTAAAAAATTATGGCTGCTTAGGTACAGCTTCTTAACTCCTTTTTGAGACACTTCTTGTCCTATCTCCACTGTGCCTGCCTGAATTTGTTCCCACCAAGCACTGCCTGTGCATGCAGAGAAAATCTGTGCATCCTCTTTTGTATTTTTTAAATACTGTTTAACATTTGTGAGAGTTTTATGAAAATCCTTTTGTATGAGCTGTGGGTTTTTTCCATTGTGAAGCGTTGAATATCACATTTTGGAACGTGTTCATAGGGTGGGGATCCCTGGGTCTTTGTTTGCCAGACCCAAGCACTGCTTTTTGGCGTCATTGCACAGTGCTGTTCATCACCCAGAGTACTACTATCATGTGAATTCTTTTTGTTTTCCATGTATTCCTTAGTTTCCATGTTTTTAAAAAAATCATTCCCTTTTTTTTTAAAAAAGAAAAAAAGTGATTTTCTGTTTATGGAGCAGTATAAAATAAATGAGATGTATTTTTAAAACAGGTCCCTAAGACAATACTTCAGATCATTTTTAAAGTGACCAAGTCATTTTAATATGTCAACCAAGATAAAAGATATTATACCTTGTATTTTGCCTGTAGTGCCATTAGTAGAATAGAGATTAAAGCCAGCTTTAACTTTGCAAAGTTAACTCCTATATGTTCTGTTCTCATTCATTCTCTCAAAAAACAAATGAATTCAGAGGGAACTTGGTCTAACTGCTTTTGTTTCAGCTGCAGGCAGGGAAGCAAAAGGACACCATGTATCCAGTGAGCATTAAGAAGAGAAATTGTTGAATGTTAATAACAGTTTTTATACAGAGGATGAGTCATTTTGGATAATGACTTAAAATTTTATGAAAAATGTTCAGCACTTAAATGTGCTTATTCTAAGAGAAAATAAAATTACATACTGTTTAAATAAAAGATTCTTTTTTTTTTTTCCTTTAAAAAAAATTCTACAAAAGGTTTTGATCTTGAATCTTTGTCTGGGACCTGGTTTTTCCCTTGAGGTTTGCTTTTTCTTTCTTTCTTTCTTTTTAAGATTTTGTTGTGATAGTTTTTTTTTTTTTTTTGCCTTTTGTTTTACATTGTGCTGACACCAAACACATCTGGTTTATAATCAGTACATTGGAAAGCTGGTATGATTGATATAGAACCAATGCATAGCTTTCTTTAGGGTTTCTTTTTGGGTTTTTGTTTTTTGTAAAGTGTGAATAAAAGGTGTTTACTCATTTTTCCTAAACACTGTGTTGGTAGTGTGCATCATGACAGTTTCCAGCAAAGGCAAGCTGGAGCTGGTTGGACTGATGAGATGAAGGAAACCGCTTGAGCTTTATGGAAGAGGGGAGAAGCACTTACTCTGTTTTTAATGGAAGATGTATTCTTTTCATAGATGCTGGAACTAGAGTGCACTTGTTAGATCCTAAAGGTTTGAGCTTTACACAAAATATTTTCATCTGTATTTGTTATTGTCTACAAAATATTTTAATTTGGAACCAGCATACTAAGATATAATGGCTGGTTATGTCTCAAAAATATTTGTTCTTGCCTCTTCTAGGCATACTGCATTCTGTGGGTCAGTTTGAACAGCTTCTCCACCTTATTAGATAGTGATAAATCGAACCAGGAGTATAGATTTACAACCATAAGCTTCAAAAGAGAAAAAAATATTTTCAGTCTATAGTGAATAAATGATCACACCAAAATAGACCGAAACTTTGGTTAAGCAAGGTTTGTGTTTTAAATATTTTCTGTGTTCTGGATAATTTCCAGTAACCTGTACTCCCTAAAATGCAGTAAATAAAAAAAAAAAAGAAAAACTAGTAAGTTTTCACAGTATAGGTTTTCTTCAAAAATTCTGTAACAAACATATTTAATGTAGTGTTGCCATAATTTCAGTGTTCTTACAGGATGAACCCATCTTATGAATATTTTGCAGAAAATTTGGGGTATAATTTCTTTTTAATGATCAGAAATTCACAGGTGCTCAATTCCTTGTAAAATCTCTTGAAGTATAGTTGACTGTATTAGTGGCTGATTATTTATGCTTTACGAACTTAAATAATGTTCATCAAAATTAACTTATGGCATAATTTTAAGTTGTAGAAATAAATTGTTGATTGCAACTTAACAGTCCTAGAAGATAAGCAGGGAACAACTCCAAGAAATGTTTTCTATTTTACTTGATTTAGTGACAACCAGGAAAACTTGAGTTAGCACTTTGAAACCTAAGGACATGATTAAATTGGGTGGAATGCACTTCTAAATGTTGAAATTAAAATTTCAAAGCTCTTCTAAGATGTCAAGTTTTCAATAATAAGTTTAAGTTTTTGTATTCTACTTTTTACTACTTAAACTTACAGAATTTCCATAGTAACTTTTAAGGTTTGGGGGTTATGCTGTATAAGTACAAGAACCATCCTGGGCAAAACAATTTACAGCAGATTTGTTCTTTTAATGAAACAGTAAGAATAACCAGCAGAGATGCTGCAGAGAATTCAAAGAACCTTTATGGCAAGTGTTTATCCCCCACCTGTAAACAGTGTTTTAAGATGTTCACTTTGCTCTTTTCGGTTACATAAATTTTAGTAACCGTTCTATTGAAATAGTGTCTAAAATAGAGTATCTAGTCTTTATTCACAGTACATTATATTATGTAATGCACTGGACTAACTTTTGTTTACCATTCATGTAACAAAACCCAGCACGTTATCTGCACTAAACTCAAGGAATGTCCCATTTGCCTAGGCAGCTCTTTAATAAGGGTAATGGGAAACTGAATATGACCTATGGACTGATGGTAACAAAGGGCTTTTACTGTTCTTTTCAGTGGAACCGTCATTGTAACTAGCTAGTATTATATTTATATACAGGGTCTCTTTTCTTTACTGATGTATTTTCCTACTCATAGCCAACCAATAAATTCAATTATCTGTTTCAAATATTTTTAAAGTGTAATTTGTATAGTTGTAGTACTGAGGTTTGAGGAGATACATGTTAATCAGCAGACCACCTATTTAAAATTCTGAGTTCTCTGGAACAGAGTTGTAACTCTTTGAAAAGGAAGAGTGAACAGGGCCCATGATGTGGGGAGATGATGTGAAATTAAGGATCTCCTTATTGCTGTGTTATCTTGTGTAACACATCTTTGCCAAAGATCAGTTTTATATTTAGGCAACTGATGGTCCTTTTGCATTTAGGTTTTTTGTTGTTGTTACCATATACCTCATAGCATAAGAAATGGGCTCATGTATCTTTCATCCTTTGGAATGAGCTTGACATATTTTGAATAAATGCTTTTAAATACAGTAACAAACATTGTATTGGTGGGGTTATACTAATTAATTAAATGTTTTAATTGTTACATGTATAGTTTGTTGTATATATAAACTTTTTAAATGTCTGATTTCTCAACTCTTCAGAGCATTATGTCTATTTACTTTTTAGAAATTACTTCTTTAATAAATAAATGTAAATTTTTATGTAGATGCTGGGGAAAAAATCCTTTAAAAATACAGCACAATTTAGATAAAATGTTTGCTGAGATGTCCAGTTTTTAAAGCAGGCATTTTCTACATAATCCTTAATATATAATTTTACCTCTATAACAGAAGAATTTTGCTAGATATGAAGAAAGATCTTTGGGATTACAAGGTGACTGAAGACCAGTTTCTGCTGTTACTTTAGCAACATTAACATTGTAAATCAAATGAGTACGGAGATGTCCATTTTCTCATTTTCTTTCAACTGCACACTTCAAATAACTTGAATCTGTTCAAAAACTATTGAATTATTTTGGCTGGTCATGAGAAACTTTGTTCACTACACCAGCATGACTGTTAAGTGATCCCAAGAGCTCTTACTGCCAGATACTTTTCAGGCTTACCAGTAAAGTGAGTTTAAGCTGTGGGATCTCAGAGCCTGCTTAATTAATTGATTAATTAAAGACGTTTGACTCTTATCCTGTAGCCCTGGTGATTTTGGTATCTCCCCTTCATGGCAATCCTGCTAGTAACTTTTTTTCCCCAAGCTTTGTGTAATTCTTGAAAGTATGGTCCTTGAAAGACATTGAAAAGGGATGCTGGTGTGATCAAATTCAGGCAGAAGAAATCTGCAAAATCATAGGACTTGCTTTCCTTTTAATATTCATAGTGATGAAGATGTGAGGGGTGTGTGCTTACTTTCTGAGCTTTATATGGGAAATAACTTTCTCCCCTCTCCATTAACATGATGCTTCCTGTGGTGACTTTGAACAGACTTGATGAGTGGGAGAACTGTGTGTACTTGGTCCCTTTTGATGAATCAGTTTTCATTAATCTACCTTTCCTACTATACTGATCAGTGGGCTTCCCTGGTAGCTAAACGGTGAAGAATCTGTCTACAGCTCAAGAGACCTGGGTCTGATGCCTGGGTCACGAAGATCCCCTGGAGAAGGGAATGGCAACCCACTCCAGTATTCTTNTTTTTTTTTTTTTTGCCTTTTGTTTTACATTGTGCTGACACCAAACACATCTGGTTTATAATCAGTACATTGGAAAGCTGGTATGATTGATATAGAACCAATGCATAGCTTTCTTTAGGGTTTCTTTTTGGGTTTTTGTTTTTTGTAAAGTGTGAATAAAAGGTGTTTACTCATTTTTCCTAAACACTGTGTTGGTAGTGTGCATCATGACAGTTTCCAGCAAAGGCAAGCTGGAGCTGGTTGGACTGATGAGATGAAGGAAACCGCTTGAGCTTTATGGAAGAGGGGAGAAGCACTTACTCTGTTTTTAATGGAAGATGTATTCTTTTCATAGATGCTGGAACTAGAGTGCACTTGTTAGATCCTAAAGGTTTGAGCTTTACACAAAATATTTTCATCTGTATTTGTTATTGTCTACAAAATATTTTAATTTGGAACCAGCATACTAAGATATAATGGCTGGTTATGTCTCAAAAATATTTGTTCTTGCCTCTTCTAGGCATACTGCATTCTGTGGGTCAGTTTGAACAGCTTTTCCACCTAATTAGATAGTGATAAATCGAACCAGGAGTATAGATTTACAACCATAAGCTTCAAAAGAGAAAAAAATATTTTCAGTCTATAGTGAATAAATGATCACACCAAAATAGACCGAAACTTTGGTTAAGCAAGGTTTGTGTTTTAAATATTTTCTGTGTTCTGGATAATTTCCAGTAACCTGTACTCCCTAAAATGCAGTAAATAAAAAAAAAAAAGAAAAACTAGTAAGTTTTCACAGTATAGGTTTTCTTCAAAAATTCTGTAACAAACATATTTAATGTAGTGTTGCCATAATTTCAGTGTTCTTACAGGATGAACCCATCTTATGAATATTTTGCAGAAAATTTGGGGTATAATTTCTTTTTAATGATCAGAAATTCACAGGTGCTCAATTCCTTGTAAAATCTCTTGAAGTATAGTTGACTGTATTAGTGGCTGATTATTTATGCTTTACGAACTTAAATAATGTTCATCAAAATTAACTTATGGCATAATTTTAAGTTGTAGAAATAAATTGTTGATTGCAACTTAACAGTCCTAGAAGATAAGCAGGGAACAACTCCAAGAAATGTTTTCTATTTTACTTGATTTAGTGACAACCAGGAAAACTTGAGTTAGCACTTTGAAACCTAAGGACATGATTAAATTGGGTGGAATGCACTTCTAAATGTTGAAATTAAAATTTCAAAGCTCTTCTAAGATGTCAAGTTTTCAATAATAAGTTTAAGTTTTTGTATTCTACTTTTTACTACTTAAACTTACAGAATTTCCATAGTAACTTTTAAGGTTTGGGGGTTATGCTGTATAAGTACAAGAACCATCCTGGGCAAAACAATTTACAGCAGATTTGTTCTTTTAATGAAACAGTAAGAATAACCAGCAGAGATGCTGCAGAGAATTCAAAGAACCTTTATGGCAAGTGTTTATCCCCCACCTGTAAACAGTGTTTTAAGATGTTCACTTTGCTCTTTTCGGTTACATAAATTTTAGTAACCGTTCTATTGAAATAGTGTCTAAAATAGAGTATCTAGTCTTTATTCACAGTACATTATATTATGTAATGCACTGGACTAACTTTTGTTTACCATTCATGTAACAAAACCCAGCACGTTATCTGCACTAAACTCAAGGAATGTCCCATTTGCCTAGGCAGCTCTTTAATAAGGGTAATGGGAAACTGAATATGACCTATGGACTGATGGTAACAAAGGGCTTTTACTGTTCTTTTCAGTGGAACCGTCATTGTAACTAGCTAGTATTATATTTATATACAGGGTCTCTTTTCTTTACTGATGTATTTTCCTACTCATAGCCAACCAATAAATTCAATTATCTGTTTCAAATATTTTTAAAGTGTAATTTGTATAGTTGTAGTACTGAGGTTTGAGGAGATACATGTTAATCAGCAGACCACCTATTTAAAATTCTGAGTTCTCTGGAACAGAGTTGTAACTCTTTGAAAAGGAAGAGTGAACAGGGCCCATGATGTGGGGAGATGATGTGAAATTAAGGATCTCCTTATTGCTGTGTTATCTTGTGTAACACATCTTTGCCAAAGATCAGTTTTATATTTAGGCAACTGATGGTCCTTTTGCATTTAGGTTTTTTGTTGTTGTTACCATATACCTCATAGCATAAGAAATGGGCTCATGTATCTTTCATCCTTTGGAATGAGCTTGACATATTTTGAATAAATGCTTTTAAATACAGTAACAAACATTGTATTGGTGGGGTTATACTAATTAATTAAATGTTTTAATTGTTACATGTATAGTTTGTTGTATATATAAACTTTTTAAATGTCTGATTTCTCAACTCTTCAGAGCATTATGTCTATTTACTTTTTAGAAATTACTTCTTTAATAAATAAATGTAAATTTTTATGTAGATGCTGGGGAAAAAATCCTTTAAAAATACAGCACAATTTAGATAAAATGTTTGCTGAGATGTCCAGTTTTTAAAGCAGGCATTTTCTACATAATCCTTAATATATAATTTTACCTCTATAACAGAAGAATTTTGCTAGATATGAAGAAAGATCTTTGGGATTACAAGGTGACTGAAGACCAGTTTCTGCTGTTACTTTAGCAACATTAACATTTTAAATCAAATGAGTACAGAGATGTCCATTTTCTCATTTTCTTTCAACTGCACACTTCAAATAACTTGAATCTGTTCAAAAACTATTGAATTATTTTGGCTGGTCATGAGAAACTTTGTTCACTACACCAGCATGACTGTTAAGTGATCCCAAGAGCTCTTACTGCCAGATACTTTTCAGGCTTACCAGTAAAGTGAGTTTAAGCTGTGGGATCTCAGAGCCTGCTTAATTAATTGATTAATTAAAGACGTTTGACTCTTATCCTGTAGCCCTGGTGATTTTGGTATCTCCCCTTCATGGCAATCCTGCTAGTAACTTTTTTTCCCCAAGCTTTGTGTAATTCTTGAAAGTATGGTCCTTGAAAGACATTGAAAAGGGATGCTGGTGTGATCAAATTCAGGCAGAAGAAATCTGCAAAATCATAGGACTTGCTTTCCTTTTAATATTCATAGTGATGAAGATGTGAGGGGTGTGTGCTTACTTTCTGAGCTTTATATGGGAAATAACTTTCTCCCCTCTCCATTAACATGATGCTTCCTGTGGTGACTTTGAACAGACTTGATGAGTGGGAGAACTGTGTGTACTTGGTCCCTTTTGATGAATCAGTTTTCATTAATCTACCTTTCCTACTATACTGATCAGTGGGCTTCCCTGGTAGCTAAACGGTGAAGAATCTGTCTACAGCTCAAGAGACCTGGGTCTGATGCCTGGGTCACGAAGATCCCCTGGAGAAGGGAATGGCAACCCACTCCAGTATTCTTGCCTGGAGAATTGCATGGACAGGAGAGTCTTGCAGACTATAGTCCATGGGGTCGCAAAGAGTCAGACATGACTGAGCAACTAACACATACATACATACTGATCAATACTCATTTAGAATTTCTTCTTTTCAACCCCATGTTTAGATTGGAAATAGAGATTTATCAGACAAGTCCTCTGACTTTAAGTTGTTAATGGGTCATTATAATCGAGTGTGATATGTGCTAAAGATTTATCAGGTATGAAGGGAGCAAGTCTCTGTCTACATGGGTCTATAAAGTCTTCCAGAGGTGACTATAAAGCTGGTTTTAAAAGACTTAAGAGCTTGTGTACTGTATGACTAATAGCTGTATTAATTAACATGGTGTATTAATACAGTAGGAGCTGTATTAATTAACATGTATTATATTAACATGGTGAGGATCTTTCAGTGGAAAGTGCCCTAGTGCATTGTCTGGAACACAGTGGGCATCTTTGAACTTTGAAGCATGTACTAAAGTTTGAATTTCATCCTGTAGGTGGTGGTAAAGAGCCACAAAGGGTTTTCAATGGGAGTAGCATTAGCCAGTTTGTGTTCTAGAAAGGTCCTAGCAGTACCGTGCAGGGTGGATTAAAACAGTTACTGTTGGCTGGTTTTCTTGTAGTCCATTTGTCAGATGATAAGCTGAGAAGAGATTGCAGGGCAGTAAGAGTAGAAGGGAAATTTGACATATTTAGGAAATAGAATCAGTGAGAAATTTGATTCCTGCCTTGCTTGTGGGAGAAAAGACAGGTAAGTGAATTTTGCTCATTCTTTATTTCCATTAGAAAAACCCTGACTTAACATCTCTTAGGTCTTTACCACCAAGGCCCTTGTTTTTCAGGCCCTTTACTGGCCTGACAACATTTAGTCAAACATTTTTTTCTCAAGTTTCATTCTACTTCATTTCCCATTATAATTTATTCAGATTTTAGTCTGCAGAAGAGATCCAATGTGCCTCTACTAGACAGTTAAGTAATTCTGGAAAATAATAGAAGATAACATTTGATGCTAATTTGATTGTTTTAGCCTGTTTCTTCTAGGCTTCTTATGTCCTTGAAAATGCCATATGTATAAAAAGTTTTTTAAATCTAGATTACTAGGTAAGATTATTCTTTAGAAGATATTTCAATAGAGGAACCCTTAAATGGAATCCAGCCATTCTAAACCCACTTGTTTCCCCTCATGCAATGAATTAAGACTGTTCAACATGATACCGTCTAACCACATGGTGTTTGAGCACTTGAAATATGGCTAGTGTGAATGGAGCTGTAAAATGCTTTCTGTTAAGTGAAACTTAATTTTGATAGGACCATATTTCCCTTTATCTCTTGCACTGTGCTTGTTCATACTACACATAAACATAACCAGTTGATGTCAAAAAACTGGTTCCGTGCTAATTATGATTTACTAACCAAAGTAATACGTGTTCATCTGAATGCTTTATGCAAGCAGCACAAGCCACTGTGCCTATGTGAAGCACAATTAGTAACTGAGATACCTATATTCATTTTGATATTATTTTTTCTAGTTCAAAAATATGAACAAATTGCTAAATTTAAAATCAGTTCTACTAATATAGAACTGAGCTAGTACCACAACTGGAAAAGGCTGGGAGATATAAATTTTACAGTGAAATATTGTAATTTGTGTACCAAAGCAAAAGAAAAACTTTATGCAAAAAAATGTAATGAACAGTAGTAAGATATATTTTGTTCAAGTGATACTGGGTTTATTGTTTTAACAGTCAAAAAAGTATGGATGAAATCAGTCACCTGAAATCAAAATTAAAAGTCCAACAGAGTAAGAGGATATGAACTTACATACTTGGCTAGCTAAAAAAGATCTTGTACTTAGGCAAAGAAAAAAATTTTTTGATGGATTTATGGTTTATATTATGGAAATCTTGTTGGAAACTGCAGAAAAGAGTGTTACAAAGATGAAATATATTCAGTTAAGCAAGCAGATTACCTATAGACTATAAGACCTTTCTGATAGTATTAAAGATTCGTTAATTCAAAACTGAAAGTATTGGGTTGCCCCAAATGCTTATGTTTTTCCTTAAGTAATATGTTACAGAAAGACCTGAATGAACTTCTAGGCCAACCCAATATTTTTTTTAGCTTTAGATGAGCTATGATGTAAAAGACTGCTCAGTTAACAGTTTGTATGCTTTGCCTTAAAGGAGTTCCAAACATACCCGTAAAAGGTGACTTCTCAGCCTAAAATCACTTGTGGCATATTTTTGCATCTTTGACGTTTGCTGAAGAATTTTGCTAGATATGAAGAAAGAGGTTTCTACTACTACAGAAAGTGTTTCTGCTATGTCAGGTCAAAAATCTGGATTTCTTATACGACTTTTTAAATAAGCCTGGATTTCTCTTACTGTTTTGTTTCATCTAGTGATGCTTATTGCAAATAAGTTTTCTGAAATAGACTTTTTGAAGAGCGTCAGAATTGTCAAAACTTGATCAGTATACAGGTTCAAATCCAACTGCCATAACCAGTTTGTGATAAAAGACAATTTAATGATCTTGTCTACCTTAATGCTCATTGGTTGAACTGTTAATTTCTAACAATGATTTGTTATTTTGTTAATCCCAGTTTTGGATTTTCTTGCCAAATATTCAGTAATCAAAAGCAAAACATGTCAGTATAATACACATTTTCTTGCCTATATCACAGAGTATATTAGTGAACCAATACTGAAACTCCAAGGAAAGGAAAAACCTGTCACATTCACAGCCAGGTACAAAAAATCTGTGTTGAAGCATGATGATACAGATCAAGAAATGGTGATTGTACATATTTTCTGACATTATTTAAAATTTTTCATTATAATCAGGCATTTTGTAAATTTGCAACAAAAGCAACCAGAAAAATTTGAAGAACACTGTTGATATTAAATAAGTTTAGAGATTCTTTACAAATTGTGCAAATAACTTTTAAAATTTGATTTAATCTAGAGTTGATACAAAATAGATTGATACTTAAATAGAAAAGTTACTAATTTGGAGAAGAATTGATAACCTTTTGCTAAAAAGTTAAATAGGTTCTTCTACAAAATATTTGTTGCTGTGGATCCAAAAAGAAGGTCTTAATGATTTTCAAGTAGTTGATTATTGTGGGAAAACAAGTATATTTCAAGCAATTTGGGTATATGAGTCTACTTTTTCAACTATAAACTCAAATTTTGAAATGGAGAGCAAAATTTATTAAAAAACTGTTATACTGGAAAATACTTAACACAAAAAGGAATAAATGAACAGCAACCAAAAAAAGCATGAGATGCTGAAAAAAGTAAAATGGTGGACCTAAGCCCAGTAGTGTTAAATGTGAATGGATTGCTTCTCTCAAAACACAGAAGATCAGACTGGATAAACCTGATCCAACTATTTGCTGTGTATAGGAGACATTAGATTTAAAGATGCCTTCCCTGGTGGCTCAGATGATAAAAGCATCTCCCTACAAAGCAGGAGACCCAGGGTTGATCCCTGGGTTGGGAAGATCTGGAGAAGGAACTGGCAACCCACTCCAGTGCTCTTGCCTGGAAAATCCCACGGACAGAAGAGCGTTGTAGGCTATAGTCCATGGGGCTGCAAAGTCGGACAGGACTGAGCGACTCTACTTTCACTTACTTTCACTTTCACTTAGATTTAAAGATACAAATAGTAGAAGTAAAAGGATGGGAAAAGGTGTCAGGCAAATAGACTACCAGAAAGTTGGAGTGGCTATACTAACATATAATAGGCTTAAAAACAAAATATGCTATTAGAAATAAAAGGAGGCATTTTAGAACAATGAGCAGCATCAATGAAAAGCAACCTCAAACTACAGGAAACAAACTGACGAAATGGAAGGGAATAATGGACAATTCAACGTGGTAGTTGGACACTTTAATTATTGCTGCTAAGTAATCACTAAGTTTTGTCAGATTCTTTGTGACCCAGTGGACTACTCCACCAAGTTCCTCTGTCCATGGGGTTTTCCAGGCAAGAATACTAGAATGGATTGCCATTTTCTTCTCTGGGGGATTGCAGGCAGATTCTTTACCCCTGAGCTACCAGGGAGGCCCAAACACTTAATATCCCACTCCCCGGTGGCTCAGATGGTAAAGAATCTGCCTGCAGTGTAGGAGACCTCGGTTTGATCCCTGGATTGGGAAGATCCCCTGGAGAAGGGAATGGCTACCCACTCACTCAAGTATTCTTGCCTAGAGCATTCCATGGATCACAAAGAGGCAGATACGACTGAGGAACTAACACACTGTCAATGAATAGAACCAGGGAGACCAACAAACAGGAGACTTGACAACACTGCAAGGCAGCTATATCTTACCAGATACTTGACAACACTCCACACCAGAGTGCACGTTGTTCTCAAGTGCACGTGAGACTTCAATATTCCATAGGCTACATCAAAATTTTAAAAGAACGAAAATGAAAAGTGTATTCTCCAATCATAATGGAGTTAGATACTTTGGAAATGTATGGAACTTTGGAAATATATGGAAATTAAACAATACACTCCTAAAAACCAAAGGGTCAAATCAAAGAAATTAGCAACACTTTGAAATAAATGAAAAAGGATAACATACCAAACCTGATGGGAGGCAGTCAAAGCTGAATAAAGGGAAATTTATAGGTACAAAAGTCTAGATTAAAGAAAAAAGAATCCTAACCTTTCAGTTTAAGACACTGGAAAGCAAAGAGCAAAGTAAACCCCAAGCAAGCATAAGAAAGAAACTAATGATTAGAGCAGAAAATAATGAAATACAGAATAAGAAGACAAATGAGAAAGGAACAAAACAAAATTTGGTTCTTTGGAAAGATCAGCAAAATTGATCAAAGAGCACTCAAATTAGTGAAATCAATAAAGGGGAGCATTACTACCAAATTTACAGAACAAAGATTATTATGGAATACTATTGTAAATGAATCAAATAACGGACAAATTCCCAGAAAGACACGCTATCAAAACCGATTCAAGAAGAAATAGAAAAAGTTGAATAAACTTCAGGAAAGTGATTGAGTTAATAAAAAAAAAAAGCTATGAAAAGAAAATCCCAGACACAGATGGCTTCACTTGTGGATTTTAAGAAAAGTAACAATTCTTCACAAACTCTTCCAAAAATTTGTAGAAGGAACACTTAACTCAGGTGAAGCCAATATTACCCTAATACCAAAACCAGACAAAACTATTACGAGGAAAGAAGTTCAGTTCACTCACTCAGTCGTGTCCGACTCTGCGACCCCATGAATCGACCATGCCAGGCCTCCCTGTCCATCACCATCTCCCGGAGTTCACTCAGACTCAGGTTCATTGAGTCCATGATGCCATCCAGCCATCTCATCCTCTGTCGTCCCCTTCTCCTCATGCCCCCAATCTTTCCCAGCATCAGAGTCTTTTCCAATGAGTCAACTCTTTGCATGAGGTGGCCAAAGTACTGGAGTTTCAGCTTCGCCATCATTCCTTCCAAAGAAATCCCAGGGCTGATCTCCTTCAGAATGGACTGGTTGGATCTCCTTGCAGTCCAAGGAACTCAAGAGTCTTCTCCAACACCACCCACAGTTCAAAAGCATCAATTCTTTGGCGCTCAGCCTTCTTCACAGTCCAACTTTCACATCCATACGTGACTACTAGAAAACTCTAGCCTTGACTAGACGGACCTTGGTCGGCAAAGTAATGTCTCTGCTTTTGAATATACTATCCAGGTTGGTCATAACTTTTCTTCCAAGGAGTAAGCGTCTTTTAATTTCATGGCTGCAGTCACCATCTGCAGTGATTTTGGAGCCCCCCAAAATAAAGTCTGACACTGTTTCCACTGTTTCCCCATCTATTTCCCATGAAGTGATGGGACCGGATGCCATGATCTTCGTTTTCTGAATGTTGAGCTTTAAGCCAACTTTTTCGCTCTCCTCCTTCACTTTCATCAAGAGGCTTTTTAGCTCCTCCTCACTTTCTGCCATAAGGGTGGTGTCATCAGCATATCTGAGGTTATTGATATTTCTCCCGGCAATCTTGATTCCAGCTTGTGTTTCTTCCAGTCCAGCGTTTCTCATGATGTACTCTGCATATAAGTTAAATAAGCAGGGAGACAATATACAGCCTTGACGTACTCCTTTTCCTATTTGGAACCAGTCTGTTGTTCCATGTCCAGTTCTAACTGTTGCTTCCTGACCTGCATACAGATTTCTCAAGAGGCAGGTTAGGTGGTCTGGTATTCCCATCTCTTTCAGAATTTTCCACAGTTTATTGTGATCCACACAGTCAAAGGCTTTGGCATAGTCAATAAAGCAGAAATAGATGTTTTTCTGGAACTCTCTTGCTTTTTCCATGATCCAGCGGATGTTGGCAATTTGATCTCTGGTTCCTCTGCCTGTTCTAAAACCAGCTTGAACATCAGGGAGTTCACGGTTCACATATTGCTGAAGCCTGGCTTGGAGAATTTTGAGCATTACTTTACTAGCGTGTGAGATGAGTGCAATTGTGCGGTAGTTTGAGCATTCTTTGGCATTGCCTTTCTTTGGAATTGGAATGAAAACTGACCTTTTCCAGTCCTGTGGCCACTGCTGAGTTTTCCAAATTTGCTGGCATATTGAGTGCAGCACTTTCACAGCATCATCTTCCAGGATTTGAAACAGCTCAACGGGAATTCCATCACCTCCACTAGCTTTGTTCTTAGTGATGCTTTCTAAGGCCCACTTGACTTCACATTCCAAGATGTCTGGCTCTAGATTAGTGATCACATCCTCATGATTATCTGGGTCGTGAAGATCTTTTCTGTACAGTTCTTCTGTGTATTCTTGCCACCTCTTCTTAATATCTTCTGCTTCTGTTAGGTCCATACCATTTCTATCCTTTATCGAGCCCATCTTTGCATGAAATGTTCCCTTGGTATCTCCAATTCTCTTGAAGAGATCTCTAGTCTTTCCCATTCTGTTGTTTTCCTCTATCTCTTTGCATTGATTGCTGAAGAAGGCTTTCTTATCTCTTCTTGCTATTCTTTGGAACTCTGCATTCAGATGCTTATATCTTTTCTTTTCTCCTTTGCTTTTCGCCTCTCTTCTTTTCAGTGCTATTTGTAAGGCTTCTCCAGACAGCCATTTTGCTTTTTTGCATTTCTTTTCCATGGGGATGGTCTTGATCCCTGTCTCCTGTACAATGTCACGAACCTCATTCCATAGTTCATCAGGAACTCTGTCTATCAGATCTAGGCCCTTAAATCTATTTCTCACTTCCACTGTATAATCATAAGGGATTTGATTTAGGTCATACCTGAATGGTCTAGCGGTTTTCCCTACTTTCTTCAATTTAAGTCTGAATTTGGAAATAAGGAGTTCATGATCTGAGCCACAGTCAGCTCCTGGTCTTGTTTTTGTTGACTGTATAGAGCTTCTCCATCTTTGGCTGCAAAGAATATAATCAATCTGATTTCGGTGTTGACCATCTGGTGATGTCCATGTGTAGAGTCTTCTCTTGTGTTGCTGGAAGAGGGTGTTTGCTATGACCAGTGCATTTTCTTGGCAAAACTCTATTAGTCTTTGCCCTGCTTCATTCCGCATTCCAAGGCCAAATTTGCCTGTTACTCCAGGTGTTTCTTGACTTCCTACTTTAGCATTCCAGTCCCCTATAATGAAAAGGACATCTTTTTTGGGTGTTAGTTCTACAAGGTCTTGTAGGTCTTCATAAAACCGTTCAACTTCAGCTTCTTCAGCATTACTGGTTGGGGCATAGACTTGGATAACTGTGATATTGAATGGTTTGCCTTGGAAACGAACAGAGATCATTCTGTCGTTTTTGAGATTGCATCCAAGTACTGCATTTCGGACTCTTTTGTTGACCATGATGGCTACTCCATTTCTTCTGAGGGATTCCTGCCCGCAGTAGTAGATATAATGGTCATCTGAGTTAAAATCACCCATTCCAGTCCATTTTAGTTCGCTGATTCCTAGAATGTCGACTTTCACCCTTGCCATCTCTTGTTTGACCACTTCCAATTTGCCTTGATTCATGGACCTGACATTCCAGGTTCCTATGCAATATTGTTCTTTACAGCATCGGATCTTGCTTCTATCACCAGTCACATGCACAACTGGGTATTGTTTTTGCTTTGGCTCCATCCCTTCATTCTCTCTGGACTTATTTTTCTACTGATCTCCAGTAGCATATTGGGCACCTAGTGACCTAGGGAGTTCCTCTTTCAGTATTCTATCATTTTGCCTTTTCATACTGTTCATGGGGTTCTTAAGGCAAGAATACTGAAGTGGTTTGCCATTCCCTTCTCCAGTGGACCACATTTTGTCAGACCTCTCCACCATGACCCGCCCGTCTTGGGCTGTCCTGCAGGCATGGCTTGGTTTCATTGAATTAGACAAGGCTGTGGTCCTAGTGTGATTTGCTTGACTAGTTTTCTGTGAGTATAGTTTCAGTGTGTCTGCCCTCTGATGCCCTTTTTGCAACACCTACCATCTTACTTGGGTTTCGCTTACCTTGGGCGTAGGGTGTCTCTTCACGGCTGCTCCAGCAAAGCACAGCCGCCGCTCCTTACCTTGGACGAGGGGTATCTCCTTACCGGTGCCGTTCCTGACCTTCAATGTGGGACAGCTCCTCTAGGCCCTCCTGTGCCTGGGCAGCCACTGCTCCTCGGGTTGTTCATCCCGCCGCCAGCCCTGGCCTCAGGCGTGGGTGGCTCCTCCCAGCCGCCTCCCCTGGCCTTGGGCTCGGGGTGGCTCCTCAGGGTCACCGCCCCTGGGCTCGGGCACGAAGTGGCTTCTCCCGGCCGCCCCTGACCTCGGGCGCAGGGTGTCTCCTCCCGGCCGCCAATAGCCTCGGAAGCAGGGCTATTCCTCCCGGCCGCCGCACCTAACCTCAGATGCGGGGTGTCTCCTCCTGGCCGCCACAGACCTCGGACGCGGGGTGTCTCCTCCAGTCTGCTGCACCTGACATCGGATACGGGGTGTCTCCTCCCGTCCGCTGCACCTGACTTCGGACGCGGGGTGTCTCCTCCCGGCTGCCACTGACCTCGGACATGCAGTAGCTCCTCGCCGCCGCCTGCGCTCAGTGTATGTATGCAAAAATGATTACTACAACAAAACTAATGGAGGTGATGGAATTTCAGCTGAGCTATTTGAAATCCTAAAAAATGATGCTGCGAAAGTGCTGTATTCAATATGCCAGCAAATTTTGGAAAAGAGCAGTGGCCATAGGACTGGGAAGGGTCACTTTTCATTCCAATCCCAAATAAAGGCAGTACCAGCTGCACTTATTACACATGCTAGCAAGATAATGCTCAAAATTCTTCAAGATAGGCTCCAGCAGTATGTGAACAAAGAACTGCCAGATGTACAAGTTGGATTTAGAAAAGGCAGAGGAACCAGAGATCAAATTGCCAACATCTAGGGATGATGTGGGGTGGGAGGTGGGAGGGGGGTTCATGTTTGGGAGCTCATGTACACCCGTGGCAGATTCATGTCAATGTATGCCAAAACCAATACAGTACTGTAAAGTAAAATAAAGTTAAAAAAATAAAAAAAAATTGCCAACATCTGTTGGATCATAGAAAAAGCAAGGAAATACCGACCCCCCCAACAAGTCTGCTTCATTAACTATGATAAAACCTTTGTGTGGATCACAACAAACTGTGGGAAATTCTTAAAAGAGGTGGAAATACCAGGCCACTGTGGCTATCTGCCTCCTGAGAAATGTGTATACGTCAAGAAACAACAGTTAGAACCAGACATGGAATGGTGGACTGATTCAAAATTTGGAAAGGAGTATTTTGAGGCCATATATTGTCACCCTGCTTGTTAACTTATATGCCGAGTACATCATGTGAAGTGCTGAGCTGAATGAATCATAAGCTGGAATCAAGATTGCCAGGAGAAATATCAATTGCAGATGACACCACTCTAATGGCAGCGAAGAGGAACTAAGGAGTTTCTTGATGAAGGTGAGAAGGATAGTGAAAAAGCTGGTTTAAAACTCATTCAAAAAACAAAGATCATGGCATCTGGTCCCATCACTTCATGGCAAATAGATGGGGAAACAGTGACAGACTTTATTTTCTTGGGCTCCAAAAATCACTGCAGATGGTGACTGCAGCCATGAAATTAAAAGATGCTTGCTCCTTGGAAGACAAACTATGACAAACTTAGGCAGCATATTAAAAAGCAGAGACATTACTTTGCCAACAAAGGTTCATCTAGTCAAGGTTGTGGTTTTTCCAGTAGTCAAGTATGGATGTGAGAGTTGGACCATAAAGAAGAGTGAGTGTCAAAGAAGTGATGCTTTTGAACTGTGGTGTTGGAAAAGACTCTTGAGAGTCTCTTAGACAACATGGAGATCAAACTAGTCAATCCTAAAGGAAATCGATCCTGAATTTTCATTAAAAGGACTGATGCTGAAGCTCTAGTACTTTGGCCACCTGATGCAAAGAGCTAAATCACTGGAAAAGACCATGATGCTGATAAAGATTGAGGGTAGGAAGAGAAGGGGGCAATAGAGGCTGAGATAGTTGGACGACCTCACTGACTCAATGGACGTGAGTTTGAGCAAACTCTTGGAGACAGTGAGAAACAGGGAAACCTAGTGTACTACCGTTAATGGGTTTGCAAACAACTGGGGTTGCAAAGAGTCAGACACGACTGAGCGACTGAACTGAACTGAAGCAGTAAAATACTTAGGAATAAATGTAACAAATGCACGACTTGCACACTGAAAACAAACACTGAAAAGAGATGTAATTGAATGGAAAGTCTTTTCACACATTGGCTGTAGTGCTTTGTTTTTCATATTCATCCTTAGTTTACTGCAGAATTTTAGAGGTAACTTCCCTACTGCTTGCCAGTGCCCTCTCACCTTATAACCTTTAGGGTTTTGAATGACATGTTTCGAAAATCTTAATACTGTTAGGATGACAGTACTCCCCAAATTGATCTACAGAGTCATTTCCATCTCTAACAAAATCTTACTGGCTTTTGTTTGTTGCAGAAATTGACAAAGTGATCTTAAAAATTCCTACCAAAACCTAAGAGACCCCAACAGCCAATCTTGAAAAAGAACAAATTTGGAAGACTCAAATTTCTTGATGTCAAAACCTATTACAAAGCTACAGTAATCAACACACTGTGGTATTGGCATAAGGAACATATATAGATCAGTGGAATTGAATTGAGAGTCTAGAAATAAACTCTTACATTTATGGTCAATTGATTTCAAACAGAGATACCAAGATACCTCAATAGGGAAAAGAATATTGTCTCCAACAATTGATGCTAGACAACTGAATATCTACAAGTAAAAGAATGAAGTTAGACTTATAACATACACCATATATTTGCAATTAACTCAAGACAAATATAAATGTAAAGGCTGAAACTACAAAAACTGTTAGGAAAACACATAAGTATAAATATTCATGACATTGGACTAAGGTAATAATTAACTTAGATAAGACAACTTATAAAGTACAAGTCAGTTAGTCAGTTCAGTCTCTCAGTCATGTCCGACTCTGCGACCCCATGAATCACAGTACGCCAGACCTCCCTGTCCATCACCAACTCCCAGAGTTCACTAAGACTCACGTCCATCGAGTCCGTGATGCCATCCAGCCATCTCATCTTCTGTCGTCCCCTTCTCCTCCTGCCCCCAATCCCTCCCAGAATCAGAGTCTTTACCAATGAGTCAACTCTTCGCACGAGGTGGCCAAAGTACTGGAGTTTCAGCTTTAGCATCATTCCTTCCAAAGAAATCCCAGGGCTGATCGCCTTCAGAATGAACTGGTTGGATCTCCTTGCAGTCCAAGGGACTCTCAAGAGTCTTCTCCAACACCACAGTTCAAAAGCATCAATTCTTTGGTGCTCAGCCTTATTCACAGTCCAACTCTCACATCCATACATGACCACAGGAAAAACCATAGCCTTGACTAGATGGACCTTAGTCGGCAAAGTAATGTCTCTGCTTTTGAATCATAACTTTTCTTCCAAGGAGTAAGCGTCTTTTAATTTCATGGCTGCAGTCACCATCTGCAGTGATTTTGGAGCCCCCCAAAATAAAGTCTGACACTGTTTTCACTGTTTCCCCATGTGTTTCATGCTGGTTTTAGAAAAGGCAGAGGAACCAGAGATCAAATTGCCAATATCCGCTGGATCATGGAAAAAACAAGAGAGTTCCAGAAAAACATCTATTTCTGCTTTATTGACTATGCCAAAGCCTTTGACTGTGTGGATCACAATAAACTGGAAAATTCTGAAAGAGATGGGAATACCACACCACCTGACCTGCCTCTTGAGAAATCTGTATGCAGGTCAGGAAGCAACAGTTAGAACTGGACATGGAACAACAGACTGGTTCCAAATAGGAAAAGGAGTACGTCAAGGCTGTATATTGTCTCCCTGCTTATTTAACTTATATGCAGAGTACATCATGAGAAACGCTGGACTGGAAGAAACACAAGCTGGAATCAAGATTGCCGGGAGAAATATCAATAACCTCAGATATGCAGATGACACCACCCTTATGGCAGAAAGTGAAGAGGAGCTAAAAAGCCTCTTGATGAAAGTGAAAGTGGAGAGTGAAAAAGTTGGCTTAAAGCTCACCATTCAGAAAGCACAAGTAACCAAAGACAAAAATAGATAACCTGAACTTTAAATCTTTTGTGCTTCAAGGGAAAAAGTAAGACAACCCATAGAAAAGGAGAAAATATTTGCAAAGCATGTATTTGATGGGTCTAGTCCCCAGAAAGTATAAAGAACACTTACAGCTCAACAGTGAAAAGACACTCCAATCTAAAAATGGTTGAAGGGTTTGAATAAACATTTCTCCAATATAGAGTGACATCTAAGGGGGCTGATATAAATGTCCTGAGATTCAGTAATGGTGATGATTATACTACTCTGAATATTCTAAAACCTCTGAATTTACTTTAAAAGGGTAAATTTTATGGTATATGAACTATCTCAAAAATAATACATGTGTGTTAACTTAAAAAATTATACAGCATGAGAGTTGTGAGTTAAGTTTTATTTGGGCCAAAATGCAGACTATAACCCAGAGAGAGCACCTCAGAGAGCACCTCAGAGTGCTCTGAGAAACTGCTCCAAAGAAGCAGGGAGGAAGATCAGTATATATGTGGTCCTTTTTGGCTTTTTGCTATTTTTTTGAAGAGGGAGTTCATGCAATCAGTCACTTTTTTTTTTTTTTTTTTTTTTGCAGATTTCTGCTAGTTACCATGAAGGATTTTAGTGCTTTTCTAGATGTGAGTATCAACAAGAATTGGGTTCATAAAATCAGCTGTTGAAAGTATCTAACTGTCTGAAAACTTGTTCTGCCTGTTTTCCCAGACCACAGAGTGCCTCACTTCGGCTCTCCGCAGTGAGCTCCTTACCATGGGGTGTTTGAAAATCAGCAGCTGCAGCAGCTCATGATTTAACCCTTGTAGATGACAAGTGCCAATTTATAGTTGACAGGGTCCCCTCTTGGTCATAAATTATACCATAATTTGTGAGGCATTTCATGACCATTTTGTCCCACAGTGCTAGGAAGGCTCATTTCTAGGTCTGGCAAAGATTCCACTAACTCAATGTGCTGTTACTGAGCTAGGTCTTATCAAAAGTAACCAAAGGACTCAAGACTGTTTTACTAATCTGTTACAGTCCAGGAAAAATTCCCTCTTGTTGTGTCTTCCCATAACTAGAGCAACACTATTGCAATCATTGATCTCATATAAAACTACATATTTTTGTCAGGAGCTCAGTCACACATTTGGTAATGCAAGAAACAACAATTGAATAAAACAGGCAAAGTGCAAATAACATCACTAGCAGTATTATTAAAGTCATAAGTAATAATTAAGTGAAGAACTTCTGTTAGGTGCTGTCCAGTATATTCTCAGGTTGTCTAAATTAGTCTATTTTATACCAGTCTTTTTCTTTAGAGGAAATTATATATTGGTCCTGTCCATCAGCTTTCAAGGTGGCACAGTGGTAAAGAATCCACCTCCCAGTGCAGGAGGTGAAAGAGATGTGGGTTCAACCCCTGGGTCAGGAAGATCCCCTGGACTAAGAAGGGGCAACTCTCTTCAATATTCTTGCCTGGGAAATTCCATGAACAGGAGAGTCTGTGGCTTACAGTCCATGGGGTCACAAAGAGTTGGACATGACTGAGTGCGCACACATACACACTGTCCATATGACCCCCAGTCTTGTTTCCTAGTGTTATTGAACTGGTTATCCTTAGCACAATTTCATTATTCCTGAGATAAAGGGGGGGGGGAGGTCTTAAAACTTAAGTGAACACAGCTTGATTTTAACCGTATAAATCCATCCCATAATTATTCCTTGGCTGAACTTTTGCTTGCTGTTCAATCAGAGCTTGAGTAACTAGAAGAAAATTCACATCTATAGCCAGGGTCAGAGCAGGTATTATTAATTGGCTGGGTAAGAGGATCCCAATCAGTAATAGCAAGAATGGTCTGAATAGGACTGAGCTTTATTTCTTTTAAAACAATTTCCTAAGGGCTATCCAATCAGAGCCTTGGAGGGGAAAAATCCACCAAAATAACCCCAAAGTATTAGACATAGGTAACTGACTACAAACCCAACAGTTGAATTGATTTTTAAAATTAGCATAGGATTTTGTCCATGATAGAAAACATTTAATTTACATGGAAAGGTCTAAGAAGTAAAAAAAAACATTAGAAATGATTGTGCAAGTCATATCCAGCATCTTCGGTAAGCTGTCTACTTCTGACATCTCGTTTCTGGTGGAAGTTCAGTTTCTTCAGTTTGAGCATCGTTTTAAGGTGAGTTTGAGTTTAAAAGTCCTTGCTATAGACCAGTCCAGTGCAGGGATCCTGTTGAGAGAGCCTTTGCATCTGGGTTGTAGTGAGTCTATTAAATGATGCCTTTTCCAATATACATAATTTCCTGGTTGAATGTTGTAGAGCACCTGATCTTCATCCAAAAATTACGAAGATAAGCTTCAGAAATATTTTTTAATGAATCAGTTAAACTTTACATTAATGGAGCATAACAATAAGGAATTATCTGGAAAGTGAATCTTAGTAATACAGACCTCCATTAAATTGGAAATAAGTATTCCTTGAAACATCTTTTTCTCTCTAAAATCACCTGCATTTCTACCAAATATATCCAAATTAAAGACTAATATGTTTGTAAAATATGTCCAGTGTCAAAAAACTTGGCCTGATAATTTATATAACTAGTTGATCATACAGGCCTTTTGCTTTCCTGAAAGTTTTATGAGGAGTCTCAGACTGAACTTTTAAAATATCACTGAGAGCTAGGAAGGTCACGCCAATGGCTTATCACAGATCCCACCTAACAGATTTAGGTGAATTCCTTCCTTTTCAAGGTCCCCAAAATACCTTGAGGGACTTCCCTTGTGTCTCAGTGGTAAAGAATCTGCTTGCCAAGCGGGAAATGGATTCAATATCTGGATCAGGAATATGCCCTGGAGAAAGAAATGGCAACACACTCCAGTATTCTTGCCTAGGAAATCTCGTGGACAGGCAGGCAGATTACAGTCCATGGGATCGCAAAAAAGTTGGACATGACTTTAGCGACTAAATAGCAACTATAACAAAATACCTTGAGGTTTCTGTACCTGCTAGTGAGATAGCCTTCACAATTTATCTGATAAACCTGCTGGGGCCCTAAGAGTTAAAAAATCTCTGGAGGGAACAGATAGAGAAAAAAACATTGCAATTCTGCTTACAAATGTATAATTTACCAAATTACTGTGAATCATAATTAGTTTGAGGGAAAAGTTTCCTTATACATAGAAAAAATTTAAACCAAATAGGAACCGTAAAAATTATGACCATATTCACCAGTTCACTCAGTCTTATGTAACTAACTCTTTTTGCTAACAGTTTATGAAGCTGTCAGGTTTCTCATTAGGATTTTTAATTTTCTTAACTAGTTCAGCATGATGGTCTAAAAGTCAGAAACTTGAATTTACCCAAAAGTTCTTTCTGTTAATCTTGGAGAAGAAACATTTTCCCAAAGGCATTATAATAAAACCACAACTGCCTATAATGACAAAAAGACTTAAGACACATTTAAAATCTGATCGCAATGCAATTGACAAAGAGAGTTGATTCCTGCTGCCACATATAGCACTTTAATAACTAGGATTATGACTTATAGCATTTACAAGGATATGTCATATCTTTAGAAATTCCATATAATTTCTAGAATGTCTATATTAGTAAGCATTTATCCTCAATATAACCTGAGAAAATTCATTACTCATTTAACAATACTTCCTAGGTAACTTAACATATCAAACACAACTAATTAATATCTCTCTTTGGGATGTTTCAGGGGCTCTTTGAAGCATCCTAAAGTTAGCAAGAGGGCAAAGGACTTCATTAAATTTTGATTTAGGAAGTTTTGTCAATAAATATCAAAAAGGTTTAGAATACTCAGTTAGATAGGATTATATGTCACTGTGAAAAATAGTTGTTCACTTAGCCAAAGTAACAATAAAAGATTTCAAAGCAAGTACAGAATAGCTCACTTAAGGGGTAAACAACTTAAAATCAGTTATCAAGGGCAGTTTGCTGCTGCTGCTGCTGCTAAGTCACTTCAGTCATGTCTGACTCTGTGCGACCCCATAGACAGCAGCCCCGTCCCTGGGATTCTCCAGGCAAGAACACTGGAGTGGGTTGCCATTTCCTTCTCCAATGCATGAAAGTGAAAAGTGAAAGTGATGTCGCTCAGTCGTGTCGCATCTTAGTAAAACTTATCCTCTTAACAGAGAGAAAAGTGAAGTTCAAGTTTTATACAGCTTACTTTAATTTTTTTAACCTATCAGTAATTTTTTTGCATTTTTTAAACAATTATTTAATTTAATTGGAAGATAATTACTTTACAATATTGAGAGGGTTTTTGCGATATATCAGTATGAATTGGCCATAGGCATACATTTGTCCCCAGCATCCTGTACAATCCTCCCAACTTCCTCCCAACTCTATCCCTCTAGATTGTTACAGAGCAATAGCTTTGTTTGCCCTGTGTCATACATCAGACTCCTAATAGTTGTCTATTTTGCATACGGTAATATATATGTTTCGATGCTATTCTCTCAAATCATCCCACCTTCTCCTCACACTAAGTTCAAAAGTCTGTTCTTTACATCTCTGTCTCCTTTGCTGGCCTTGCATGTAAGGTTATGAGTATGATATTTCTAGATTCCATACATATGCATTAATATATGATATTTGTCTTTCTCTTTCGGACTCACTTCACTTTGTATAATAGGCTCTAGTTTCATCTGCCTCATTGGAAATGACTCAAGTGCATGCCTTTTGATAGCTGAGTAATATTCCATTGTATATATGTACCACAACTTACTTATCCACTCATCTGCTGATGGACATCTAGGTTGCCTCCATGTCCTAACTACTGTACATAGTACTGCAATGAATACTGGGGGGCATGTGTCTTTTTCAATCTTGGTTTCCTTAGGGCGTATGCCCAGTAGTGGAATTGCTAGGTCATTTGGTATTTTTTTCCTAGTTTTTAAAGGAATCTCCATATTGTTCTCCACAGTAGTTATGTCAGTTTGCATTCTCACCAACAGTTTAAGAGGATTCCATTTTCTCCAGCATTTACTGTTTGTAGGCTTTTTCACGATGACCCTTCTGACCAGTGTGAGATGATACCTCATTGTGGTGTTGATACGCATTTCTCAAATGATGAGTGATGTTGAGCGTCTTTTCATGTGTTTATTAGTCAGAGAAACACTTTTTTAGGTCTTCTGTCCACTTTTGGATTGGATTGTTTGTTTTTCTGGTTTTCAGCTGCATTAACTACTTATATATTTTGGACATTAATCCTTTATCAGTTGTTTCATTTACTATTATTTTCTCCCCTCCTGAGGTTTGTCTTTTCACCTTGTTTATAGTTTCCCTTGCTCTGCAAAAACTTGTAAGTTTAATTGGGTCCTACCTATTTAGTTTTGCTTTTATTTCCTTTTCTGTAGGAGATTTTGTCATAGAGGATCTTGCTGTGATTTATGTCAGAGAGTGTTCTGCCTATGTTTTCCTCTTAAGAATTTTATTGTTGCTGGGCTTATATTTAGCTCTTTAATCCATTTTGTTTATTTTTGTGTATGGTATTAGGAAGTGTTCTAATTTTATTCTCTTACATGTATGTAGTTGCCCAGTTTTCCTAGCACCGCTTGCTAAAGAGACTGTCTTTTCTCCATTGTGTATTTTCACTCCTTTGTCAGAGGTGTCCAAAGGTGTGTGGATTTATCTCTGGACTTTCTGTCTTGTTCCATTGGCCTATATTTTAATTTTTGTGCCAGTACCATACTGTCTTAATGACTGTTGCTCTGTAGTATAGTTTGAAGTTGGGATGGTTGATTCCTCCAGTTCCTTTCTTCTTTCTCAAGATTGCTTTGGCTATTCAGGGTCTTTTGTGTTTCCAAACAAATTGTGAAATTATCTATTCTAGTTCTGTGAAAAATACTGTTGGTAGTTTGATAGGGATTGCAGTGAATCTATAGATTGCTTTGGGTAGTGTAGTCATTTTCACTATATCGATTCTTCCAATCCAGTGCTGGCCAGAAGGGAATGGTGGAATATACTTAAAGTGATGAAAAACCTACAATCAGGATTTCTCTACCTAGCAAGGATCTCATTCAGATTCGATGGAGAAATAGAAAGGTTTGCAGGTGAGCAAAAGCTAAGAGATTTCAGCACCACCAATCCAGCTCTTCAATAAATAGTAAAAGAACTTCTCTAGACAGGAAACACAGAAAAAGCCCTTAAGCAAACCCTAAACAATAAAGTAAATGGTAAGGGGATCATACTTATCAATAATTACCTTAAACAAAAATGGGTTAAATGCTCCAGCCAAAAGACATAGACTGGTTAATAGATACAAAAACAAGGCCCCTATATATGCTGTCTACAAGAGACCCACCTCAAACCTAGGGACCCATACAGACTGAAAGTGAGGGAGTGGAAAAAGATATTCCATGCAAAAAGAGACTAAAAGAAAGTAGGAGTAGCAATACTCTTTATCAGATAAAATAGACTTAAAAATAAAGACTGCTATAAGAGACAAAGGACATTACATAACGATCAAGGGATCAATCCAAGAAGAAGGCATAACAGTTATTAGTATATTTGCACCCAACATAGCACCTCAGTACATAAGGCAAATGGTAACAACTATTACAGGGGGAATCAACAGTAACACAGTAATAGTAGGGGACTATAGTACTCCACCCTCACCAATGGACAGACAGAAAAATAACAAAGAAACAGAAGTCTAAATGATACATTGGACCAGTTGGACCTAACCAACATCTACAGGGCATTTCACTCCAAAACAATGGAGTTCACCTTTTTCTCAAGTGTACATGGAACATTCTCCAGGATAGATCACATCCTGGTCCACAAATCAAGACTTGGTGAATTTTAAAACACTGAAATCTGTTCAAGCATCTTTTCTAATCACGCAGTGGAAGATTAGGTGTCAACTACAGAAAAAAAAATTATAAAAACAAAAACACATGGAGGCCAAACAACATGCTTCTGAATGACCAACAGATCACTGCAGAAATAAAAAAGGAAATCAAACTATGCCTAGAAACATGACAATGAAAACACAACAACCCAAAGCCTATGGGATTCAGTAAAAGCAGGGCTAAGAGGGAAGTGCATACCAGTACAAGCCTACCTCAAGAAACAAGAGAGACATCAAATATAAACCTAACCTTACACCTAAAGTATGTAGAAAAAGAAGAACAAAACCCCGCAAAGTTAGTAGAAGGAAAGAAATCATGAAGATTAGAGCAAAAATAAAGGAAAAAGAAATGAAAGAAACTATAGCAAAGATCAGTAAAAACTAATAGCTGGTTCTTCGAGAAGATAAATGAAATACACAAACCATTAGCCAGACTCAAAAAAAAAAAAAAAGGGAGAAGGCTCAAATCAATAAAATTAAAAATGAAAAAGGAGAAGTTACAACAGACAACACAGAAATATAAAGGATCATAAGAGACTACTAAGCAACCATATGCCAATAAAATGTGCACTTAATTGGCATAACTGAAGTTTCATAATTGTTGTAGGTACCCCATTTTTTCTTAATGATTGTGAAAAGTTGGTCAGCCAGTGTAATAAGGACATTTTTATATAACTCTGACCAACTTAGACTATCTTTTGACGAGTAGCCAAATACTCATCCAGGTCCAAATCCTCCATCTAAGAGGTATAGTTAAGCAAAGGATCATTTTGCTGGTTAGAAAATGATTTAAATGTCAAGTCAGAATATTGCTTTAAGGTTTTTTCAAGCATTTCACAATAGTTCAGGATTGATTCATCTGATCTTTTCTTGCACTGTTGAATCTGTCCAGTCTACATTTTTTGAGAAAGCTCTGGGATAAGTTTGAGTAACTTCTGTGCTAATTCCTTGCATTTAGTGCAAGCCTGTTGTTCAAAATACAATAAGGGATTGTCCCCTCCTGATTTCTTTATTCATTCCCTTGCTTTGTTTTCAGAAACCAACAACTTTATTAGTTGATGTATTAATAGATTTGAATACCCAGGGTCATAGGACTGGGTGGTTAACTCAAATTCCTTAGCAAATTCCAATGCATCCTGACTTAGCTAAGGCTAAGCTCTAGGATCTGTTTGGGTCCAGGGTGTGTACATAAGGACTAAGGACAGGTCACCTCTTTCTATGATAGACTTCTCCTTAAAGGGAGTGTAATCACTTCTAATTTTTTAAATCTTCCTTTGCTGGAGAAAGGGGAGCAGCAGGAGGCTGAAGAGTTGGAGGAGAAAAAAAAGATAGTGTCTGGGCCAGACAATTCAAACAGAAGAAGATACATAGATGGAACAGTGCTTCTAGTGACCTTTTAAAATTCTGATATAGTTTCAAGCAATCTTGTTGGTTTCCTGCAAAGAAGTTACTCCACCATTTCGTTTTTTTAGAAACTTCTAAATATAAATAAAAATACCAATCTATTCAGTATGTTGATCTTATGGCCAGCATTATCTAACACATGTGCAAAAATATCAATTTTGGAATATCAAAAGAACCTCAATTTGGCCATTTTAGGTTGACATCTTCTTTAGTATAATTTTCCCAATTAACTAGGTACTTGCAAGTATGACTTTTGTATGTTCATAACCCTGGCCAAGGTGTTAGTTAGAGGTTGACTTTCTGATGGCCCTTATTTCTGTGTTTGAGAGGTGCTATTTCCCATTTTAAAGTTGGATTTGTCAGGGATAAAATTTGCTAGTGAAATTGTGTGGTGGACAAGTGTGGTGCTTGTCAGCTTATCTCCTCTAGTCATCACTCTCTGTAGAGTCATTTCAGCCCTCTTACATGTCTTGGTTTTTCCCTCAGCAGCTTAAGACCAGCATGGGTGGTTGGATCATTGAATGCAATTGTTATTTGTGACCCCCGAGGAGCAAGCATTTTAATTAATGAGTGGGTTTCCCTGTGGGACCACTGCACAGTATGAGGACTCTGCCTCCACCACGCCTGTAAATTTTTCAGTTGCCTGAGAAAGCCAGAACCTGCTGGGAGTCTTGCCACTTTTCTTCAGAGCAAAGTTCTCATATCTTCTCTTTTATCTTGACAAAGTCTATTAAGGCAGCTGAATTGAGGAAGATTGCCAGATCAGCCTCTTACCTAACCACTCAGCAAGGACAACTGTCTCCTACAACTTAGAAAACTGAAATCTTTCAGTCAAGCCTGTCCCCCCAGTATCTTTCACCTGGGGGGGTATTCCCTGGTAACTTTCAATCAGCACCCTCCCCACCCCCAGTTTCCCCTGGAAAGATTCACCAGTATCTTTCAACTAGCCCCCTCCTCCCAGTATCTTTCAACTGGGAGGGGGCAGATATCCGCTATACATCACCAAATAAAGCTTAGGATCATCAACCAGTATGGGAGATCCAAGAACCAGGACAGACTTATCCAAGTTTCTCTGGACTTTCTGAGGAGGCAGATGGGCACAAAGGCCTCTGCTGCTACAAAGTCTCCAGTTCTTGATAGAGTTCAGGTGAAGGAGAAGTCCACTGTGGATCCCTTCATGGTCACTGTAAAACTTTCAACTTAAAAAAAAGCACAATGTAAAGGCTGTGAGTTAAATTTTATTTGAGGGCAAAATAAGGCCTGTGGCCCTCAGACAGCACCCCAGATAGCTCTGAGAAACTGCTTCAAAGAGTCAGGACAGGGGGCAGGAAGATCGTTTTGGTGAAGGGGGAGCACATGCAATCAAGCACAAATTTTTTTCACAGAAGATTTCTACTATCCACGAGGAGCAGGTGTCACCATGAAGGATTTTAATGCTTTTCTAGATATGAGTATACACAAGAATTGGGTTCATAATGTTGCTCCTGAAAGTCTAACTATCTGAAAACCTGTTCTGCCAGTTTTCCCAGAGCCCAGAGTGCCTCATTTCTGCTCTCCATCTTGCGCTCCTTACAGTGGGGTGTTGCAAATCAGCAGCTGAAGCAGCACATATTTCAATAATCCTTGTAGATGTCGATAACGAGTGCCTACTTGTAGTTGACAAATGAAACCATTTTGTATGATTTCTTCTGAATTCTTTGGTTACTGAATTTTTGAGCTTCATTCATGTTAATACATGCATTTGTAGTAGCTGATTTGTTTTCACTGTCTATTTTGTGAATATTCCAAAATATATTTATTCATTCTTCTCTGCAAGTGTCTTTGTGTTGTTGTTTCTAGTTTGCTTCCTCCTTACCCCTGCTCTCAAAAATCATTCTGCTCTGAACATTCTGGTAGGTGTTGGAGTACAAGAGCTTCTCTGAAGTATTAACTTGAGGGTTGGAATTGCTAGGTGGTAAAGGAAGCACATGTTTGATTTACTAGGTATGCTTAAATTTGTTCAAAGTGTTTGTTCCCACTTACTCTCCCACTAGCAGTATGTGAGGCTTTTTCATCATCCACAACTTGCTGTTGTTCAGTTGCTAAGTTGTGTTCAGTTGCTAAGTTGGGGCCTTCACCACAACTTAGCCAATGCTTGTTTTTGTCTGATTTTTTAATTTTTGGTAGTCTGGTAGGTATAAAGATATTTCACTGTGGTTTCAATTATATTTCAGTTTCCTCTTATGATTTTATGCCTATTGAGTGTTTTGTCCTTTTCTGGTTGATACATAATTCTTTGCATACTCAGGATACTTATCTTTTATCAATTATGTGTGCTGCATATATTCTCTCACTTTCAGTCTTTTTATTTTTTTGACTTTGTGTTTTGAAATGTTTCCAACATATGCTGTAGTGTAGAGAACAACCGAATGAACTTGATTTGCCCATCATCAAGCTTCAGTTACCACTACATAACTAATCTTGTTTCAACTAGCCTATCTGTTGTGTACACCCTGGGCTATCTCAAAGCAAAGTCCAGACATCATATCATTTAATCTGTAAATATTTCAGTAAGTATTTTGAAGTGATAAGCATTTTCAAAAAATGTTTATAAATTTTCAGAACATTGAGTCGATTTTCTTCTATCTCTGTTACCACGGAGAAGGCAATGGCACCCCACTCTAGCACTTCTGCCTGGAAAATCCCATGGACGGAGGAGACTGGTGGGCCACAGTCCACGGGGTCGCTAAGAGTTGGACACGACTGAGTGACTTCACTTTCACTTTTCACTTTCATGCATCGGAGAAGGAAATGGCAACCTACTCCAGTGTTCTTGCCTGGAGAATCCCAGGGACGGGGGAGCCTGTTGGGCTGCTGTCTATGGGGTCGCACAGAGTCAGACACGACTGAAGCGACTTAGCAGCAGCAGCAGCTGTTACCACACAAACTATTTCCCCCATATCAAAATCATATGGATTTGAACAAGCTGGATCATGGAAAAAGGAAGAGAGTTCCAGAAAAACATCTATTTCTGCTTTATTGACTATGCCAAAGCCTTTGACTGTATAGATCACAATAAACTGTGGAAAATTCTGAAAGAGATGGGAATACCAAACCACCTGCCTCTTGAGAAACCTATAAGCAGGTCAGGAAGCAACAGTTAGAACTGGACATGGAACAACAGACTGGTTCCAAATAGGAAAAGGAGTATGTCAAGGCTGTATATTGTCACCCTGCTTATTTAACTTATATGCCAAGTACATCATGAGAAATGCTGGACTGGAGGAAGTACAGGCTGGAATCAAGATTGCCGGGAGAAATATCAATAACTTCAGATATGCAGATGACACCACCCTTATGGCAGAAAGTGAGGAGGAGCTAAAAAGCCTCCTGATGAAAGTGAAAGAGGAGAGTGAAAAAGTTGGCTTAAAGCTCAACATTCAGAAAACTAAGATCATGACATGCAGTCCCATCATTCTATGACAAATATATGGGGAAACAATGAAAAAACAGTGGCAGAATTTATATTTTTGAGCTCCAAAATCACTGCAGATGGTGACTGCAGCTGTGAAATTAAAAGACGCTTACTCCTTGGAAGAAAAGTTATGACNGCAGGTCAGGAAGCAACAGTTAGAACTGGACATGGAACAACAGACTGGTTCCAAATAGGAAAAGGAGTATGTCAAGGCTGTATATTGTCACCCTGCTTATTTAACTTATATGCCAAGTACATCATGAGAAATGCTGGACTGGAGGAAGTACAGGCTGGAATCAAGATTGCCGGGAGAAATATCAATAACTTCAGATATGCAGATGACACCACCCTTATGGCAGAAAGTGAGGAGGAGCTAAAAAGCCTCCTGATGAAAGTGAAAGAGGAGAGTGAAAAAGTTGGCTTAAAGCTCAACATTCAGAAAACTAAGATCATGACATGCAGTCCCATCATTCTATGACAAATATATGGGGAAACAATGAAAAAACAGTGGCAGAATTTATATTTTTGAGCTCCAAAATCACTGCAGATGGTGACTGCAGCTGTGAAATTAAAAGACGCTTACTCCTTGGAAGAAAAGTTATGACCAACCTAGACAGCATATTAAAACACAGAGACATTATTTTGCCAACAAGGGTCTATCTAATCAAGGCTATGGTTTTTCTGGTAGTCATGTATGGATATGAGAGTTGGACTATAAAAAGAGCTGAGCACCGAAGAATTGATGCTTTTGAACTGTGGTGTTGGAGAAGACTCTTGAGAGTCCCTTGGACTGCAAGGAGATCCAACCAGTCCATCCTAAAGGAAATCAGTCCTGAATATTCATTGGAAGGACTGATGCTGAAGCTGAAACTCCAATGCTTTGGCTACCTGATGGGAAAAACTGACTCACTGGAAAAGACCCTGATGCTGGGAAAGATTGAAGGTGGAAGGATAAGGGGACAACTGAGGATAAGATAGTTGGATATCATCACTGACTCAATGGACGTGAGTTGGTGATGGACAGGGAGGCCTGGCATGCTGCAGTCCATGGGGCTGCAAAGAGTCAGACACGATTGAGTGACTGAACTGAACTGAACTCATGCTTCAGTAAAAAAATATAATCCATGTTGGATCCATTATTTTATATATATAACTATGTATATTCGTTACTATGATGTTTTTCCAATTTAAAGCGAAATGCAGTGAAACCTTCCCATGTCCTAATTGCATCACTGGTCCTTAGCTCTTCTCTGGACATCATGTATCTTGTGGAGAGCATCAGCCCTGAATATAAGTAACCGGAGAACACCTAGCACGTTGTCAGAGAAGCTCTTTGGACCTCTCGCAGCTTCTGGTGTGTATCTCTGTTCATTTTGCTCATGAGCCAATTGTCTTGCTGTATCTCACTGTATTCACTATTCACTGAACCCAGGGTAGGCAAGGCTAAAGCTAAGATGCTGGAAAAAGATTGAGGAGCCATAGGAATTGCAGACACCTTTATTCTCTCCTGGCTGACTTGGCAGCCACAGCATAACCTAACAGCACACAACCTCTCTCCTGGCTGACTCAGCAGCCATAATAGTATTCTCTCCTCGCTGATGCAGAAGCTGTGGCAGTAGACACACTACATTCTCTCCTCTCGTGGCGTGGCTGACACAACAGACACAGCCATGAGGCAGCATTAAACCCGCCACTTTCTAGGGGGAGCCCATATAGCCTGTGACCAAGCGAGTACCTCGTGATGTGCATGTGCAGTGCCACAAATGATCTCAGCTGTTACATAGTCATTATTTACAAAACTTGGGGTGAGAGAGCCTGAACACACCATCTTGGCCAATTTGCTCTCTCCCCACACTCCACCTGCTGAGGGTCTCTCACCTCATATTCTATGCACCGTCCATCTTCTGCGATACTCCCTTGATGAGTAATGCTGACCCTTGGACTTACATCCTGCAACAGCAGTAGCTACAGCAACAAACAGTTACATCTCCAGTACATTGCAAAATGCAATGCCAGGCATCACCTGGAACTCGTGTTATGGTCCTTGCACTCATGGGGCTAGAAGAGCCACCCACCACAGGTGCAGTGCCTTTATCTTCCATGGCCAAGTCCAAGTTCAGTCTACTGTCTGTCCATGTGAAATTGCAGGAACATCTCCACAGGGGCAACTCCACTGCCATGGATTTTTTTTTTTTTTGCAGCGTTCACAATCCATTCACATGATCACACTTTTCTGAGGACACAGTCTTTCTAATGCACTGTCTACATCCTAGGACACAGCCTCTACAGTACTCTGTTCCAAATCTGTATCACAGGACACAGCTTTATAGTACACCTTCACACAAATCCGCCCACATTGCATCCGCATAACCCAGTGGGACCCCTGCCAGCTCAGGCCCCTTTTGGGATCTTCACATTTTCAGAATGGAGTCTTGCATGCCATCCCTCTACTTCTCTCAGTGAGGACCCACAAAGCCCCCATAGGTGCTGGGCCCACCCCTGTGTTCCAGAATCGCAAAAGGCAAGCTGCCGAGGTTTCCCCTTGCTTTTTGCCAAAACTGCTTGCCCAAGTCGACCAGTTCCTCCGGAGTATGTGGTTGATATGTCATGAACTCAGTCACATTGGGGCCCCTTGAGGATGTCCCCCCTGGGCCATAAGGTGCCCGTGCTTCACTTTTTGCTGGGCCTCTCTGCCAAGTGGGAACCCTCAGTCTCATAACGTTCATCATCACCGTCACTTACCGCCTTGCTGTCAGAGATGCTGGGCTCTTCAGTGTCACAGGGTTCTTGCTGTAACGCCAGTGTACATTGGGTTCTTGCTGTAACGCCAGTGTACATTGCTCTAGTTCCTCCAAACGTCTCTGCACGTTGCGCACTAGCATGGCAACACGTAGGGCATGATCCATATTTGCCTTCAGGTCAATCAGGAAGATCCACCCCACAGTGCCAGCAGCAGTCCTTGTATCCTTGTTCGGCACGTGGGAACTGACCGCCTGTAACGCCTTTTCACTGCTCTCCAGTGAACTGTCCACTGCTTCCCAGGCTTCCACCAGAGCCCACACTGAGAGAATCGCAGCCACATGGCACCACGTGCTATACGGTGGCCACTGGCTTCCTCCATCCAGCGCAGCCTTAGGCTCCCCTACATGCTGGGTGTTCTGCTGACTGCCTATTGTACGGCTGATCCTGTTTGTGATGCCAATTGTCTGACTGTATCTCACTGTGTGCACCGCTTGCTGAACCCAGGGTAGGCAAAGCACGAGCTAAGAGTCTGGAAAAAAGACTCGAAGAGCCATAGGAACTGCAGACACGTTTATTCTCCCCTGGCTGACGCAGTGCCGTAGCAGTAGACACACTATATTCTCTCCTCTAGTGGCTGACCCAAGGGACACAGCCATGAAACAGCAGTAAACGCCACTGCTTTCTAGGTGGAGCTCATATATCCCTACAACACAAAGTAGCCCGTGACCAAGTGAGCACCTCACGACGCTCATTGGCGGTGCCACAAGTGATCTCAGCTGTTACGTAGTCATTCTTTGCAAAATGTGAGGTGAGGGAGCCTGAACATAGTATCCCTCACCCCCTGCCCCCCTCCCCCACACTGGGCTGATGACAGCTATAGCTGGGAAGTAAAGGGGTTTCTACCTGGACCTAAAGAGACAGAGGTGCTCTCATTCCGCTGTGTCCCAGGCCAGGGACAACTCACTCCCAGTGGTGGCTGTAGCCAGCTGCTCTAGCAGATCCTCAAAAGAGGCTCACTGACTTCCAGAAGGTGCCCGTTTGGTCTCATATAAGTGATACATTTTCTTCTATTAAGGTCCTCTTGACCCTAATCCTCCTAAAAATAGGCTTTTCCACCTACCATGTCTATTCTCCTACTGAAGCCCTAACCAAACTAGCTGAGAATAACTGTCCCCATTCTGTGGCTGCCGCCGCCAAAGTCTCTGTGATTTCTGACAGGGGTATTTGCGGGTGGCTTAGTTCCCATTTATTCTGCCATGGGGGNCTTGACCCTAATCCTCCTAAAAATAGGCTTTTCCACCTCCCATGTCTATTCTCCTACTGAAGCCCTAACCAAACTAGCTGAGAATAACTGTCCCCATCCTGTGGCTGCCGCCCCCAAAGTCTCTGTGATTTCTGACAGGGGTATTTGCGGGTGGCTTAGTTCCCATTTATTCTGCCATGGGGGGATGGGTGTGGAAATGGAGGTATGTTTGTATGTGGATACGGGGCTTCCCTGATGGCTCAGATGGTAAGGAATCCGCGTGCCATGTGGGAGACCTGGGTTTAATCCCTGGGTTGGGTGAATCTCCTGGAGAAGGAAAGGGCAACCCACTCCAATATTCTTACCTGCAAAATTCTGTGGACAGAGGAGCCTGGCGGGCTACAGTCCATGGGGTTGCAAAGAATTGGACACGGCTGAGCGACTAACACACACACACACACACACACACACACACACACACACATGGATAGACAGATACATGGAAGAGGGATGGATGCATGCATGGGTGTGGATAGATGGATGGGCGGACAGATGGGTGGGTGGATGGCACAGTGGGTATCTGGATGATGAGCAGGAGAGTGAATCGATGCAGGGAGGTGTTGGTGTTGGGTACCACTGCAGACAGGGTCTTTCCAAGCTGAATTAATGTTGCATTGAAGGACATGACTTGGTGAGGGCAGGGCTTCCTCCTCAGTGTGGTCACTCCTAGGGGCATTTAAATTGTTACCTCATCATCAAGGTGGCAATGTAGCAAGTTACAAATAAGAAACTAAGGCCCAAAGGGGCAGTGCCTGGCCCAGGGCCACCCAGCCTCAGGGTGCCATGGCCGCCACTCTTTGCTGCAAGAAGCCTGCAGAGCAGCCTGACCCAGGCTCTCTGCCCGGTGGCTCCCCTCAGGGGCACTCAGGGGCAGGCCTCCATCCTGGCGATGCTGCAGTTCCCGCTATGAACCTGCATGTGGACATCTGGTGGGGTGGACCCCAGGACATGGGCACTGGCTAGTGCCTCAGACACTGTCTCCAGCGGATTATCTGGGCTGAGTGCCCGGCCTCAAGAGTTGGCTTGGCACTGCTAAAGACAAGTGGCCTGAGGGATCCACGTGGGGATGAGGGAGGCCAGTGTCTGTGCTGGAAGCTGCTTTCTGGGTTCCGCCTGCAGGCGGTGAACACTGAGTTCATGGATCCTGTATGTCTGAGGGCGCCGACAGGGCTGGGCGTCCTGGCCGACCCACCTGGGTGTCCCTCTGTCTCCCCAGGAGCCCAGTATAGCCACTCCATCCAGCGAGTCCTGGGTGCTTCCAGCACTCTCCCCTCTCTTCTCAACTCTTTCTTCTCCCATTTGGACGCTGGCCCCTGCCCAGACCCGCGGAAGTCAGGAAGGCCCCTTCCTGGGTGTGGGTCAGGCCCCACGCCCCCACTGTTCTCTCGTCCTCGGGGCTCTTCCCTGGCACTTGGTTCTTGGATTGAGAATGCCCTGGGCCTCAGGCAGTGTGGGTGGAGCAGGTTCAGGACTGGCTCTTAGAGAAGCCCACTTAGGGAAAGGGATTTTCCTGCATATCTAGCCTGGATAAGGACCCTCCTAAGAGTGGAACTCCTGTGCCCTTCTGGCATCTTCCAAAGCTCTCCTCTCCTCCCCCTCAGAGATCACTCTGGTGCAGCCCAGCCTCTTCCCACCAAGGTGTCACCCAGCTCCCGCGGGGTCCTGTTTTGCTACTCTAAGAGGTGTGCTTCATAGAGCATACATGCAAGTTGAAGATCGTTGCCGCTTTCTCTAAACTTTGTTTTGGGCTCCCGTCAGCCTCTGCGCCTCACCTCCACCCACCTCTCCAGATCCCTCTTTTCTTCTGACTCAAGGCCTTCAGCATCAATCTTCCCCCCTTGCAAAGCTCTGCCCACATGTCGCCCCTTACAACGGGGACTGTGGGGACAGAGACTGCCGTGTTCCAGGGCCCAGGATGATGTGTGGCTCAGAGCAGGGACCGATGCTAAGGAGCAGTGATGACGTTAGTGCAGAATCAAGGGACACTCCAGTGTACCCTTGGCCTGATTCCTCCTAAAGGAGGTGACTCATGACTCTGGTAGAAATGAGCCGGAGTGTGAGGCTGGGGAGGAGAGGAGGGGGGACGAGGGAATGAGTGGGCACCCTGTAAGGGGCTAGGGCCTTAGAGGAGAGAAGCTTCCAGAAAGTGGGCGGGGTTGAGGGGTCGAGAGGCGGGAACAGTGTTGACTGGAGATGCTCCCTGACAGTGCCCTGCTGGCTGCGCTCCGATTCACACCGAGTCTCTGGTGCTCTGGGGACATGCAGTGCAGCCCTGAGCACCCAGCCCAGGTGGCACCAAAGAGGCCCACAAGGGCAGCCCAATTTGGAATTGGGCACAGTCGGGACACTGGCTTCCACCACATGTGGGCACACTTTGGGCTGGGTAACCAGGCAGGCATCTTGATGGTTGACTCCTAGGTTGAGACACATTCACCAAGGAGAAGTGGCTAAATTCAACCAATGATATTATAAAGTTAAAATGTCCAAACTCAGTGGCAGTCTTTTCTGTATCCACGTTAAGGATTATTAGAGAGGTAAAAATAACAGCAAGCCCAGTACCACCAAAAGCTGCCTTTGTGGGGAGGCACTCTGTCCATGAGAGTGGCAAACAAGGCTGGGTCAGTGGGCATCACCTCTAGCGGTGCAGGCATCCCTGAGGAATGAGAGAAGTCTGAACAGGGTAAATGACCAGGGCCCGGCCACAGGGAGGCTTCTGGCTCCTGATCTTTGCTGGGCCTCTGTCTGCTCCCGAGGTGTCCACTGGGCTGACAGCTGCGTCCATGGGACATGGCCCATTTTCCTTCCTGAGCCTCCTAGCATTGCTACTGGTCTAGCCCTTCCTGGTATGCACTCTGAGGCTGTGTCCAGAAGGCCAGTGTTTCACACCAATCTAAAGTCACTACTATGCCACTTGTGAAGTCACACAAACATCCCAGGGCAGGGCTATGGAGGGCCCTGCCACACACTCCTGACACGAGTTCATCTCTCTGGGTGGAGACTGAAGTTGGGGTCTTAGCTCAGAATCCCCCGATCTTGAAGTTCAGGCATGTCCTAGGTCATCCTGTATGCACCCTTCACCCGTCCTGTCCTGTCCTGTCCTGATCTGTGGTCTGTGATGGAGATGTTCATAGGCTCTTTCTGGAGGGGGCAGGTGAGACTTGGGGAGGTGACTGCGAGGACTGAGCTTGGGCTGTGTTCTCAAGTCCATGGGCCACCAGACCTCAGGGCCTGAAGTAGCATTGGGCTTTAGTAGGTGAGGACAAAATGCTGTCACTTTATTGATAAAGTAAATATTTGAGGAGTGCCCATTCTTAGCTCTCAGAAGCTAAGTTAGACACTTCTTAAGTGAGTGGAGTTGAGTCCCAGTGTCCCAGTGCTTCCAGCGTTCTCTGCTGGTGGCTTTGGCGGACTCCACAGCAGAGTGAAAAAGCTGGCTTAAAATTCAACATTCAAAAAACAAAGATTATGGCATCTGGTCCCATTACTTCATGGCAAACAGATGGGGAAAAAGTGGAAACAGTGTCAGATTTCATCTTCTTGGGCTTCAAAATCACTGAGGACAGTGACTGCAGCCACGAAATTAAAAGATGCTTGATCCTTGGAATAATAGTTATGACAAACCTAGACAGTATATTAAAAGGCAGAGACATCATTTTGCTGACAAAGATCCATATAGTCAAAGCTATGGTTTTCTACATAGTCATGTATGGATGTGAGAGTTGGGCCATAAAGAGTGCTGAGTGCTGAAGAATAGATGCTTTTGGACTGTGGTGTTGGAGAAGACTCTCGAGAGTCCCTTGGACTGCAAGGAGATCAAGCCAGTCAATCCTAAAGAAAGCCAACCCTGAATATTCATTGGGAGGACTGATGCCGAAGCTGAAGTTTCAATACTTTGGCCACCTGATGTGCAGAACTGACTGATTGGAAAAGACCTTGATGCTGGGAAGGACTGAGGGCAAGAGGAGAAGTGGGTAATGGAGGCTGAGATGGTTGGATGGCATCACTGACTCAATGGACATTAGTGTGAGCAAACTCTGGAGATACTGAAGGACAGGAAAGCCTGGCGTGCTGTAGTTCACAGGGTGGCCAAGAGTCAAACACAACTGATCGACTGAACAGTAGCAGCAGAGAAAGGGGGCATGAGCTGCCTCTACTGCTGTTTCCTTTGCATGGTCTGTCCAGTGGCCTTGTAGGGCTGACGATCAGGTGGGAGGAAGGCTCGAATAAAATCTTAACAGAGATCTGGAATTTAACTGAGAATCTCTTCACTGTAACTCAAGACTGGCATCAAATTTATTATTATCTTTTGTTAAATACTTTATCTTTTTGGAGCGTATGTCCTGCAAGGGGCAGGGGGAGGCTTTCTTCTCAGTACATTTTTGTGTGTGCAGTTATGTGACAGGAACATGGGTGGACACGTGTCAGGAAGGGTCTGGGGCCTGGGCCGCTGCACGGAAGTCCTTGAGATGCTTCTCTGATGGAAACACCCTCTGGACTTCAACCAGGTAAACCTGAGACCCAGGTCTCACAAGCAGGTGATATCATGGGAGAAGGACACCTGGGGACAGTTAGGGTTACAGCCACACTTACAGTCAATGTATCTTAAAGGAACAATATACAACGTTTTGGTGGTGGGGGGGGTGGTTCCTGCTGGGCATGCCCCTGCTTGCTGCACGGCCGCCTGTCCTGCAAGCGTCTCGTGGTGGGGAGCGGGGTGTCAACCTCCGTGATACTAACTGGGATGAGGGTCTTTCTCCTGGGGTGTGGGTGGCCAGGCAGTGAGGAATGGTCCAGCCTCCAGAGGGCCCTCCACTGTTCTGTGGCAGCAGAGGCTTGACCTGCCAGACCACTGATGTCAGGTACAGATCAGGGGGCAGGAGACAGGGGCCTCCATGGGGGTGTAGGGACATCTGTGGATTGCCTCCTGGTATACAGCAATACTGGTGGGTCCTCTGGGCCAGCCCCAAAGCATTTCTTAAGGAACCCATAGTATTTGGCTCTTATAAGGATGTTCACAGCTTGGGTGGTGCCTTGGGTAGCAGATCCAGGCCCCAGAGGGAAGAACCAGGTGGCTTTCCAATGGGCAGCTCTAGACCATCAGATGACTCTTCCAATTCTGGACCAGGCAGGTATGGCTGGGGGCCTTCTCCAGAAAGAGGTGGCAGCCACAGTGGAGTCTTTTATGACAGCAGTTGACTGGGTGTCAGAGGCAAGAATTTTCCAGATTCAGAAACACCTTTCCTGGGTTCCCTTCAACCTGAAGTTTTTAAAAGTAAAATTTTCACAGCAGCTCAAATAGCCTCTGAAATTCTATTGAAAAAAAAAAATGTTGAATAGTTCTCAGCACTCAGGAGAAGGCTGCTGTAACTGGTTTGGAACTGCAGAAATGGCTACTCTGAGCTGCTTGGTCAGGCTAAGGTGACTTCCATTTCTCTCCACTCGAATTTCTCATTTGTTGCTTTGAGTTGGAAATATGGCACCTTCTCTGAGCCTTGGAGAGGCAAATGAAGAAAGCCATCCCCACGGGAAGGGGCAGGGCTGGGAGACCACAGTTCAACCTCGACTATTATGTTATTCTCATATTTCTCATCAGAAGTCAGGGATCACACCATCTACCATGCTGAGAGAGGCACCCAAAGAGATATTTCCTATGAGAGTGCCCAGCCCAGAGCTGGCCCCTGTGGATGCTGAACTAAGTGGAATCTGAGTCTGAAGGGGAGGAGGGCCCCAGGGATCTGCAGGGTGTCCTGGGCAGGCATGGTGATGGAATTGAAGGGAACGCTGGAGCCTGGGTTTTACTCTTCCTAGCTAAGGAGGAAGAAATGTCTCCTGGCCCAAATTAGATGAGACAAGCTTCTGTCCTGGGTCTCTAGCCCTCTGTTCACTGGCCAGGCGTGACCCCCACCCACTGCCAGAGCCCAGGGTCCCGGGTGGCTTGTCCGAAGCTGCTTTAGTGGCTGCTGTCTGTGAAGAAGGGCGCTCGGGCGGCTGGGGTGCTGGAGCTCTCCTCTGGGGGCCCCGCCAGCTCCCCGTACTCGCTGTTGTAGAACACCTGGCCCTTGGGCCCCGGGTCGGGCCGCCGCCTCCCTTGGGGGTCGAGGTGTGCCGCGGTCACGCTCACATTCCTGCCTGGTCCTTTACAGCTGCCGAGACAGGAAGGTGACATCAGTCGGAAAAGAAGAATGATTGGAACTGTGTTCAGGTCTGACTGGAATCACCAGAGACAACCAGAGCAACAAGCAAAGCCAATGGAAACACACACAGATTTGACTTAAATAGAAAAACAAAGCAATGTGCCTGCTGGCAAACACCAGAACATTCTTTGTCATGCCTGGGAGCGGGACAGTGGAGAAAGCCTGACTCCATCCCTCCAAACCTGCTTCTCTCCCCTTCTTGCTCATCTCTGTAAATGGCACCAAGGTTGATTTAGTGTCTCAAGCACCCAGGCATCATCCTTTCCTCCTCCCCTTCCCTCACCCCTCACATCCAGCCCGCTCAGCAGTCCTGTCCTTTCCGTGCTGAAATGCACGCTCCACCTCCATCACCGTGTGCTCTGTACTGCCCTAGCACATCTGTTTTCTCCCACTCACGCCTCCCTACAGGCCAGCCTTCAGAGATCCTTCAAGTTACACCCTTCAACACAACTCATTCACTACAACTCACTCTCTGAATAAATTCCAAGCTTCTGCCCCTGGCCCAGAAGGCCCTGCAGCTTCTGGTCCCCTCCTGCCTCACCGATGGCCCGGTGGTTCACCCTCCTTAGCACTCATTTTCTTTGAGACTTCTGCAAGTTTGTTTCATTGTTTTTGCTTTGCATGGTGCTATTGAAAAGCCTGATGCTTCAATCTCTCTCTCTCTTTTTTTTGGTGATTTGGTGTTTTACCTGAATGTTTATCTCTAGCTGAACCTGATACTTCAACTAGGATATGTCTCAGAGTTTACTCTTTCTGGACCAGTTTTCCCAGGTACCCTTCTAATATGTAGATTTGGTCTCCTTTTATTTAAGAGCATTATCTTGAATTACCTATTTAAATATTAGTTCTATTTCACTGTTGGCATTTTTCTTCTTCAGAGACACCAGTTGAACATATGTGGGAGTTTTCCATTTAACTTCTAAAATTTTCACACTCCTTCTGACCCTTTAGACCTCTTGATTTATTCTTGACCTCTTCTCATATCTATCAAATGTGCCCTTCACTGCAAGTCTGATCATGTTCAATTGTCCCTTGGGCACTCTGCTCTTCATTTTTGAGAGGATTTGTCTTTTATTTCAATTCCTTCCATAAATTTAGTCGGCTCCCGTTTGATATTGTCACACTTTGTCCCTTTTATTCTGAATTTTTGAATTTATGATTCATAGTGCAGCTACTTATTTCATTATGAATTTATGCCGCTGTGTTTTTCCAGCTGTTTTTGGAGTGTTTATGGCTACTGAAAAGTTTTAATTCTGATTTTCTTTTTTATTCTTATAATAACTGTATGGATAGTGCTCATTTTTTTCTGTTCATGCTTATCAGGCTGAGATTATCTTATGGGTTTGATCTGGACTGCAAGGAGATCAAACCAGTCCATCTAAAGGAAATCAGTCCTGAATATTCATTGGAAGGACTGATGCTGAAGCTGAAACTCCAATACTTTGGCCACCTGATGCAAAGAACTGACTCACTGGAAAAGACCCCGATGCTGGGAAAGATTGAAGGCAGGAGGAGAAGGGGACAACAGAAGATGAGATGGTTGGATGACTTCACCAGCTTGATGGACATGAGTTTGAGCAATCTCGGGAAGTTGGTGATGGACAAGGAAGCCTGGCGCGCTGCTGTCCATGGGGTCGCAAAGATTCGGACACGACTGGGTGACTGAATGGAACTGAACTGAACTACCCTATGGCAGGAGGGCCAGGGATGTAGGTGTCTCTGTAGCTTTCTTCATTCAGGAGTAGTGTAACACCATAACACCTTGAATCCAACTGCTTCCCTCTCTCCCAAGGCTCCATTCATGTCCCATGCTGTATCACCAGCGGGGACTTGCCAGTCACTTAGGAGGGAGTGCTGGACACCTCCTCAGCTGCTGCTGTGCAGACATGCTGACCAACCACAAGCCTAGCGCTTTCAGATCTCCCTTTTACCTAGAGTTGGATGAACCGCCATGTCACAGGGATCCTAAGTCACATGGCATCCTAAGTCACATGGCATCCTCATGTCACATGGCATCCTAAGTGCCACTGAAAGGACTGGGTGAGTCACCTTGAAGTGAGGATGAGTTAACTCCCCACAGGGTAAGTACTAACCAGTGGTTAACAGAAGATAGGAAAGAACTGAGGAGATAAACTCCTTTCTTCTCCCTGACAGATGCTTTCAAGGTACGTTCCATCCCACCTCTACACCTGTTTGGGGAATGTTCCATTTGCCAAGTGGCTGGCTACACCTCTTTGTGGCTCATCACGATATGTTTCTAAGGGAACCTGGGAAGAGAATAATGTCCTCTGTTGCTCCCATCATGATGTGCAGTTTCTGTAATGAAGAGACCCTTGGGTGTGTAACTTTCTTTTCAACTCTTAATATAATCTTGTTTCTATAAGACTCTTCTCCCCCACCAGGCACCTGAGATGCACATTCCCCTCTTGCTCACTGTCCTATCAGAAGCAGAGCCTTCCTAAGGCCACAGTCCTGGTGCTCACACCCTGCAATCTCCTGTCTGTGTGGGGCCATGGTCCCAAGGACCTTGACGGTCCCCTCTCAGGGGGCAGTCCCCAGACGGCCCTCCTGGGCCAGGGTGCGGGCATGGCTGTGCTGGTTCTGCTGCTGAGTTGTCTACTCACACACAACTGGAGTCTCTCCCTTGTTATGTCATAGTCACGGGCTCTGAGAGGTCTTGTTTCATGTGCTGATTTTAGAAAGATGTGTGAAGACTGGAATTTAAGTAGTTAACATCTTCTGGCTCATCCTCTTACTGAAATACTTTTTGGGGAGATTAAAAAAAAACAACAACAACCGTTTGGTAAAGAAAAATTAGCCAGAAACTATTTTTGTTGAATAAGTAAAAAGCATTAATTTTTCAAAACTCGGTTACTCATAGAGGTTACGCGACAGAATCAGTAAAAACAAAGAAGGTGGCCAAGATGCATGCGAGAAGTGCAGCAGTCATCTGCAGGCATGCGACCCCACGAACCTCCGTGTTCCCAGTGCTGCAAACATGCCTTTGCAGGCTGCTGGGAAGGTAACAGACATTTGGCTAAGTTGCAGAGATCTTAATGATACCTACAAGAAAGGCGAAGAATGACCTCAACTATCCTGCTGTGATACAAATTGACACCTGTGGTCTAGGGTAAACTGTTCAATGATAACACTTATTGATTCAAAAACAGCCTAAGCAGAAGACAAATAATAAAACTACACCAGATGACCCCAAAAGGGGTCCCTGAAAGACACAGGTGTCACACAAGGATCTGTAAAAAGCAAAAAAGAGCACTGTTTTATATTAATATTTTAGGTTCTATCATTTAAACAGCTATGAGCAAGTCAATTACTAAAGTAAATAAGTAGAAGTACAGATGGATATGGGGCACAGGAAAAGGTGTTCAGTATCACTAACCATGAGAGAAATGAAAATAAAAGCTACAGTGAGATATCACTTCACACTGGTCAAAATGGCCATCACCAAGAAACCCACAAACAATAAATGTTGGAGAGGGTGTGGATAGAAGGAAGCCCCTCTTCACGGTTGGTGGGAATGTAAATTGATAGAGTCACTACGGAGAACAGTATGGAGGTTCCTTAAAAAATAAAAAATAGAGCTACCATATGGCCCTGCAATCCCAACTCCTGGGCATCAGTTCACTTCAGTTCAGTTCAGTCACTCAGTCGTGTCCGACTCCTTGCAGCCCCATGAATCGCAGCACGCCAGGCCTCCCTGTCCATCACCATCTCCCGGAGTTCACTCAGACTCACATTCATTGAGTCCGTGATGCCATCCAGCCATCTCATCCTCTGTTGTCCCCTTCTCCTCCTGCCCCCAATCCCTCCCAGCATCAGAGTCTTTTCCAGTGAGTCAACTCTTCACATGAGGTGGCCAAAGTACTGGAGTTTCAGCTTTAGCATCATTCCTTCCAAAGAACTCCCAGGGCTGATCTCCTTCAGAATGGATTGGTTGGATCTCCTTGCAGTCCAAGGGACGCTCAAGAGTCTTCTCCAACACCACAGTTCAAAAGCATCAATTCTTCAGCGCTCAGCCTTCTTCACAGTCCAACTCTCACATCCATACATGACCACTGGAAAAACCATACCCTTGACTAGACAGACTTTAGTTGGCAAAGTAATGTCTCTGCTTTTGAATATACTATCTAGGTTGGTCATAACTTTTCTTCCAAGGAGTAAGTGTCTTTTAATTTCATGGCTGCAGTCACCATCTGCAGTGATTTTGGAGCCCCCAAAAATAAAGTCTGACACTGTTTCCACTGTTTCCCCATCTATTTCCCATGAAGTGATGGGACCAGCTGCCATCATCTTCGTTTTCTGAATGTTGAGCTTTAAGCCAACTTTTTCGCTTTCCTCTTTCACTTTCATCGAGAGGCTTTTTAGTTCCTCTTCACTTTCTGCCATAAGGGTTGTGTCACCTGCATATCTGAGGTTATTGATATTTCTCCCAGCAATCTTGATTCCAGCTTGTGTTTCTTCCTGTCCAGCGTTTCTCATGATGTACTCTGCATAGAAGTTAAATAAGCAGGGTGACAATATACAGCCTTGACGTACTCCTTTTCCTATTTGGAACCAGTCTGTTGTTCCATGTCCAGTTCTAACTGTTGCTTCCTGACCTGCATACAGATTTCTCAAGAGGCAGGTCAGGTGGTCTGGTATTCCCATCTCTTTCAGAATTTTCCACAGTTTATTGTGATCCACACAGTCAAAGGCTTTGGCATAGTCAATAAAGCAGAAATAGATGTTTTTCTGGAACTCTCTTGCTTTTTCCATGATCCAGCGGATGTTGGCAATTTGATCTCTGGTTCCTCTGCCTTTTCTAAAACCAGCTTGAACATCAGGAAGTTCACGGTTCACGTATTGCTGAAGCCTGGCTTGGAGAATTTTGAGCATTACTTTACTAGAATGTGAGATGAGTGCAATTGTGCAGTAGTTTGAGCATTCTTTGGCATTGCCTTTCTTTGGGATTGGAATGAAAACTGACCTTTTCCAGTCCTGTGGCCACTGCTGAGTTTTCCAAATTTGCTGGCATATGGAGTGCAGCACTTGCACAGCATCATCTTCCAGGATTTGAAACAGCTCAACTGGAATTCCATCACCTCCACTAGCTTTGTTCTTAGTGATGCTTTCTAAGGCCCACTTGACTTCACATTCCAAGATGTCTGGCTCTAGATTAGTGATCACATCATCATGATTATCTGGGTCATGAAGATCTTTTTTGTACAGTTCTTCTGTGCATTCTTGCCACCTCTTCTTAATATCTTCTGCTTCTGTTAGGTCTATATCATTTCTGTCCTTTATCGAGCCCATCTTTGCATGAAATGTTCCCCTGGCATCTCTAATTTTCTTGAAGAGATCTCTAGTCTTTCCCATTCTATTGTTTTCCTTTATTTCTTTGCATTGATTGCTGAAGAAGGCTTTCTTATCTCTTCTTGCTATTCTCTGGAACTCTGCATTCAGATGCTTCTATCTTTCCTTTTCTCCTTGGCTTTTCACTTCTCTTCTTTTCACAGCTATTTGTAAGGCCTCCCCAGAGAACCATTTTGCTCTTTTGAATTTCTTTTCCATGGGGATGGTCTTGATCCCTGTCTCCTGTACAATGTCACGAAACCTCATTCCATAGTTCATCAGGCACTCTATCTATCAGATCTAGGCCCTTAAATCTATTTCTCACTTCCACTGTATAATCATAAGGGATTTGATTTAGGTCATACCTGAATGGTCTAGCGATTTCCCCTGCTTTCTTCAATTTGAGTCTGAATTTGGTAATAAAGGGTTCATAATCTGAGCCACATATATCCTGGGCATATATCTGAAACGCATCCCAATATCCATTGCAGCACTGCTTACAATAGCCAAGACATGGAAGCAACCTAAATGTCCATTGGCAGAGGAATGGATAAAGATGTGGTACATATATACACTGGAATATTACTCAGCCATGAAAAATAATGAAATAATGCCACGTGGAGCAACATGGATGGGCCTAGACACTGTCACACATACTGAATGAAGTGAGTCAGACAGGGAAGGGCAAAGATCATATGACATCCCTTACCTGTGGGTGGAATCCAAAAAGACATGATACAGAACAGAAAGAGACTCACAGACTTAAAGGATGAACTGACAGTTGCTGAGGGAAAAGATGTGTGGAAGGGACAGCTAGGGAGTTTGGGATGGACATGTATACACTGCTATGTTTAAAATGGCAGGCAACAAGGACGCACTGTAGAGCACATGGAACTCTGCTCAATGTTATGTGGCAGCCTAGACGGGAGGGGAGTTTGGGGGAGAATGGACACATGTGTAGTTACGGCTGAGTCCCTCCACTGTTCACTTGAAACTATCACAACATTGTTAACCAGCTATACCCCAATACAAAATAAAAAGTTAGAGGACTGCATGCAAAAAAGACACTAATCATTTATGGTTCTCTATGCAACAGAGTATCTTAGGCCATTGCCCAGACCCATTTTTAATGTGCAGTTTCCACTGGATTTTAAGAGATGCTGGGTGAAAAAAGAATTGTGTGTTCCAATGAAGTTGAAAAAAATGGATCAAAAGTTTAAAAAAGTAGGTACTCATTTAACTATTTGATGTATACCCTTAAAAGTTTAAATATTCAGATCTATTTTTAAAGAGTGGAGGTATCTTCTTGGAAAATGGAGGTCACTGTTTATGGAGCTCACCCCCTATGCAAGCACACTGGAAGATTTCTCTGTAACTGTATTCGCATCAAAGAAGTACAATAGCCAGCTCCAGGTCACATGATCTGTGGCCTCCCCTGGCTGAGGGAAGGGTGTTACATCCATTGGACACAGCAGATGTTTCTTGGTTTCACAAAGAGGTTATTGTCTAGTATCTGTCAAAGTGGAGGGAGGTTTTTGGGGACCAGCACCAGGGTGCTGGGTCAGGACAGTGACGAGGAGTGGGGCTTATGGGAAGGCTGGTGGACAAAATCCTCAAGTGCCAGTGTGGTCTGCCTTGAACACACAAAAAGGTAATTTGGAGACACGAAAAGTTTCAGCTAAGAGAGTGAGAGGCACATGCAGGCCCGGGCTCCCTGCGCTGGGCCCTGGCCAGGAGGGGGCTCCAGACTCCCTACCTGAGCCTGCTCTCTTCTCTGTGCCTGCTCTCCAGCTGCTCAAACTCCTCGGAGGCCAGCACCATCCCACTGTCCGTCTGGCTGTCCTGCGCAGAGAGATCACGCCAAGATTGTGGGTGGGCCCCAGGAAGGCCCGTCTGTAGGCAGCTGCCCCTCAGACCTGGCCCACTGCTGCCTGGACACGCATCCTACACGTGGGAAACAGGCCTCCGTTCCATCACGGAGGCTGTCGGTCAGGGTCACTGGCCTCTGCCGCAGAGGGAGGGACTGCGACTAGCGGGGCCACGCTCTATGAGTCAAGAGGGTGGCAAGACTGGGACGCCCCTGTTGGGAGATACACAAGGTGGCCATACACCTGCTCAGGACACAGCAGAGCACCGGGAGAAACAGGGGAGGTCTAGAAAGAATCTGACAGCTCACAGTACAGAAAAAGGATCCTCAGATACGCCCAAGGTTTGGTGGGGCTATGTCACAATCAGGGTGACTTGGAGTGGTCTTGATTTCTGCCAAGGGGGACTGAACCACACTCTCATCAAAGATGGGGGGCCCTCCCCCTACGCCTTTATCTGACCCTGGGGACGGGAGCTCGGGTCTGCATGGCGCTGGCTCAGGGCACCCAGCGCAACCCCTGTACCCAGCCTCCCCTGGGCCTGTACTCACTCCAGCCCCATCTGGATGGAGGCTAGGAGGCTGTGCTTTTACACACCGGTCAGATTGCCTCCAGCTTCAGGGAGCTGTAAGAGGTCTCCTCTGCTTGACCGCATCTGAGAACATGAGTGGTCTCCCCGTGTCTCTTACCCTAGACTTCTTGTCTAGTACACCATCTTCTCCTCTCGGGTCACGGGGCCCGATGGCCACCCAAGGCGGGCCCTGACTCGGGTCGATCCCAGGAGAACCGTCTAGAAGGAGGAGCTGACTTTCCACTGGGTTTCTACTGGGGTTTCTACCTTGCTGGGAGAGAGAGGCTGGGTGCTGGGGAGGGGAGGCCCTGGGTGGGTGAGGAGGGCACAGTGGAAGGAACAGAGACATCGTGGCACTGGGCTCCTTGTGCTGAGCTGGCTTCTGCCACGAGCCTCAGGACTTTCTGACACCCGGCTCCCTGTGGAAGGAGTCTAGCGGCCCTGACCTGGGGTGGGGGCACAGGCCCACTCACCCCACTTACCACTATGGCCTTGTAGGTAGCTGGGGTCATGGGAAATTCCTCAAATGTTTTCATCCTGGAGGAACCCTGGGTTTGAGTCCCTCTGGCAAGGCATCCCGGAAAGGACACACAGTTATAATATCTGTGGGGAGGAAACAGCAAATGCTGAGAAGTGCAGTCCAGCACTCCTCCTGGGCGCTCTCTCCACCCTTCCTTCTGTACCTCTCTCCTCTCGGGAAGGACCCCAGGCCTGGGGCTGAGTACAGGCCTGGTCTAGATGGCTCCCCAGGCCCCCGAGTCTTGCCTCTGCTCCCAGGCAAGACGAGCGAACCTCCCTGAGGCCACTGCTGGGGAGGATGTGGGAAGCAAGCAGCAGAGGGCAGCCTGCCTGGGTGTGACGTGGAGCTGGAGAGAGACCTGGGGAGGACTTCCCTCCAGGATGGGCCACCCTCTGCAGGGCAAGCAGTGCTGACGTCACAAGCCCCTGCCTGACCTGCGCGTGTGGACGTGAGTGTGCACATTCGCCTGCCTACGGCAGGGCTGGTGGAAGGAACCTGGCAAAAACCAGCTGGGTGTTCCTGTTCCCAAGGCTCGGCTTGCTCTCTGCTGGGGAAGATGGAGTGGAGAGTCCGGAGCTCTTCTCTCAGCAACACCAACGTGAATGTGGATGTATGACCTTCTTGAAATGTAAATATTCACTGGCCTCTGACCCCAAACTCTGGATACTTTCTAAATCCCGAACAAGGTTAGTGAGTGACCAGCCCCATTCTCAGGGTCCCTGGGAACTCGGCCCTCTCCCTGCCTGCTCCATTTTCTTTCCTTACAGTATGGAGCTGGCCTGAGAGGGGCGCTCCCTTGAAACTGATGGCGGAGGGCCTTTCAGGGCCTAGGAGTGTGGGCAAGCAGAGGAAGCCAGAGGGAAGAACTGAGGGAGCATGGAGAACAGCAGTGTTGAGAGGCCACATGGGCTTGGAAGGACTCGAGATTGACCACACCCACCAGGGCATCAGCGATGCTGTCACTTAGCTCTTTGAATTGATAAACAACGGCCTCTTAAGTCCTTGTCCTTCACTTTTCCTTGATGACTGATGAGGATAAAACTTACATGTCCAAACTGCTTTCCCCTTGCCCGGGGGACCCTTGGATCTGAAGAGGGGGGCTGACCTGGCGGCCAGGCTGTGCTGGTGCAGGCTCAGCGGGCTGTCCTCTGTGTCAGCATCCGTCTCTGTGATATGCACGGCCGTGGTGGATGCCTGCAAGAAGCTGCCTTCCTCCGAGCTCTGAGAACCACAAGGAGCCACACAGTCCTCCTCTTCCTGGCAGGAATGGGACAAAAAGCCGCGTTCAGAGGCCCTTGGGCCCCGCTTCACCCCTACTCCTGCGCTCAGGACTTCTAGAGTTCCTGATCCTTGAAGTGCTGTTCTCAAGGGCTCCAAGGGCTAAAGGAGCTGGGCAAGTTCTCCCCACAGCCCTTGCAGCCCCATCTAAGGAGGAGGCAGGCATAATAACAGCATCCTCGTTCCAGAGCCTGGCTGTCCCACAGCCTCGAACATCGGTACTTCCCACCCTCACCTTGGGGCAGCACTGGCCACCAAGTGCCCATCTCAAGTCCCTGAGGCTGGGGCAGCAGGCAGCTCCCTGCTTCCTCCTCCAGGTCTCAGGGCTGCCGTGGGCCAGCCCTGAGCTGGGGGAGGGAGATATAAGTCAGAGGTGGGTGCAGGTGGCAGAGGGGCAAAGCAGGAGGTAGAAGACCAGATCACTCTTCTGCCAGGAGGTGGGGGCNAGAGAGGCACATGCAGGCCCGGGCTCCCTGCGCTGGGCCCTGGCCAGGAGGGGGCTCCAGAAGCCCTACCTGAGCCTGCTCTCTTCTCTGTGCCTGCTCTCCAGCTGCTCAAACTCCTCGGAGGCCAGCACCATCCCACTGTCCGTCTGGCTGTCCTGCGCAGAGAGATCACGCCAAGATTGTGGGTGGGCCCCAGGAAGGCCCGTCTGTAGGCAGCTGCCCCTCAGACCTGGCCCACTGCTGCCTGGACACGCATCCTACACATGGGAAACAGGCCTCTGTTCCATCACGGAGGCTGTCGGTCAGGGTCACCGGCCCCTGCCGCAGAGGGAGGGACTGCGACTAGCGGGGCCACGCTCTATGAGTCAAGAGGGTGGCAAGACTGGGACGCCCCTGTTGGGAGATACACAAGGTGGCCATACACCTGCTCAGGACACAGCAGAGCACCGGGAGAAACAGGGGAGGTCTAGAAAGAATCTGACAGCTCACAGTACAGAAAAAGGATCCTCAGATACGCCCAAGGTTTGGTGGGGCTATGTCACAATCAGGGTGACTTGGAGTGGTCTTGATTTCTGCCAAGGGGGACTGAACCACACTCTCATCAAAGATGGGGGGCCCTCCCCCTACGCCTTTATCTGACCCTGGGGACGGGAGCTCGGGTCTGCATGGCGCTGGCTCAGGGCACCCAGCGCAACCCCTGTACCCAGCCTCCCCTGGGCCTGTACTCACTCCAGCCCCATCTGGATGGAGGCTAGGAGGCTGTGCTTTTACACACCGGTCAGATTGCCTCCAGCTTCAGGGAGCTGTAAGAGGTCTCCTCTGCTTGACCGCATCTGAGAACATGAGTGGTCTCCCCGTGTCTCTTACCCTAGACTTCTTGTCTAGTACACCATCTTCTCCTCTCGGGTCACGGGGCCCGATGGCCACCCAAGGCGGGCCCTGACTCGGGTCGATCCCAGGAGAACCGTCTAGAAGGAGGAGCTGACTTTCCACTGGGTTTCTACTGGGGTTTCTACCTTGCTGGGAGAGAGAGGCTGGGTGCTGGGGAGGGGAGGCCCTGGGTGGGTGAGGAGGGCACAGTGGAAGGAACAGAGACATCGTGGCACTGGGCTCCTTGTGCTGAGCTGGCTTCTGCCATGAGCCTCAGGACTTCCTGACACCCGGCTCCCTGTGGAAGGAGTCTAGCGGCCCTGACCTGGGGTGGGGGCACAGGCCCACTCACCCCACTTACCACTATGGCCTTGTAGGTAGCTGGGGTCATGGGAAATTCCTCAAATGTTTTCATCCTGGAGGAACCCTGGGTTTGAGTCCCTCTGGCAAGGCATCCCGGAAAGGACACACAGTTATAATATCTGTGGGGAGGAAACAGCAAATGCTGAGAAGTGCAGTCCAGCACTCCTCCTGGGCGCTCTCTCCACCCTTCCTTCTGTACCTCTCTCCTCTCGGGAAGGACCCCAGGCCTGGGGCTGAGTACAGGCCTGGTCTAGATGGCTCCCCAGGCCCCCGAGTCTTGCCTCTGCTCCCAGGCAAGACGAGCGAACCTCCCTGAGGCCACTGCTGGGGAGGATGTGGGAAGCAAGCAGCAGAGGGCAGCCTGCCTGGGTGTGACGTGGAGCTGGAGAGAGACCTGGGGAGGACTTCCCTCCAGGATGGGCCACCCTCTGCAGGGCAAGCAGTGCTGACGTCACAAGCCCCTGCCTGACCTGCGCGTGTGGACGTGAGTGTGCACATTCGCCTGCCTACGGCAGGGCTGGTGGAAGGAACCTGGCAAAAACCAGCTGGGTGTTCCTGTTCCCAAGGCTCGGCTTGCTCTCTGCTGGGGAAGATGGAGTGGAGAGTCCGGAGCTCTTCTCTCAGCAACACCAACGTGAATGTGGATGTATGACCTTCTTGAAATGTAAATATTCACTGGCCTCTGACCCCAAACTCTGGATACTTTCTAAATCCCGAACAAGGTTAGTGAGTGACCAGCCCCATTCTCAGGGTCCCTGGGAACTCGGCCCTCTCCCTGCCTGCTCCATTTTCTTTCCTTACAGTATGGAGCTGGCCTGAGAGGGGCGCTCCCTTGAAACTGATGGCGGAGGGCCTTTCAGGGCCTAGGAGTGTGGGCAAGCAGAGGAAGCCAGAGGGAAGAACTGAGGGAGCATGGAGAACAGCAGTGTTGAGAGGCCACATGGGCTTGGAAGGACTCGAGATTGACCACACCCACCAGGGCATCAGCGATGCTGTCACTTAGCTCTTTGAATTGATAAACAACGGCCTCTTAAGTCCTTGTCCTTCACTTTTCCTTGATGACTGATGAGGATAAAACTTACATGTCCAAACTGCTTTCCCCTTGCCCGGGGGACCCTTGGATCTGAAGAGGGGGGCTGACCTGGCGGCCAGGCTGTGCTGGTGCAGGCTCAGCGGGCTGTCCTCTGTGTCAGCATCCGTCTCTGTGATATGCACGGCCGTGGTGGATGCCTGCAAGAAGCTGCCTTCCTCCGAGCTCTGAGAACCACAAGGAGCCACACAGTCCTCCTCTTCCTGGCAGGAATGGGACAAAAAGCCGCGTTCAGAGGCCCTTGGGCCCCGCTTCACCCCTACTCCTGCGCTCAGGACTTCTAGAGTTCCTGATCCTTGAAGTGCTGTTCTCAAGGGCTCCAAGGGCTAAAGGAGCTGGGCAAGTTCTCCCCACAGCCCTTGCAGCCCCATCTAAGGAGGAGGCAGGCATAATAACAGCATCCTCGTTCCAGAGCCTGGCTGTCCCACAGCCTCGAACATCGGTACTTCCCACCCTCACCTTGGGGCAGCACTGGCCACCAAGTGCCCATCTCAAGTCCCTGAGGCTGGGGCAGCAGGCAGCTCCCTGCTTCCTCCTCCAGGTCTCAGGGCTGCCGTGAGCCAGCCCTGAGCTGGGGGAGGGAGATATAAGTCAGAGGTGGGTGCAGGTGGCAGAGGGGCAAAGCAGGAGGTAGAAGACCAGATCACTCTTCTGCCAGGAGGTGGGGGCTCCTTGCCAGCTTCCTGAGGATCAGCCTGGGCCTCTTTGTGGGAAAGCTGGGCTCTGACCATCCATGTGATGATCCCTGGCTTGGGGGCCAGAGGTCACTGCGGCAGGGCAGGGAGAGTCGGGGCCTCACCTGCTGGGCCCTGCCCTGAAGCAGGTTCCCCAGGATCTCCACCAGATCTGAGAATGCAGGCCTCTCTTTGGGGTCTCCCGCCCAGCAGCTCAGCATGATGCGGCGTCTGTGGGTACAGTTGGATGCTGGATGGCCGTCTGAGTGCACCCTGCACCCGAACCCAGCAGACCCAAGTCTCCCACCTCCTGCCGATCCCTCACACCTGCTCTGCCTGCCTCCCTCCCCCGGGCTTAGGCGGGGCCATCCCTCCTACCTGCAGGGAGGAGAGCTGTCAGCAGACCCATGGTGGAGTGAGAGACAGTGTCTGCAGGCCTCCAGCTCGGCTCCTGTGCCTGAACCCCCTCCCGCCTCCCACCTCTGCCGGCAAGCCCCATTTCCCAAGCCTGCACACAACCCTCCTTACCTTTTCCTGGTGCCCACCCATCCCTAAGGCCCCTCTGCCTTGCGGCTTCCCAAGAGACTCACATGGCAGGAGTGGCTAGCTCTGGGGCCCGCATCCGGGTGCCCTCTTTCAGCCGCTGGCAGAATTCCTCATTGATCTGCACCCCAGGGTATGGGGAGGCCCCTGAAGGTAGAACAGGGTGGGGGCTGGGTGGGGAGCAGGCTACCGCTGTTCAGCTCAGGTCCGAACCGCCTCTGCCTTGGCCGCTTATGGCCGGAGCTCACCCTGCTGCCCCCTGCCCCTCGGACGAGTTCTTTGTTTGGTTAAGAGGATGGTGGCACCCACTTGTGAGAACTGCCATGAGCATCAGAGCTTTCACAGGCACACTGGCAGAAACACTTCCCATCCGGGGACCGTGAGGGTCAGCAGAGCTTTGCTGAGCCAGTTGAGTGGCCCTGTCACAATGCCCCCTCTTCAGAGAAGCCTTCTGCAGTTCTTCCTTAAGTCCTGTGTCTCTACCAGCAAAAAGGACCTAGCTCCTGCAAGCCATACAGTAGTGGAAAGGCCCTTTTACGACAAGGGTCTCTCCCTCAAACCCTGCACGGCTTCCAGCAGACTTGAATTCCAGGCCCTCACCCCAGAGGGCCTGCAGAGGCTGCCTGGACCACCAACACAAGCTTTTGCAGCATCTCCCAGTGCTGACTCAGCTCCCCAGCACAAGGACCACGGTCCTGACTGGCCCTGCACCCTGGACTGCTGTTTCGCAGGCCCTCCTGGCCACCCACCGTCGTTAGCCTGCCCCTCCCAGCCCCTCTGGCTCCCATCCAGCACTGTCTTTCCTGTGCTCCCAGGGCGCTTTTATCTTTACTAACAGTGTCGGTCATGGTTGCCATTCAGCGTTTTCACTTTGCTACTTGTTTCCTGCCTCACCCCTACCCTGGTTGGGGCCCCTCATCTTGGATCCAGCGAGGCCCAGTCTACTCTGTGAGGCGTTAGCAGCTGTGGTCATTGAGGGAGCAGCCGGTCTCCTTCCAGATGCTCCCCAGCCCCACGAAGGCAGGAGCAGTATCCTCAACGGCTTGTGAGGAAGGGGCTTGGCCAGGGAGGGAGGGGTCTGGGGAACTCCTACGGCCTTTCCCTCTGTGATGGCTGACGAGCCCAGGAGCTGGAGGGTGAACACAGGGTTCTGCCCTGGGCACAGGCTGGACTTGAAGCGGGGACCCAGGGGGCCCTCCAAGCACCTGTCTCAGAATGAGCGGGACTTCTCGGCCCAGGAGTGCACCTCTGCTGGGCCTGCCCTGCCCTGCCCCCTTCCTGTACTCACCCAGGGAGAAAATCTCCCAGAGCAGGACCCCAAAGGACCACACGTCACTCTGCGTGGTATACACCTTGTCGAAGATGCTCTCAGGGGCCATCCACTTCAGGGGCAGCCGGGCCTGTGGGATGGACGTGTGTCCCAGTGGGGAAGGGAAGAACGGAGAGAGGGCAAACTCAGGGGCATCCCTCCCCTGCCCCTCCTCTCCCCAGGACTCTGGAGTCACCACACAAGAAAGTCTCTTGGGTCAGGCCCACCCTGCGTGTATTCAGATGGCTCCTGCAATTGGCTCTGTCCCCACATCTCCCCCCACCCCATTCCACAGCTGCCTGGTGACTTCTTTGAAAGCTTCTTCCCTGCTACTATTCTGCAGACATCCAGTCCCTCTCTTCCCCTGTGCTCTCCCAGAGAAAGCTTGTAGCCTGTCTCCAGCTCCAGACCCTCTGGCCCACTATATTGAGGGAGGCTGTATCACTGCACACCCTCACCAGCTCCCCCTCTATCCATCCACTTGGTCCCCACACTGGGAGCCTGGCATCACTCCCAAGCCCACCTCTGGTGGCTGCTATTGTGAACTTCCCTCCTATAGCTTTGACCTGGAGCGTTGAGGACCATGGGCCTTCCTGACTTGCCTCTGCCTCCACCCTAGCATCCCCCTACCCACCCCTCTCTTGTTATAGCTTGTAGAGGGAGTTTCTGGACAGCTGACTGTTACCTCCACAGTCCCCACATAACTGAGAGTTAGAATAAAGGGCAAAAGCCTGCATGGCGGGCCTCTCATTGTTGTCTGTTGTTTAGTTGCTAAGTAGTGTCTGACTCCTGCAACCCCATGGACCGTAGCCCACCAGGCTCCTCTGCCCATGGAATTTCCTAAGCAAGAATCTGGGAGTGGGTTGCCATTTACTTCTCTATAGCCTGGACCCAATTTGCCTGTCAACCTCCCTCTAAGCCTCTTCATTCATCTCCCGGGGCAAAACCCTAAACAAACTTAGATGCCAGATGCCTGCTTGGCTACCTCTGAGCACCACCAATGAGACACAAGTTGCACCTAGCACCCAGGTATTTTTCTGTAACTGTGCTACACTAGGTGTGTCCACCTTGAGGACAAAGAGCATGTAGGATCTACCTCTGCATGGCCAGCCCCTACTGAGCAGGTGTGTGGAGTCAGTGCCCAGCTAATGGACCAAAACGGCCAGACACAGGCTCCATTTGGAGCACTGGGGCCCTTGTTTGTGAGCTCCTGTCTCCACTCACCTGCTCTAGGTGCCTCAGCAGGGTCTCCAGGGTCCCTGTGGGTGCAGGTCCTCAGACCTTCCAGGTAGATGGCAGTGAGCCCCCCACCCTGCTCCCTGGCCCCCAGCCCCCAGCCCTCTCTGCGGCCTGTACTCACACTGCCCTTGCGCACATAGTCAGGGTCCTTGTAGATGTCCCGGGCCAGGCCAAAGTCACAGATCTTCACCACGTCACTTTCTGACAGCAAGATGTTTCGAGCGGCCAGGTCCCTGTGGATACACTAGCGGGGTGAAGAGGAGCAGTGAGGCGATCAGGGCAGGCCCCTGTGGCCACACCCACACCTAGAGCTCCAGGATACCCTGCGTGAGTCCTGCTCTCTTGAGGACAGATTTCTGTGTGCCCCACGACTTGCCATGGAGAGAGCTGGTGGCACTGTGCGGACAGCGGAGAAGGCTGTGCAGTAGGACAGACGGGCTCTGTACTTAGCTCTGCCTCTGACTAGCGGAAAACCTTGGGAGTTCGGTGCTACCCTTTGGACTCAGTCTACAGCTCTGCAAAGTGGGAGAGATGTGCCTTGACTACAGCTTCACTGTGGGGTAAGCTGGTGAGTTTTGGCCTTTCTCCCCTCTGAAGAGACTGCTGGGGCAGTCACCTTTCGAGAGGCCAGGAACTCCATCCCTCGGGCCACCTGGAAGCTGTAGCAGACAAGGTCCTCCATGGTCAGCGGGCTCAGCCACAGGTCCTTGGCTGCACGAAGAAGTGAGGCTGGCTAGGAGGGTCCTCAGCCGTGATTCCCACTTTCCAGCCAGCCCCAAAGGCAGCTCTCACGTGTTCACTGAACCTGGCTGTGTCCCTCCCGGCCAGGCTTAACGAGCCTGCTGGTCCCCTCTCCTGCCCCTCAGCTTCCCTTCTCTCCGTGGTACCCACTAACTACTCCCGGAGCAGTGAGTACTGTTGCCACACTAGACCTCTGCCTCTGCTATGTCAGCCTGAACCACTCCCCACCCAGTTTTCAGGGCACACTCTTATTTATCTGCTGCTGCTAAGTCGCTTCAGTCGTGTCCGACTCTGTGCGACCCCATAGACAGCAGCCCACCAG